>VZSG01000997.1:69013-215863 GCA_013398315.1 Nothoprocta pentlandii
GAGAGAGAGAGAGAGAGAGAGAGAGAGAGAGAGGCTATTTTTGAGAAATACTCTTCCTCTGGTAATGCTGTATATAACAGGTATATTCCCAAACGTAGTCGTCCTGGGACACAATACGAGTTTGGTTTCACACACGTAACGTGATATTTAGCGGACTGGTTTCAACTCCTCTCTTTTCTCTTATTGGTCATTTATGAAATAAGCCCAAGGAGGAGAAAGGACATAAAG
Source organism: Nothoprocta pentlandii (assembly GCA_013398315.1). Classification (NCBI taxonomy): domain Eukaryota; kingdom Metazoa; phylum Chordata; class Aves; order Tinamiformes; family Tinamidae; genus Nothoprocta; species Nothoprocta pentlandii. The sequence goes on from VZSG01000997.1 coordinate 69,242, forward strand.
CAACACGAAAGCTGTGCTGCCCAGCTGATGGGTAGTGGTGTCACGACACCAGAGAGCTGCTTGTCAAGGTTTATGTTAGTGCAACGGCCCCGGAGTGTGTTAAGTCATTTGAAGACGATAAAATGACATTCCAGACAGCAAACTGCATGTGTTATAGAGGAATCACTGGGGAAAACATAGAGATGTCCTCTTGGAAAAATAAAGAGTTTACACAGAAGCTTGCAGTAATGATGTTCAGTTTGGAAATGGGAAAACTATGGGCAGAGTTAGAATAAACCATGAAGGGCCTCAAAACTCCAGATAACTATCGAGGCAATAAGAAATAGAGGCACTGGGAGAACACAAAGAGAACAGTGACTTGGCCATAGCCAAGAGAGATAAAAGATTGTTTTTGTTTGTTTTCCATTGCATTTTACAAGCTGAGAAAATAACACTTTTGTGATCCAGACAATAAAAATGCAGTAAGTGATAAGCTGCAAGTGGTATGGCTACATAACCGACAAGTTACAGAGAATAAATTGGCAAATTTCAGACACTCTCTGGATTTGAAGATGAAGATAAAAGGTCAGCTACCGATAACATGACGACAACAGGTTATAAGCTTAAGCATTAGAAAGCAACAAGCAAGAAAAACAAGGCAAAACTGGGTGGAAGATCAGGAGCTAAGCGAGGGTAGGTTTTAGTGATCTTGAACCAAGTTGCTGGCCAAAAGGACATGAAAAGACATTAAAGGCAAAGCCCCAGATTTTATTTCAGATGCAAGGAGATGAGTTTGGAGCAAACTGTTGCACGGAGTCGCTAATGAAATTTATACTTGGGCTTGGGAATATTCAAAGATAAGGTAGAGATGGAGAATACTCTTAGGATGGCCTAAGACACTGTAAGGGGAGATGATGAAAATTCTCCAAAATAAAAGGGAGATAAGAGGAAGAGCAAGAGTGTCCCGGAGGGTAGAGGATGGCACGGTACCACAGCAAGACATCAGTCAGCAGCATCTGAGATGCTGACTGGCTGGCAGGAAAATGTGAACAGGGACTTGAACCAACTCATTAGTAACTTGGATGGTATTTCAACAGAGAGAAAACTCAGAATTTCCAGAAAACTTTGGAGATGAGAGTAGTATGGCAATAGTTAGCCTGAATTCTGGGAATATGAAACAGTAGGAAAACAGTTTTACATTTGACTTGAAAAGCTATTCATAGAACCTTCTTTATGGTCTGTTAACTGCCTTATATTAGATACTGCATATCCAAAACACATTGATCCCCTGACTCTTCTGCATAACCACTGGCCTTTTCACAAGGCCAGAAAGTAACGCGCCATCCTGTGCCTATGTCCCCTGTTCAGGATGCCAAATTTTTGCACTGCTCCAAGTTTGCTTACGCCCTAGATGTAGGGAAAAAGATACAAAAGGTTATAGAAAAATACCTTTCTTCAGGCTGGTGATTTTTCAGGTTCCCACCAATGGAAGACAATTTGTGACAAGACTGTTAGAAATATGCTTTTCCATGGAGTGTCCGCTGTCTGCTCTGCAAACTGACACGTTGACAAGTTATGAGACACTGAACATGGCAGCACTGGTGGATTAGGCATCCCTCCTGTCACCGGCGGCACTGCACTGGTAAATGTGGCTCAGCTTTTACATCAAGAATCGCTTAACAGGAGGAGGAAGCTCTACAGCAACTAAGACACGGCTAGAACACACGCAGCAACTCAGAGGGCGCGCGGCAGAGGTGCTTGCTGCCCTCAGGCTCTTGTCAGCCCCAAGCCACGGCCTGCTCGAGACAAACTGTACCTTCAGCTGCAGGGCTGGACACGCCAGGTCTGGAGGGTGCTCCTGGAGCAAGGGCAGGACAAATGATCCAGCAGGGTACCACGTTTGTGCTTTTCATTCCTTTCCAGAGCTGCATGGTGCAGCTGTGCACCGCGATGCACAGGATTCCCAACTGGCTAAAAGCCTTTCCAAGTCTGCAGTGTTGCTCCTATGCCCCGGGGATCTCTTGTTTTCAGTGCCTTTTTGCTGGCCCTTGCCTCTGTCAGGAAGGCCCTTAACGGAGGTCTACAAGCTTACATATATTAACTAAGCATTGCTGTGGTGAGATTGGTGTATCTGCCACCAGAATGGCAATTACAGCGGCAAATCTGGGAGTAAATCAGGATAACGACCTGATTCAGGAGTCTTGTTGCTCAGAAAGAGAGATCTTCACGCCACTGCTGCTGCTGAAAACAAATTTAGAATAATTGTGCCCAGCTATTGATAACTTGTGTTAGCACAGACCTGTTGAGTCGCTATTGCCTCTTTCTTCCCAGACAAATCACCTTAACAAGGTGACTTAACAAGGCAGTGCTATGGACCATTCATAGATCTTACTTAAACACTAGGTACAGCTTAAACATTATTATTGTTATTGCAGCATTCCCCAAAAGATAAAAAGTATTATTCACAATGGCTAGAGGAAAACGCACCGGCTCAGCAGCAGCTCGCGTGCTCCCGCGCCTACGTGGGTAAGGTCATGTGGAAGAAAAATGAGAACCTGAGGGCCACGTTTCCTCCAAGGCCACGTCCAAGAGGGAATACTAATGCTCTGGAACCCACAGACTAAGACCCACTTCTTCCTTTGCTGCACCCAGAGGCATTATTTCACTCAACAGTCACTCACAAGCTTCCAACCAGCTAAATATTTTTCTTATATGGAGTTAAATATAGAGAGGCTTGAAAGGTCCTTGCCACTTGGTACAGCTGAGAGAAACGCAGATGCCGGAGGCCACGGCACCGTGTTTCGAGGAACAGCGTGGGCAGGATAGGGCACTAGGCACGAACATGCTCCAGGGAAGGAGGAGCAGACAAGGGCACGAGGGAAGCGCTTCATTATATTTTAAATGGGCACAGTTCCAAGGAAAGCCTGTGGTGCTTGTAAAGGATTAAGTGGGGTAATGTGCTTTTTAAGAAGACATAAAGAGGTATGTAATGTGATATGTTTAAGCCTAAATGCTTTTTCTTGGAGTCCTCAATGAATGTTTAAGCAAGCATGACTTGGGCCTCCATAAAGCCCCTCCGAATAAATAACCACTGTGAAAAGAGAGATCCTTTAGACTGAGATGCATATTTCATAACCTTTTCAAAAAAAGAAAAAAAATCAAAGATACATGAACACTAAGAAATAACAAAGGAAAAATGAATATCCTGCAGAATAATCCAAACATACATAGACTGTGTGCAGATATCTCCACCTCCATTTTGTTTCAACAAGGCAGGACAAACAACTGAAAGCTCCCATTCCTTCAGTTCAGATTTACTGTTGTCCTTGTGTTGTCTTTCGAGAAAGGAGACAACAAGCAGCAGCAAATACCTAAGCTGCCTGCACTTTTCCAGCTGTTTCCTACTGGAGGTATCTGCAGCTCCACTGTCTCCTCAGGGCAAATCTACCCAGCTGCTCCTTAGCCAGCCCCGAGGCTGTTCATTGCATTTGTATGCATGGAAGAGGAACACACACACATTGGGACAAGTATGTGCCTGACTTATGAGGAGCAGAACAGCACTGATAAAAGCTCATAACCAAGAAACGGAAAAAGGCACTGGTTTTCCTCTGTAATGCAAAAAAAAAAAAAAAAAGGGACAGAAATGGCCCAAAAGTATGCTCACTGCCATCAGCCCATCTCTGTGCTATTACAAATTGGAAGCTGGTTTATTTGCCAGCTTGCTCCGAAGCGTGGTTCTCGGATGCTATCATTTGCAACTGGCTATTCCTGGAAAGTAGCGGTATGGGAAATTAGAGAGCCCCAACAGTGCTGGTTTTATAGCTTTCCAGACAGCAACTGCCCCGCTTCCAGGAATCAGTGATCACAAGCTGTAATCTGGAATTACCTGCCATCACGATGCACCGGTGGCTTCTTTTTCAGCTCAGTGCCATTAGTCAACACACAAGTGGGTTTGATGTGTCCTGGTTTGGATTCTCTTGAAACCCTTAATGTACCTTCAGATGGCCGGCCAGAAGGTTTGGGGTTTTGTTCTTATAGGAGCAACGCAGCTTTATCAGCCCCATACAAACTGAACTAAAGTACATTGCTCAAAGGCACAATTTCCTCCAGCCAATAAATCTTCTGTCTCTTTTACCTGCTCTTTCAGCCTGTTTTCTTTTGTTTTTCTAAATGGGGTTTCAGGAGTCTAGTTCCCTGGCACCTCTCATGCCTTTTTCCATGCTGCTTAGTCTTTCAGATGGGAAAATATGATCTCGGTTATACAGAGGGACAGACTAGTGATTTTTTAAAATCCCAAACCATCTTTGCTATTCTGATATTCTTGTTACTTTGAGGATCAAGATATCACCAGTGACTTCATCTATTTTTTTTTAATAGACTCTTATGTGCTTGTATCAAGTGCTAAAACAGCTTCCTCTGCTTTCAGTTGATACAAAAAGGAGAGAACTTTGCCCACCTTTTTATAAGTCTGTAGATGATTTTAAAACCATTTTTTAGGCAAGCAAATACAAAACTGTATGTATATTTGTTCTAATTTTAATTAGTCTTCACATTTCAAAGTCTAAACTCACGTCTACAAAACAGCAGCTTTATGGAGATTTCAATTGCAAACACGGTGTGAGGACAGAGAGCCAGAGATCAAGTCTGTGCTTAGTCACTCCTTAACCAATATTCAGTCTCCTTCTGGCCCCTGTCACGGACTGCTGCCTGTTCCTACAGAAGTTGTAGATGTCAATCAAAAGCACGGGAGGGAAACACCGTGCTCACAAGCGTAGCGACAAAAACTGACTACTGCTCTTAATTCACGTCCCCTGTGTTCAACTCACTGCCTGTGACTTTTTTTCTCAACAAGGCCATCTTTTTTTCTGCCTGCCTTTCTCAAAACAAATATTACTCAGAGCTACACCTGGAAGCCAAGGTTTTTCATGTCACAACCCTACAAAAACAAGTTAATCAGTGTCTTGTATTCAAACTACGTTAAGCTTTGTATGGTACATTGATCTTCTGAAAACCCATTCCCATTTTACATCCTGATAAATGCCTTCATCTCTCGAACACATAAATCCCTTCCAGAGCAAATACAAATACTGTAGGTGTTATATTTCAAGATGTGGCTGAAAACAAGCTCCCTAGCTCATAAGTCCCAATCCTCAGCGCTTATGCAACAGGTTGCTCGTTAGCCGTGCAGAAACTGATGCTAAGCTTGGGTGTATGTGGGTGCAAGTGCACCTCTACTACTTAAAAGCAAAACTTAAGCAAACCTGGCAGTGCAACAGAGCATCTCGAACGGGAAGGAACAAGTAGGGCATTAGCAGTACCTTTTGGATGCCCGCAGTCGATTCCAAAACGTTGTTCTCGGAGCCGTTACTTCGGTTAATCATGCGCCACATTTGGGAATACATGCTGTCCCTCTCAAAAGGATTCATCCCTTTCACCCGGACGTGCTCGTAGACGGCGGAGTCCAGCACGGTGCCGTAAGGAATATCCGTCTGCCTGGAGAGGTCCTGGAGAGACCTAAAGTGTTGGGGAAGAAAAGAGACACAGGAGACTTGAAGTCACAGTGTGAAGAGGAAGGAGCCGCAGGCAGGCAAAGGGCAACACGTGGCAAGGCAGCTGTCCAGCCTCTCCTGACAATGTGAGGCTGGAAAAATGTTTTAAGGCACAAAGAGGAACGTGAAGTGGAATACCAAGTGAAAAGCAGGGGTAGGGAAATGAAAGATGGATGGAGAGCAACAGAAGGAGTAACACTGTCAAACACCAAGAGCCCCGTGGAGCGTTTCAGGCCCTCCAAGCACACGCAGTGAATTACAGGGCAGTGCAATAGAAACCCAGCCCCTGGGGGCGAGGATTACCCTGGGGTCCCTATTCACAGGGCGAGAAGCAGCTCTCTGGTGCACGACACCCATCACACACCAGGCATGATTCAGAAAGAGTAAGAGTCCTGTGAGGCTTTTGTGAACTGACGCTTCATGTTCATTTGTCTGATAAACTGGCTTTGTTTTATATATTATCCAGTATTACCTGCTCTCTATAAACTAAAATGAACTACTTTAGAAGTTTCCAAGCATCCCAAGTATGGCTTTATCAATCCTTCTTTGGCCTTAAAAAAGTATATTAGAATCCCTTAAAGCATCTACACCTTTTGGCCTTTATTTCCTTTATTACAGTGTTGCTGTGCCCCATCTTTATTTCTTCAGTGGCATTCATTACAGCTTCAAGATAGCTACTGCAATATCTCCGGTGCCTAAAACCCATTACAGCCTTCCTGGCACAAATTAGTCCCGTATAAACTGCACAAATCTAAAGAACGACATGTCAAGGGGCTGAGTGCTGTCTTAAAGCAGCCATCAGCAAACTGCAACAGCCACATACACACAAAAGCAAATACAAATGTATGAACCTTAGCCAATTCCACACTGCATTTTTGAAACATGTAAATAAAGAGGCTAGTGCAAATGGTCCCAAAGAGGGGACAAATACAGTTCTTAGATGTTGCAAGGGTGAGACTTAGGAAAACAGTAATCAAACCTGAAAGGATGTGTGTGCCACTGCACACAACAGGAAGCAGGGAAAGAAAGAAGGGATCGATATAGCTCAGTGGCGAGGGTTTAGGGGTTAGCTGAGCCAAAAAGAAATCCTTTGAAATTCAGACATACGGGTTTAGAAAAACACCGAGCAAGAGCTAAATTCTAAGCAGATAATATATAGCTATTATCTAGAGGAATAAAATTAATTTTAAAGAGCAAATATCTATTTTTTAAAAAATAAATCTTCCTTTTCTCCAATAAGATGATATTCTTCTTCAAGAACACAGGCAGAAGGGAAGCTGCAGAGAATCAGTGCATATACAAGATCATCAAAGATGAGATGCTAGATGAAACTTCAGGTGAAACTAAATCTATTGGTCTTATATCTGAGGACTCGCTGAAACTTACTACAAGCTCAAGGCACCAGCAGAATAAACGCTGTACCCAATTTGCAAACTAAAAAATAAAAGTTATCAAGTTCAGATAGAAACATCTCTGAGTTCTAAAAGAAAAAAATATATCCAATGGCTCAGCTGTTGGCAAAAAAGAGAAATCTCATTACAACCACTCATAAATTATTTCTTAAAGGCACTAGCATTGATCAGGAGAACTGCAGAAGAAAAGAGCTAAGATGTTATACTCCTGTTTTATAAACCATAACAAGGACTGACACATTTTTTAAGATCAATCCTGAGGATTTGGCACAATCACAAGATTTCATCAAGAAAAGCAATTCAATCACCTATTATATTTTGAAATTACCAAAAAAAAGGAGTGATGAGTATCTAGCAGTGGGTGAGGGTTGAGGTAGCGACTGCTTGAGACAACCTGAATCACAAAAGTCCATGGAATTTGATGGGCTGCATCCAAACACGCTGACAGCTGGACCCTTGCAAGATTGCTTGCTATCACCTCTGAAAGGTGAAAAAAGTTTGGAAAAGACCCTTGATTATTGGAGAACATCAAATATAATGGCTATCTTGGAAAAAGACCATAAGAATGATTCAGGGAATTACAGGTTGATCATGATGCCTTTGCTTCCCTTTCTGAAAAAAACGTGGAGAGCAAGCCAGAGCACATCTCCAGGCACATGAAGGAAGTGGTGGTGCACAGATTCGGCAAGGGTAACTCATGCCTGACCAACCTCATGGCTTTCTATGATAAAACGTCTGGGTTTGTGGTCAAGGCTGGAGGGATGTATGTCATCTATCTCTACTTTTCCAAGACTTTTGGTGCTTGTCCCACAATATATTTGTTTCTATTTTAGGACATTATGGTCTGGATGAGTGAGAAAATTCTTGGATAAAAATGGGAATGGATAACTGGGTTGAGAGAGTAGCAGTTACTGAGTTGTACCCTACCTGAAAGCTAGTAGTAAGTACCCGAGGGGTCCTTGGTCATAAACCCAGAACACCCGTGTCAAGTTTGCTGATGGCTCCAAGGGCAGGGCTGGCATTCAGACAGGTCTGGAGAGGCTGAAGGAGAGGTTGAGAGGGACATTATGGAATTCACTACGGACAAAAGCAAAGCCCTGCACTTGGAAAGGAAACCCTGCTGCAAGGATACGGCCCAAGGATGGAGGAGCCCCGATGCAGAGAGGGGCACGCGCCCTGCTGAGGATTTTCACTGTCTCACTTTCAGGCACAGAAGTAGCTATATTACTGTCACTTCAATGCTCTGTACATCTGTCAAAAGCATTGCTGATGAAAGGCACTAGCTAAACACAGCACAGTATATTCCCCCCTTCCACGTCGCTGCTGCTGTCACCCATCAACTTCTCTATCTCCAGCAGTCCTGGGAAGAGCAACAAACGGGGCCTCAGGAGGTGCATCATAACGCCCCACAACTGGCGTGTTATTCGCCACACCCACTGCTAAGAAACTATAGGAAAAGCAATCACTGAGCCCCCCATTTCCAACGCCGACACCTACAGAACTGCAGCCAGGAGTTTACACGGTTGCAGGTGCCACAGCGCATGGAGAAATCCACAAGAGAGGCAATTTCTGTGCAGGCATCGGGCACTTCTGTCCACGGGACACCCCAAGTTTGGTTCACCTGGCCCCACTCTACCGAGCAGGAAAGGGGCTCTCCAGGCTCTCATGTGTGTATGTGTGTGCACGCTCATGCCCACGACTTGAAGGTTCAAAAACGGGAAAGGGCTATCACATCACTGGCCTCATCCCCCTCGCAAAATAAAAAGTCACATAATATATATGATCTGCCTCTGAAACTGGTTTTACAGCCTGCACCTCCGCAGGCTTCTGGAGTGACATTCACAGCCTGGCAGCCAAGATACAGGAAAACAAAGCAAAAATGACAAACCTTGACAGAGCAAGTAAAATTACGAAACCACTGAGGGTCCTTTCCAGAAGAAAGAGTTTTTATCACTACTTTGCCTCCAGCCTAGTCTCCCAGTTACACATACATATTTCTTTTTGCCTCATGTACCTTTATTCTTGGATTAAACAACTCATTCTCTGTTCAGATACATACATCTAGCGGAGACGTAAATCACCAGCCACACTGTATCACCCTGCCTCACCATTCAGCTGCCAGATGAGGAGTCAAAACAATAAATGAGTATTTTGCCACGTTGCTGAATTCAAGCAGGGTTATTCTTTCATTCTCCAGGTTGGATACCATCAGCCACAGCGGATAGTAACTTAATTTTGAGGTAGTTTTACTGATCTCAGTACAAATACCTGAAAAGCAAAGCAAACATCTAGCATGACTAAGGGTACTATTATCCAAACTTTTCAGAGATTTCTCTATTCAAATGTTTCAATTTAGAAGCAATAAGATAATAATGCTTGAAGAATTGAAAATGGAAATATAAAGAAGCAATAAAACTGAAAAAATTGCTATAAAATAAAACGTGCTTAATTGAGCTTCTACAGAGAGAAATTCTACTTACAGGGAATGGTACTAAACGGGACCATGCAGTAAAATGAACAAGTTACAGTTCAGTTTTGGTTATCACTCATAAAGCATTGTGGAAAAAAACACTACAAAATTTATTTTTTCTCATTGCAATCATTAGGATAATACCAGAATTACCCTATATAAAATCAGCGACATTGTAGGTCTGTTTCTGAGGAAGAATCAACTACGCTGAGGACAAATTATTACAACTACATGTATTTTTCAGCATTTGTTGAGCATTTTTACTGCTCTCTACCTTAGGTGGGTAGCAGTTGTCTGGCTGCTTTCATCTTCTGCCTTGATACAAATTGAAGCAGGAAGCAGAAGGGCTCTTTAGTAATTAAAAAAAAAAAAAAAAAAAAAAACAAAACTCTGTTTTAGCCTTGAAAAAAAAATCCTAGGTTATATTTGGCAAATGTTTCTTTCCTCAAATTATACTTTCTCCTATCAATTCAAATCCCAAATATGGGATTGGTAATACATTGTTTATGTACGCCCACTGATGTGGTTAAAAAGTACACGGAAAATATATAAAAAAGGCCAGTTCCATAAAGGAGTAACTAAATCCCTGTTTAGGCGATTAGCTCCCGCTGATGTCGCAGAGCTAAGCATCAAAAGACCTTTGTAGATCTGGGTTATAGATTCATTTTGGCTACCAGTGTTATTAGACTTGTCTGCTGCATATAACTGCCTGCAAGAAAGTAGCCACTAAATATTAGGAGAAAACAACTGATCTGATTGCTTTCACTGAAGCCTTTATTTATGACTAATTCAGATAAAGCTTTCCTATGTATTTTTCCTTTTTCTGGGACATTAAGGATTAATTCAGAGGCAAGCTTAGGAAGCAGGGCACAGTAAGCCGAGAGATTTGACTGCTGGCAGTAGCAGCTGTGTCAGAAACTAATAATATTGCCTGCTTGCTAGATTAAAGATCTGCACGAGCCACGCAACGGGAAAGGTTAAAGAACACTCTGTTTCTCAGAGCAAGGAAATATCTCCTCCAATTACTGCTAAAGAATTGGTGTGTAACCCCCCTGCAGAAAATAAGCAAGCAGTCATATCGAGCTGGGTAAAGCCCTGGGGGACATCTCAGCTTAATGTGAATCATGGTTTAGGAGGAAAAAAAGTGGCAAGAAGGATGACTAGCCCAAGCAAGTGTGACCAAAGGCAGCTTTAGTACTGTATTTTCCTTATTTTGAAGCACAGATCTCACCTGTCAAATAGGAGGCACTATTTACAGCTTGGAGAACGTGGCGTCCATTTATTATTTCACAGAGGCTTGCAAGACACAGGCTCTCCCTCACAGCACCTGTCATCTAAAACCTTAATCAGGTATCTACATTTTTCTACGTTTATCTGGATTAGATTCGGTCTTCAAGCCACCCAAGACTTGCCACTGCTATGACAAATCCTACCTTCCTGTTGCAACCTTCCTACTAAATTCCCTTGTGAGCAAGCGACGACATCCTCACGTGATCCCTGAAATCAGTGCACCTAACTCTGAGAAAAACCATCCTTCCTGCCATGGTAAGGCACAGGAATGATCCAAGTGCCTCGGTGAGGAAATTCCCAGCATCAGCATCTACCACAAACAGCCTGAGGCCCCCAGGTTTCTTGGTCATTTACCAAGAAAAGTCACTCCTGACGACCATCCATCCACGTTGCATTTGAGCCAGCGATCTAAAGATTTAAGGAACGATTTAAGTTATGCTTTGCTGTTTGCTATTCTTAGCCTGCCACACTACTCTGGTGCAGGAAACAGTGCCTGTCTTGATTTTAAACGTCATCTGCATCTGGGTCAAGTGTGAATAAAAGATGCATGGAGGAACGAGCGGGAGGAACCTCTAGCTGTGGATGCTGCCCAATGAAGAGCTGTTTTAGAGGTGAAAGAGACTTGCACTCCTCTTATCCTTCTCCTTCTTCTGGCTCATTTAAAAGGTCGACCTATCTGATACAAATTAATCAGTGACGTCTAGAAGCATCAACATTCAAGGTGTGGGGATCCAACAGAGCTCTACGTTGAGGCCGTCTAGGGAAAGGCAGTGTTGCATGTGCCCCTCCCAGTGCATTTGTTACCAAAGTTTTGTGCGCTCTTCTTCTCAGACTAGGCTCTGGGATACCATGAGACTGACTCGGGTGACAGCCCTGACCATTACACCACTATCAAAAGGCAACCAGAAAGAGCTCGGAGATCAAACTGAAAGCTTTTGCTTTGAAAGCAGTAGAAAAGTGTTTCTTAGGCACAAAACACGTCATGGGCTGTCTGAATACTCCTCTCTTTTGTAAGAGATATCACTAGGACAGCACCTTCAACAACACACGCTATCTGGTGCTGGCTAGAAATCTAAAATGAAACCCTATTAACCATCCTTATGTCTGTGCAAACCCACTGACTTCTCTTTCATTTATTTGACTTCCTCGGAGCTGGCTGGATATCACAACAAGCAGAAGCTGGTGTATTCTCTTTAAATACTTAAATCCATTTCCATTCTGGCCTCCAAAGTTCCCCAAGGTACAATCTGATCTGTATTTTTTTTTCCCTTCCCTTTATTTTTTAAAAAAGGGCATCAGCTTTTTCCTTTATTGCTTATTTGTGTTTCCCACTTTGCAGTAACTCAGCGCAGTAAACAAACAGCCTCTCTGTTATGTGCTGGTTTGAGTTCCAATTTTGGCAGTTTTGTAAACTAAAGTTTTACACTCCCAGCACAGTTAGGATAACTTCATTCCCTAATGGGTACTTAGCACATCTAATTACTCTATTTTTGAGCTACAAACACTGCTGAAAAATGCCTCTGTTCTTTCATTTCAGGGGCTCTCCAGCTGCAACGTTTTCTCCTGAATAAAACATTTTCAGTGAATTTGCCCATAAATAATACAGCACAAAGACCAATGTGGTCCCAACTGTATATAATAACCTCACAATTCCACTGAGGGCTTTCTGGTGGCAACATCATAAACTGCAAGGAAAAGCTAGAGATGTCTTAAATTATGGCTTGGGCAATTTTACTCTTTCTTTATCTATTATGAGCAAGCCTGGACACTTTTCGGCCATTTGAGCATTTTTCTGGACTACTGGGGGTTGGACTAGATCATCTCTAAAGGTCCCTTCCAGCCTTAAGGATTCTATAATTTTACTTCAAAATCAGAAAGGGCATAATTTCGAAGTAGGATACAGAGATGCACTGGATATTTGTAAGGACAAGTTAGATGACTAACTATATAGGCACAAGTTCATCATTTTGCATGCATAAATGCTAATGTCGTTTCCTCAAACTCCTTGGTCAAACCTAGGACTGATAAAACTTTTAAAAAAATAAATAAAAACCTCCAAATCAATGCTGACAAACATGGACACAGATTTTCATTTTATTCCCCTAGACCCGGGAGAGCCAAGTCAAAGAGTTCAGTTGTGTCACAAGACCCCTGCAGCACCCCACGATCTCCAAGGCTAGTTTTCTGATCTTAAAGGAAAACGGTAACTCTACTTAGCTGTTAATGCAACTGGGACAGGGAAATTATTTTATTTGGTGATTTTAGCCTGTTTTACACGTGTCTCTCTCAAAGTGTGCAGTCCTCAGGTGGACGACGGTGTCAGAAAGTAAAAACAACCACTAGAGACACTTCATTGTTAACCAATAAGGCCTGGTACTGTAGACAAGTGCACTTGTCCTCAGGACACCACCTCCTTTCTCTCACACTCAAAGAACAAGAAAAAGTGCAAGAAACTCTTTGGAGACCTTGGGTAAGTACTGCTTTACTCCACTTGTAGGGGGCCACTGGGGAGGCGGGAGAGAGGGTGACTAAAAACCAAACGACAGAAGTAATGCATAGGAGACCTTGGGAACATTCCTGTGGCACAGAGAGATGAAAACATTTTGAAAGAACAATTGGAAGATCTGACAGAAACAGTTAACCATAAAAGCAGCAGAGGACAAGGACAACATGTTAGGGAGACATGGAACAAAAGCAGCAATGGGTGGAAGGATGAGAACAGGAGTAATGTGGTGAAAGAACAGTTCTGATTGATCCTGAAGACACTGTGTCTCCAGAGAGCCTAGGAGTCTGTGGTATATCATTACTTCCTTAGCTTAAGTTTGCATTTATACATCAAGGCCCTCCCACATGTGTTCATGCAAACTCATTCCTCTCAGCCCACTCCTTATGGACTTACTGGATGGAGTTCTCTATGCGAGTGATGGTGAGGAAAGCTGCCAGGTTTGCTGTGTAGGACGAGATAACGATCAAAGCAAAAAGCCACCAAGCTCCCATCATCAGCCGGGTCGCCAGTGTTGTGTATGGCACTTCCCCTCCTGCGGAAAAGAAGGAAAATCAGAGTTTACGTTGCACAGAAGGAATCTAGATCGTCACTGCTCATGCGTTGCTCCGAGGAACTTGGCTCTATGGTTAGCAGGGTATTGCCTCAGTAAACTAAGGAGGATTTCAAGCCTTCTCCAGGACTTCTGTGCAACAGACAGAACTGCAAGAGACCTGCATCTCCAGCTTTCACTACTTCAGCTCTTCTGCTCTTACTATCTTTAATTGCAATTCACCTGCCAGGCCACTCTAGCAATAGAAATGAACTTCAAGATGTCCAAACACAAAGGTCAAGTGTAAATTTTTACGACATTTCTTTCCTTAAAGATTTTATCTATCAACTTTAATTATTTTTTTCTTGCATTCTTAAGAAAAGGGTTACCTGCCACCCCCTCTCTCTCAAGCAACATTCAATTATTTTTCTCAGCTGGGTAGGCAGGTGGGTGTAATAATCACGTGTATATGTACAACTTGCTGGAAGCAAACTTGGATATGCAAAAAAAACCCCACATGTGCTGAAGAACATAAAATTACTCCGTACTCCCACTGTTGCTCATTTAAATTCAGCTGTCCTGTAAACAAAATATCAGCAGCTCCTCACCCCAACTCCGCTGCTGTGGCTGGGAGAGAGGAGCTGAGCTGCTAGCGGGAGCATCCCACGTGTTCCTGGGCTCCCTTTGCCAAGCCATAAAGAGCCCTGCATTTTATTCAGGTAGCTGCCCCCAAAACACACTAGGATGGAGCTAAGTCTTTCCTCCCTCCACTACACCAGCTTCAGTCAAAAACATCCACACCACAGATTCTTAGGTGAAGAATAACTCATTACTCTGAAAATATTTGTTTTGTCCTTAGCACAGGTTTTGTCAAAGCGACAAGGAACTCGGGGGACAGGCCAACGCTGCACACAATCACATCTGAGTGCTAAAGATGTTCATCTTCTCCCCCTCCCGCTATCCTCAGCCCTGGGAAATTGTTCTCATTATGGTCAATACGGTCATTATTTTGAGGGAGGTTTTGCAGGTGCAAAAATCACAGGTCTCGCTTGCTTCAGAAGGTACTGGTCTGGGAAGGGCACGGCATCTGGAATTTGCAAAAGCAAGAGCGGTTTGTTACATATTCAACTACCTATTTAGTGCTGTTTTTTCTCTTATTTAATGGGAACATACACTACAATTGTTCCCGTCCTAAGCATAAATAAAAGCATCTTCAGTTATAAATGCAAACTATCTAGACTATAACAACCCCAAACAAGGGAACAGCTTACTATTTTGTTCAGTGTATGCCCTATGTAAAGAAAATATTGGGAGCTCTGCACTATGATATGCCAAACAAATTCAAAGCTTCATTCTCCTACACTAGTGCAGAGCTGCGTTGTGTGTAGAATAATTCTAAGTGAATGCATTTATATTTTGGAATACAGATATTCTGATCTTCTGACTTTTAGGAATTCTGGTATTAAAAGACAAAATCTGTACTAGATTTGCACTGTCAGAAATAAACTTCCTTCTGTTTCCAAGATGCTGGGTAATTATCTGAAATAAGGATCTACTGATCACATCGGGAGATATTATTTCAGTATCGGATCTTTGAATATGAATGTGAACTTCCACATTCAAAGATGGGGTTTGCTGTCCAGCGTAATTTTACAGTTACTTTTAATAGGATACATTCATCTTAAAACAGTTTTTGCCATGTCTTCGGAATCCTCCATTTAGAAAAGAATTTTCATCACACAAAAAGAGCAGATAGCTTTATCAAATTAGCTCTGCATCCTTCCAGCTTCCAGATGCCAATCCTGCAGATAATCTTTGTCTTAAATTGAAATTCTGGGGACAGCAGAGGGGAAGCCAGCAATCTCTCTTCATTTTGCAGCTTCATGAATAAAGTGGTGTACTCCCACAGCTCTTTGCCGAAGAGAAGTTATTGAAAAGAAAGGACCTCTGAACACACACTGACCTTGTGGGCACAGCACAAGTTCTCAATCACGGATGATTGAGAATCACAAGGGCCCACAGAAGCCATCACACGGGCTTGGAGCAGCACTGCCCAAACAGGGTCACCACCTCACACATCTCTAAGTAGCCCCACCATTCACTGCTTCCTTTCCTATACTACACCCCATGTTAACAATAAGTCTTCACGTAACTATGAACAGTGTTCATACCAAGGTCTCTTGAGTTCACCTAGCTGATTGTGAACAAATCTTGTACTTTCTACATCTCGTAGCATCAGCATGCCAATAAACGAAGCTGGAGGACAAAGCTTGCAACCACAAACACAGAACACATACTCTTAAGTAATTCAGCACTCCTGGGTCCCATTCAGCAGCCTTCCCTTGCACGGGTGCTTCTTAAAAGAGCCTTTCTAGAGCAACTGCATGGGCCTATGATTTCTGAGCAGCACAGGCAGCCTGCTCCACCTCTCCCAAAGAAAGGCTTAAAAATCAGAGGAGACATCCTTCTGCCATAATATCATTTCTTTGGCGTCTATTAGGGGACTTAATGCCATACAGTCTTGTTCTGTTGTACTGTTTGCTGAGACACTTCACTTGCCACGACAGCTCACCTTAAAAAACCTCTTCACTCCCTTCCTCGGATTTTGTTTCTAGAGACAAAACTTTCCGGAGCTTTCTTTCCTGTCCAAGCAAACGTGTTTTCTCAGTGCAGAAGACACCAATGCTGTGTCTCATATCTGACCATGAAGCAATGGAAACTAAAGACCCCAACAGTCCTGAAGCTGTTCTACATTTGTAGGAGACAGGCCCCAAGTGCCTTATCAAGCACCCCTAGACCTGGTGCTACCGACATACAGGAACACAGGTGTAAGGGAGCACAAACCCCTGCTGCCCACAAATCATTCATGTTCTGCCCACAGCCCTCAGTGTAACTCAGTCCATTCTTAAAATGGGTACTAGAGTTCATCTAAAAACTTGCCTTGAAAATTTCAGACCACATAGTTAGGAAGGAAAAGGCATTTTCCAAAATAAACCATACCTAGAAAATAAACTCGTAAAAAGAAATTTTGAATAGTTCTTAAAGTGCTGAATAAGCTTAAAAATGACAGTGAAAGCAAGTACTTTCAGTCCCCTCGCTTCCATCTAAAGCAGCTCCCCTTCATTATCCCTGGCCCAGTTTAATGTTGACTTATTCCAGCAGTTAGGCTTAGACCAAAACTTATTTTACGGATTTTTGTTTACTCCCTTCCCTTTTCCTCGCAAGTGCTTCAAGATAAGCATCAAAAAAATATACATATGTAGTCTCTATAATTCAGACAATATGATGTGTAATTACAACAGATTTAAACATCATGAAAACCACCCTAAAAGATAAAATGTGAACTAATACAATTCAAGTAACATTTTTCTAATATCTTTTAAGTCATTCTCCCTTTTTAGTAGCAAGCGTAAAGGTTTCTTTGAGTTAAAAATGTAATGAGTCAAGATAATAGGCAAGAAGAAATGAAATCATGAGAAAAATTCCCCAAACAAGGAAAACGAGGATCGAAGTCTGATTCAGAGCTACAAAAGCTTGTCAGGAACAAAATCCTTGCCAACATAAAGAAATGGTGAAACATTTCTTGCAAAAGTTTTCAAAAGTGGCTGGTATTTCTGAGCCCCGGCCTAGTAGCAACCACCTTGCTGAAAAGAGCTGCGATTTTGGCCATTAGTCACTCAGACAGTAAGCGTGCGAGATAACAACTCTATTTGATTTGATATTGATTAAACATCTTCCCTGGGAGTGTGCAATATTTACAAATTAAATTCATTTGTTCAGCAGTTCCAGCAAAAATCTTTTTTTTTTGCTATCATTACAACAAACGTTTGGCCATGTAGAGACTAGGATGTGAAAACTTGGAATTGATCCGTAACTAAATTAGCTCCAGTGTTTCAACTACTAAGCTGTTTTAGGTAGCTCTGTGTGACCTGGCATTGGGCTCGCTGGACATTTTTATTGTGGGTCAACCATTCATTTTCATCTCACATTTTCTTTTGAGATTAAAAAAGAATAAAAGATGTGTTTCGAAGATTAATTATTGAAACGTACATTGTAAGCAACCACACACGAACAAAAAGAGAAGGCACAAAACACCCTTAATCTACATCCTGGATGTGAAAAATGTGAAAACTATTAAATACATATATTTTTTTTTGTGTGTAAGACATACTGGGAGCTGCTGCAGCTTCTCCATACATGATGAGAACAGGAAGAGGCGGCTGTGCCTGCAGCCCTTCCTACAAGGACACTACAAGGAGAGTGTCCTGCATTGTCTATTGGTGATAACTGCAGCAGCATGTGAGATCCCCAAGACTGGGTTCTTACTATAGGCACAACTTGCTTTGTCAGGGCTCACCTCAAACGCTTCACAACAGGTCTCACCTCAAGAACAGGTTTCAGTTGTCAACCACTCCGTCAAGCAGCAGTCATTTAGGTGGACACGGTCTCTGCTATACGTCTGCATGGGGGTAAATTTCTGAGTTTTAGCCAGATTTTTTATTTTAGATGAGAACCATGAACCAGTTTTGCTGAGAAGTTCTAAAACTGTCTAACTAAGAAGCAGCAATCTTAACTTCATGTGGAGTAAGCAGGTGAAGAAATACTAAGAGTGGGTTATCTGGGGACAGACTTGGCTTGTGCTTTTTCTCACAGCTATTCTGCCCACATCTGGTGAATTATCGGCCTTTGGAAGGGGAAAAAAGAACAAAACAAAACAAAAAAAAACCCACAAAGGACAGGGAGCTGGCTGCAGTTTAGCCTCTAGCTGGTTAGAGCAGTCACATCAATTATGCTGCGCATCTGCAATTGCCACTTGTGCAGGGAGAAGGCACCGAGCTCTGCTGCAAACAGTTTAGATCAATGTTCGTCCTGCGCTGTCTTTGTGAAAGGGACATTTAATAGAGAGTGGGTGTGAGGGGAGCAGTTTGTTTTAACAAAGAGGAAAAGGCTCTTGATACTTTAGCTATTTTTTGCCACGTGAAACAATACTTCAAGTTTGACTGATCTCTGTTATCTTTACAAAACTCTGCCTAAGCGCAGCTCTTCAAAGGCAGACTCTTTCAGGGCATTAGCTATCACTATTGTTCTCTTCAAAACTTCTCTGATAATGCAAAATCTTTCCTGTTTTCAATTGGAAATGTAAAATTCAGCATAGGACAAAAAAATACCTTGCAGACAAAGAAGCCTGCACCTATTTCTACCAGTTGCAAAATAAGTGCAGCTTGAAAGTTGTTGGAAAAAATCTCTCAACAAGAATTTTTCTTGCGGTCTTTTCATTTTCCACCTTTTATTTTTCCCATTTTTGCTCCAACTGCTCCAAGTGCATTAATTACCACAGCAGCCCAGGGGGATTGCTGTAAGCGGAGCACGCTGCCCGCAGCGGGCTTGACACCTCCCCTGCTCCTTGAACTCGTGATGCCTCCCAAGTGAGCTTGGAAACCAGCAGCCAAGTTCCCTGGCCTTGCAAATACTGGCAGATTGCAGAGGTTTGAGACCAGAGAAGAAGCTGAGCACGAGGCCGGGCCAGCGTTTTATAAGGTCTGGGCGCGTTCAAGAGCCAAACGCTGCTTTTATTCACTGCACCACCTGTTTCTGCCCTTGTGCTATTTTCTGCGTGTGCAAGGGAGAAACAAAAGCCAGTTCAAAACGGATGTTTGAAACATTCTAAATGTCAAAATATGTAGCTGCTCTATTTTCTCCAGTTTTCCATGAAAATAATTTAATGAAGCTAACACAGATTTATCAAATCATTGCCATTACCAAGCCTTAAGTTTAGACATGTGAGAAACATTCGTGAACTCTCTGCATTCCTAACACACAAGCTGATACAGGACACGTTTTCATGTGCAAACTCTGTCAGCATCACAGCTCAGCACAGTTTATATCTGCCCTGTACTTTCTGCTGCTCACAAATGCTTTATATGCCATCAAACACCGCTCAAGGGACACAACAAACATTTCCTATTCCTGTCTGTACTGAAAATCTCCTTGCATGTCCTTTGCTAGCAGCTGCTGGCAGCATCATACCGATGCTTCATATTTATCATTCAGAATTTGATGTTTTGAAGGCAGTATCTTTTGTAAGTATTAGATTTCTGTCTGTACCCGTGAATGGCTTCAAATTTTTGTAGCCATATGTTAAGATGCAAAAAATACTTGACCTGGAGATTCGGTCTTTTTGGATATGGGCCCCCCCCCCCTTTTTTTTTTTTTTCCTTTTCTTTCAGTATTACCTTAGAAATCTGCCAGCTTTCTAAAACTTGCCCAGTGTTTTAACATGTATTGCAACATGTATTGCAAATCAACAATAATGGTCCTGGAAGCTCCTTACCAAGCTCTTAGAAAACATTTAGGTGAACATTAGTGTTCAAATTTCCCAATTCGAGTATGTCTGACATTAGCACCATGTGCCTTGCTCTTAAGTCGCTGCTGAAGTGTAAAGTATTTAATTATCACCATCTGATATGCACACAGCATCTGGCTTTTTCACAAATAGAAAAGAGAAATATTTGTCGCCTTTCCCGTGTAACTCCTCTCAGCTCTGTAACTTCCACTGAGCAATGCTAAATCATCACTGGGGTTTATTTTGCTCCTCATGTTTTTTCAAAACCCTCTTTCTTACTGTCTTTGTGCCTTTTTGCTCCCTGTACCATTTTACCTTGATTTTGGAGCTTTACTCTTTGCTGTCTTCCTCTCCTTTCCATTGGCTTTATATATGCACTCAAGGTGCTTCAGTATGGGCAGCCTGTGACTTGGATCATTCAGACTGAACACCCCTATTTTAATTCTCTTTTCCCTTCTGCATTACAAGCCTGCACTTCCAGGGCCGATTATCCTGTTCTCCAGCCTGATTCCAGGGTCCTCAGCAGACACCGACGGCCACCTCATTTTGTGCTCCAGCCCCTCGCAGAGTGTCCCCCAAGAACTCACCACCAATTGCTTACGGGTTTGCAATGCAAAGAGAAACACCTCTTGCCATTCTGACACGGTGCCACTCTGCCTCCCCTTTTGCCCACTCCACCTTTCTCCCAGTTGTTTGCTATATTGCACGAGGGCTTCCAATCACTGGAGTTTTCCTGCTGGCTTTCAGTAATATCACATAGAATAAATTTATATTCATCAGGGAACAACTGCAACTGCTCTTGTTTATTAGGCAGATTTCTGGCATTGGTCTACAGGCAGTCAAGAAAGATGTTCACTTTATCACTGGAGCCCAAGCATTTTCCTCAAAACCTTAATTCTGCACGGAATGACTTTTTCTCTCATTTTTGTTGTTAGCTTAATGATCCCACGATTTATCTCATTGGACTTGTTCTCCTTGGAAGGGGATCTCCTTTTGACAGAGTGGGAAGCTCTGTACTCATCGCCCTTGAAGAAGGCACAGGAGAAAGCTCCCCCTGCCCTTTCCTACCCTTTACAGCACTGGGAGACTTTCTCTCCAAGTTCTTTTTCTTTTTTAAATCTTGCCTTAAAGAGGGTATCAGTTCACCCTTCTGTTCCCCTGCCTTTTTTTTTTTTTCCCCCTTTTGGATTTGAGTACTGTACAAGGATTATCCATCTACATTACATGACTGGCAGGCTCTTCAGAGCAGATGCAAAATTATTTTCCGTACGTGTGCCTCTGCAAAACCCTTTTATGTTTGTTCTATATAACTCCCTATTTTTATTTTTTATACAACCAGCAGGATGTGCACCTACATTTTTTGATCTGTGCCATTTCCTATGCTGGAAACACAAACCAAGAAGCTGAATACAGCTTTGATGCATTTGGTTTCTAGCACCCCTTTCTGGAGGTCATGGGCTGCCCCACTCTGCCCCTCTGTAGAGCTGCTCTCTGCTCCTGCCTCTGATGGGTTGGGGCTGTCAGTATTTCTTGCTGCCTCTTACATAATCTCTGGTGACACTTTCTTCCTTTCCTGTGCCAGGAATGGTGATGTTTCTTAAACTGTTCAAGATGCCCTCAGTTTCTCTGGTATTCTTACTGGCTTTTGCATTTTTGCATCCAAATTAATTTTTTTTTCCTACCACACTGCAACTGGAAATTTTTATTTCATGCTTTTTTTTTTTTGTCTCTAGCATGAAGAAAACACACAGCACAGCCCAGTACTGCAGTCACCACCACCCTTCCTTCCCCCAGCACAGCACAGAGTTCAGACTCACACAAAATCCCCCTGACGACCCTCTGCTTGCTGCTCCTAAGCATCTCTCCAGGTGGACCTTGGGCAATTGGCTTCCACACTACGCCTCATTGTTTAGCTTTATTTCTTCCTTAAAAGAATGTTATCCAAGCTGAAATTTCCAGCACTGGCTATTCAATAACCTGTGACCCTCCACAAAACCCTCACAAAGTTGCAGCCGGACAGATCCATCCCACAAGCCTGTCCAGAGGCCCTTGATGCAGACATAACCTGATGGACACACAAGCACGTAACCATGAGATGGACCAAATAACTACTTGCAACCTGTTTTGCTTCAAGCACAGCATTCTCAGCTGTGTTCTCTGAAATCCTCCTACTGAAAAACACACTAGCGCTCAGAAGAGAGCTAATAGCAGCCAGCAACACTGACCCAACGTTACAGCCACGTATATATGGATATGGATATAAGAGCAAAGCCTTTCAGTGTCCTACTCATCCTAAGCACCATGATCAGACATGATCAGAGGAGAAAGTCGAAAAGGAAAACAGAAAATTTGTGCTCTGCGTGGGAAGGGACAGCAAGTCAAAACCAAAATCCAATCTACTTTGTTTCCCTCTACATTAGACAGAAACTGAAGCCTCTGATTAAAAAACAAAAACAAATAGAAAACACGACACTGACAAATATTTCTACTTACCTTTTTTTGGCTCAGGAACCTGGTGATAAAACCCAAACATTTAAGCATATATGGAAAGTATAAAAAAAGGTCTAATAACTGCATTCCAAAAGAACAGAATCCAACGTGATAATGGAAAGAGCTGAGATTCCAATTTTCCGCATCACCAGCCATGATAATGTTACACAAACAGCGCTCCATCATTAAATTAATTCCCATTAAATCAATGTCCTTAAAGGCCAAACAGTCCTTTAATAATTACCTGATTAAAATGATGTTAGCATTACATATTAGTTATCGCCTATTTACAATTCCCCTCCCGACAATAAGTCCTCTCCTTCCACCCATCTTGCTGACACTGTGGCCGTGAGGCAGAGCTCGTGGTGGGAAGCAGATCATATTCGCACCCGTTTTGCTTCTCACAGTACCAGTGACACTGGAGCAACACAGATGCATCTGACGTGCACTTCTCTGACTTACTATTTACACCAGGAGCCTCTGAATTCATTCCTGGAGGCTTCTGAAGGGCTTTGAAGCCTCCAGGAACCGCAACATAAACTCCTACTTTCTGATTTTAACAGATCCCCAGTGGACAAATTCCATCCTGCTGCAGAATTAGCAAAATAGGTTGTTTTCTGTCAAAAAGCAAAACGTCTCATACGTAGATGAAAAAAGTTTTTACAAATGAAAGGTTGCAATAATTGAGTGCCAACACACTAGGGTGCCCAGTGCAATATAATTACACAGAGGCAGGGGATAAAGTTCCTAGTGCTTCTGTGACTAGTAAAATAATTGGGCTTTGAAGGGGTAGAAAATGTATCATGAAAGTACTTCTCATTATCCTCTGCTGTTGTAACAAAAGAAGAAGAATGATTATAGCCAAAATTTGAAAATGGAGCTGTCTGCCTCTACTCAAGTTACTGGGAGGTCTTAGAGGCAGCATTACTGGACTTAGACCATTTATACTTAGACCATTTATATTTAGACCCTGAAATAACATGCAAAGCAGTTATTTGTATTTGATAGTAGAACTTTTGATTACGGTACCTAGAATGAGTTTTGAACTGTGACTCTGTGCCCATTTTTAATGTACACTTTGGCCATAAAAATCTTGTTTTGGAGGATCTGAAATTATTTTTTTTTCCCCACCCCTCATCAGAGTATTTACCAGGTTTGCAAATTTTGGAGTTACCAAATGCATTGCCATTGGTTATATGATGATAAATAAGGCTGTGGCAAGCCTCACAACTTCCACCAGCAGGTATTTGCTCAAAAGAAGCCCCAACCAGAGGCTGCTTTCTTACCCTCATCCCAAATTCAGGACAATAATTCTATGTGACGTAATTATGAACCCAGGCACACCAGACCGAAGCATCAAGTGTGTGTGTATGTAACAAATTCAAGGAGAAGATTATAGAATACCAAATTGGACAGAATTTTAAGACTGCCCTGATTGCACTCTGTATAAACACCCGATTTGCAGCTACTGGGAATGCACCAAGATGCCACCTTCCCGCCGCCTGACCTTAACAAACACCCTTGCACACTGGCAGCCTTTGGAATAGATGTCAAGAGATGCTGAGACTTAATCTCCCTCCTCCCTCGGTCACAAATGCTCCAAAGCCCCACACAATCTCCCACAATTATCAGCCAGGGTACAGACTCATAAATGGTTTAGAAACTGGCTGTCACACAGAGTTTACGCAGGGGCAGCCGTGCCCGAGATTCTGCCAGGGCTCTGTGCAGCACCGCCCGGGATGGAGAAGGGGATTGTGCACAAGGAACTGAAAACGGCCCATCTGTACCCATAATTGACATTAAACTGAGCAATGCCATTAATGAGGTATTCAAGGGCTTGCTTTATCAAAGAGCTTGTCAGGGAGGACATTATGAACACGAGGGAGAGATTCCCCTTTGGCTGAAACCAAACAGCTATGAACCAAAGACAGATCAAACCAAGAGACAAGACAGTGGGCACATAAGAACCAACATACATATATATACATATATATACATATATATACACACACACACTGGAAGCATTATGCTTGAGCTTTCCAAGTATTCTGAAGTACGGTATAAACCTGTTCTTGCAGATTTATCCACCATTACAGAGTAATGACTAGCCTGACTAGCCCTGAAGGAAATCAATCGGACGTGTCTCAGATACATTAACTCAGTTTTCATGCTATTAATTCTGCTTATCCTTTAATTTCAGAGTCCTTACCTGCACTGATAGAAGTTTAACCTTATAGAATTGCACCACCACTAACACAGAAGTTCTAATCAGCCACCTAAATAGCACACTTTAAAATCTAGACTAAAAGTCCATCTAAATACATCCTGTAATGTTCTGATCAGAGAGATCCCTCAAACTCCAATGACTCGAAGGAATTCTGTGGCACTTCATAGGGAACACAGCAAGGAAGAAAACATTGTTGTTTTTAGGCTTCAGTGATAACAATGATAAAATGTCATTTGTTGACGGAAAACGCTAATCCCAACACTTATGTTTCAAGCTGGCATAACTGAGTCAAATCTGCTGGAATTGAGAAACAACTTAAAAGACAACTTTACCGGATAGTGAGGGTTTTCCTCCTTGGGGATATAGACAAAAATTAAAGAAGTCGTTTTAAGAAAGAAAAACCTGCCAATACTTGAGAAGCATTTTAGTAGCAAGCACGTGTAGGCATGAACAACTAATACTGCCACCCAACTCTACGGATTTATCACCACTGTTCACTGACAGTCACTGTTTGCAGAAGACTTCCCATCCTTCTCCTGCTTCGTTACCTTTCCTCTATCCTAGGGCGAGGGGGAAGCAGAAGCTTGAGGCCAAACCACACACATAGCTTTGACTGAGGAGGAGGTATCCCATATTTCTAAGACATGTCACTAACTTTAAAGCACTGGAAAGGCAAAATTCCAATTTATCATTTCTTCCCCCCGCCAACTGCCCACGTAAGAATAAAAATTAAGCAGCGCTGGGTTCCTACACCGGATGCTGCTCTAGTGAAGAATATTTCCTTTATTTGTATGCTGGGAACCCGACAGAGAGGGAAAGAAAAAATAGCTCTCATTATCCTATACTCGCTGAAACGGGAGCAGAACATGATCTCTGCAATCAGCGTGAGCAACAGGCTGGTTAACACGATCAAAAGACTCATCTGGTATCATTATATGCTCCCTTTTAATATTAATTTTGGCCTGTTCCTTTTATATGCATTTTAATATTAAAAAGGGGCTAAAGAAAAAGGAAAAAAAAAAAGAAAGTGGAGGAATACAGACTTGTTTTGTTGGTAGCTTAAAATCCTCTTTGCTGTTCTTGGCACCACACGTTGCGGACGCCTTTCGTGGCACCAGCCCGTGGTGAGGAAGAGCTGCACGGGTCGATACCCACCAGGCAGCTCTTGCAGAGGAGGGACTCCCCGTGGGCTGGAAAAGCAATGGAGAACTGCCAGGAGTTCCTCTCCAAACTCCTGTTCATGTGGTGCCTAGGATATCTGTTGAGAATCCATTGATTCTTAACAAATAAATCTCATGTCCTACCTCTTGTCCGTGTTCCCCCACTCAATTGGCCAAGCTGAGTGAAAGCCTCAGTGTAAGGAAATCAAACAGCAGGACAAGGTTGGCTGGCCTGACGGTGCAGCCTCTCTTCAGCTTTGGAATATCTCTCGTAGACAGAAAATACAGGTTAAATGCCTTTTTTTAAATGCAAGAGAATGATTGAGCCAGGAATTGGATGTTTCTCACTTCCTCAATTAAATATGTATTCTACACAGCTGAACTCTGAAAGAGAAAACTGATGACTTAATCTGAACCTAACATTGCCATTCGTTAAATTGCATGTAGCATACAGAAGTATTCCAAACAGTAGCAACTAAACAACTGTTCCGACTAAATATTTACATTATCATACTGCTAAAAAAGTGCAGAACGATGGATAGATGCATCTCACTATTTTTCCTTTTGTTTTACTTGGCCTCGATCAGCATTTACTCTCTAGCCAGACAGTCCCTACCTGGGCACAGCCAATTAATCAGGCTGGGAGTTAGTCCTTGGGGAAGGAAGGAAGGTTAGGGGGAGCCTTCACAGCACCCTTGATTCTCCACCTCCTCACAGAAGGTGTGTCAGGCACAACATCTCCAGATATACTGCCTCGCATACCCTGCGCTATCACTCAAAAAAGCAGCTGCACACAGGATACAGAAATCCATTAATTCAGGCTCCTCGGAGAATTGCCGGAGTCTTAACTTCAATTTAGGAGGAAATCCTGGCATATCCCCTGGTAGTTTAATGCTAGTGATATCAGACTGCTGCAAACAAATGCCCACGCTGCCGAACGTTTTCCTTGCAGTGAGGTTATTCCTTGGAATTACTTTTTCAAAAGGAGATGGTTAAGATAAATCTCGGAAAGCGGCACGCACCCAATGTTTGCACAGGGTATTGTGCACATGGCAATAATTCTCAGTATATTTTGATAGTCCTATAAATCAACTGTAGCTTCCAAATGCATTATACACATAAGACCCAGTTGCTAAAATTTTGCTGTATTTTGATGCAGTCAACAAGAACTAGCCCAAACCATTAAGACATCTGGAAAAGGTGTATGGGTACCTGGGGGCTGCAGTTGCCCTGTTGATGCGATGACACATGCACGTGTGAATACACACACCTAGGCTTAGCATAACAGAAAGAAAATTGTGAGGTTTCATGTTTCAAGACAGACTTACAGTTTCACAAATACACCTGCTGGGGACACAGCTGCTTGACAATAGCATTTTTACATACATCTCTATAAATAAACATATGGGGGAAAGTATGTATATATGCACGTGCATTTTCTAGCTTGATCTTAAAGACAGTGAAGATGATGAGATTTCTATATTTCCTAATGTGTTTCTTATCTGGCTTTTATTTTCCCAGCTCAGTGTTGAGTTTTAAATGGATTTTAGGCTCAGCAAATCTATTCTTCTTGTTACACGAACACGTCAAGACCTGGCATAAGTCTAAAAAGCAAACAAAATTAATATTAATGAATGAGTGACATTTAGAGCTTGT
Organism: Nothoprocta pentlandii; assembly: GCA_013398315.1. NCBI lineage: Eukaryota > Metazoa > Chordata > Aves > Tinamiformes > Tinamidae > Nothoprocta > Nothoprocta pentlandii. Next base: position 96,853 of record VZSG01000997.1, read on the forward strand.
TTTCTATTAGAAGATATTGTGTGCATGAAGAAAAGTAAGTAATACCTCAGTCTTAACAAGGATAACAGGGACAAAAGATAAGAAATGTATGAAATGAAGTTTCTACGGTCAGTCAGCAGCTCAGATGTTGAGTTCAACTTAAGAGCTAAGTCTTTGTCCTCAGTCCTATCCACTAGATATTTTCTTGGTTGGTTAAGCTTAAAAGTAATTAGGCTTCACAACTAACTATGACATGTGAGGATATAACTGACTGTCAACACATCTTTTCAAAACATTTTTAGAGTTTTCATCTGAAAATCAAATGCATAGTGATTGGTGTGTGCAGTTAATTAAGAGGAAACGTCGCTAAGAAGGAACTTGTCACGGGATGACGGTTTCCTGCTGACAATGATACATCAAAAACAAGCTGCATAAGATGGAGCAGATTATTAAGCAAGAGGAGACCCTGGGCTGTGCATTCCGGGAGGATTATACCAAGCCTTGGTGGTAACACAAGGAAAGAGACTGGGAAGGCTTCAGCCATCTGAGAACTACTGTAATGACTCAGAGGTGCCAAGGCTTGGAGTCTCTCTCGTTGCTCCTAGGAAATTTAATTTAAGCAGGGCAAGCAGTAAGACTTGCTCATTTACTGGGCATTATGAACAGAACTGGCCATTAATGGCAGCACCGAGGGTCAAACCTTTCTGTTTGTGACTGGCATTTTAATCTAAGCTAAGCTTAGGGGGATAAAATCTGTGATGCTTCCACATCATTTATTTCATAACCTTGCTACAAGCAAGAGTATTAAGGCAACTGAAAAAAAAAAAAACTTTTACAGGTAATACCTTAATCACTTGTTATCCTATGGTCAAACCTTATTTATAGAACAACAGCAAACGCTTGTTTTGTTGGAATCACTGCGAAGTGATTAAATCTCCAACAAGGCAGCAATTATAAAGACATTTCCTGCTACAGCAGCAAATAATAATCTGCCTGGCTCTCGTTCTCACAGGCAGCTTTGCCCCCTTCCCTAGGAGATACAGAAGGAACTCGAGTTCAGAAAAGGCTCCTCACATCGCATGGAGAGACACAGAGATAGTCCAAAGAGCTGTGTGCGATGAGAGACAGGAAAAGTCTTTCTGCTCTACATTATACTCAGAAAACTGCCATTTTCAATATAATTTAATTATTCTGTCCACATTCAGTTGAATTACATTAAACTAGGCCAATCACTGTATTCAGAAGCAAATTCTGAATCCAAAAGGCTGGATTTAAAAATATATATATATATATATTATATATATGGAACATTGCTCTACAAGTTTTTGATATAAAATATGCAGCATTTCCCCTGTCTCAAAAAAAAAAAAAAAAAAGATCTATAATATAAAAAGCGTTGGAAGGAAACTCTAAATGATGAACTTCTGTTTCTTAAATTACTGTTTTGGATCTCTAGAGTACCGCCTTAAAATAGCCCACGAAGCAGCAGGAAGTTAACAGATAATCTACAGAAGATGGAACCAGGTCCTCAGCAAGCACAAAAGGGCATTTGCACCACAGCAGCGAGTCATTCCAGTTTTAATCCGCTCTGTTTCTGGCCCAGTTTACACCTTGGGCCAGTTCTCGGGTTCTTGCTCACGTGCCAGGTTCCCAGGATTGGCCAGTTCTAATGAGAGCAAGATCTAAGGGAGAAGCAACAGCACCAGGGCTGAAGGAAAGGAAAAGCAAAGTTGCATACAACAGGAAGGAAAATCAAGAGCTCCAAGTGGAATAATGATAATTATTAATAATGATGATGATGATGTGGGCTGGTGAGGAGCAAGGCAAGCGGAGCCGTCAGCGATAGCAGGGAAGAAAACACACCTCTCTGTTACAGGGTCTCAAAAGTGGTACCCTAGGCTGTGTGCTCAATCCAACACAAAGCAGAAAGAAACGGAAAGCGAGCCTAGATGATGTAAGGAGCAGTGACATTAAATCATTCAAGCAAGCAGATACTCTGCTTGAGTTTCCCCTCTGAGGAAGTGGCCCAGGAATGCAGGGCACAAGCCGCGCTCGTCCTCTCATCTGGTGAGTCTGCTCTAGGGAACATGTTCTCCCGGCTAGATTGAGGTGTCTGTAACACATGAAAGAGCAACAGATCTTTACATTATGCTTCACAGGCTACCTTGGAGAGAACAATTAGAAGGCTGCTGTGTATGGCAGGAGCTCACAGCTCTGCCTTAGAAACTGCCCGAGTGGCCGGGGCTGACTCGAGTCCACCGACAGTGACACCAAGTTTTGCTCTTGTGCAGAAACTGCCAAGGTTTGGGTTGGCTAATGGAGTTTCATCAGAAGACCAGAGAGCCAAGGCTGACAGAAAACAGGAACTGATACAACAGACCAAAGCTGCATGTGTTAACTGCAGACTCCAGCTATTTCTGAAGAAACATAAGGGATGTGGTCCCTTCTGTTCCCAACACAATCCTTAAAGATTTATTTGTATTTTTACACCAAGGGCCGCTCTTTCAGACCCATGGCAGATATGGAGGCAACCTCCCTGCTTGCAAATCTCTAGTCTATTTAAAGAAAGAGAAGATGATGCTAAAAAAAACACATTTGCCAGCCCCAAACAAAGCATGCAGCACTATCAAAGCTCCAGCCGTGGTCGGCTCATGCCGCTTTATTTCTCTCAGTGCAGGACATGAAAGCATCTTTGGCTGTGTGTTTTGATAACAGAAATGAGTACCTTGTCATGTTTTAAATCAGCAGCTTAGAGACTTCCTAAGCGAACCTGACAGCATTTGAAAGGTCCCATGCTGCCACGCTTAAGAGACGCCAATCACAATTAATAGCAACAAATCCACTGTTCCAAAACAAATAAAAACTGCAAATTTTTCTGCTGAATGAAGAGCCGATGAGTGGAAACAGAAGCAAAATTACCACAATAGCCAGTTAGCCTGTCAATGGAAATTACTTTCATTTGTCTGTATTCACGAGGGTTGGTAAACAAGAAAGCTTCAGCTAATACAGTTTCTGCTGCGCTCAAATTGAATGTGAAATATAGTATGACATACCAAATGAATCTCTTAACTTTTGCACTGGATTTCTGAGGTGTTTTGAGTCTTTATCTTTAAATTGGTCTGTAAGCCTCACTTTTTTTGCTATCAATCCTGTTAAACACGCATAACGTTTTCCTTCTGGCAAAATAAGGACTGTCCTTCTTGCTCATCATCTGAAGGAGACACTTCTCTATAGCGTCCCCTCATTTCACAGAAATCAAAGTGAACATTTTAAATTATCCTCAAATTCCACGGAGTTGCACTGAAAATCCACTTGGTGGGGTGGTAACTGCGTCTCTTCCTCTGTAAATAAACACCTCTTACCTTCCAAATTTGTGAACTTTTCCTTGGTGCTGCAACAGTTTTGGTGTTTCCAGACTGCCATGTCCCACCAGCAGATGTTACTAATCCTGAACTGCATCTCATGGCCCTCTTCCAATCACTGCAGGAAGCAGCTGCCAATCTCCCAGAGCTAACTCCTCTTCTTTGCTTTTTTCTTTGCCTTTTTTTTTTTTCTTTTTTTTTTTCTTTCTAGTAAATTCTGCCTTTCAGCCATCCAGTCACATGGACTTTTCCTGGACTTCACGCTTTTCCCAGAGCCCCCCACTCTAAGCCTTACTTGGGGCATTCTCATTGACTGGTCAGAAAAATCCCTTTCTTCCCTTGCTAACTGACCACCAGCTGAAGGTCTCTGCTGCAGGATACCATGAGAACTGGGAAAAAGCAGGGTGCTGAGCAATACGGGCTTATTTAGAGCCACAGAAAGCAAACAATTCAGAGAACTCATGAGACCTAAGTGACTGATTAATCTAGCTTTGCCCCTTTTAAACCTTTGCTAAGCAGTCTCCCGAAGAGCATTTAGGGACTAATGATGCTGTAAATACAGCAGGGATGCTAAGGCTAATACCAAGCAATAACCTACATAAAACCACCTGTCATTCAAGCAGTAAAGAAACTAATTCACAAGTTTTAATCCAACAGGCAGACAGATGTAACAAGTCTAGCTTCGTAATGGACCAACTGCTCTTGCACAGTTGGATTCCCTCAACTGTTACATTGGGAATATTTTAGGCAGAAAGAAAACTTTAAAACCCACTCACATACATTCAAAAAAAACCCTCTTACAGCTCTCAGCTGGCTCTGAAGTCTTTGAATGCTTAAAAAAAAAAAAAAAAAAAAAAAAAAAAAAAAAAAAAAAANAAAAAAAAAAAAAAAAAAAAAAAAAAGAAGAAATCTCTGTTCAGCTTTCCTGAACTAACCATCCTGCTCAGTGGAAAAAAATAATTGCAAAATTAAGGTCTCTCTGTATAAAAATATAGCCCACCTCTTGTGGAATTTGTCCCTTTGAGGCTTTTATTCTTTTTTTGGGTGGTGCTGTTAATTTGGGGGTTTTCCCCTCTTTCTAGAGGTTTTACACTCCACCTTCATGAGTACCTTCAGGTTTTATGGATGTCATTTGATGCTTCTAACAGATACTAATGAAGTTTCTAAATTTGAAATCTAGCACTACATAAATACCATACTTTTACCTACAGGAAATTCTGAATCTGAATATATCTGAATTCATGTTAAGATCCAAAAACTATGCTGGGCTTTTCAGGCTTCAGTGGCCGTGGCTTTTTGTAGAGCAGATGCTCCATTAAATTACAGGCATGCGTCTCTGCAGTGCCAGCACTGACTGCTGAACAGTTACATGCAAAAACACCCGAAGGTATTTGTTCAACTTTTTTTTTTTTTGTCATTTGTCTTGAGCTAAATCTTCCTTCCTTCTCCTATGAAACTGTGTTTTCTTATTCCATTTTACATTACCACCATCAGAATATCAAGAGATACAAACCAAGGTCAGTCATCTGTTACCTTTAGGATACACAGTTAAACCCCTGCCAGAAGTGTTAGATTGCAAAGGACTTGGTAGTTTAACAGAACTTGGGCCAAACCAGATGCTAGAGGCAATGGAGAAGGCACACAGGTGCTTGAGCACAGAGAAGTTCTTCTGAGTTTAAAAATCCCACAGGAAAATGGGGATGAATCACAAGCAGGAAGAATGAATGCCAGACATAGTAAAAGTAAGACCATACGGCACCAATGACTGGTGATTTTTGAGCTAATTTTAGCTCAAAAGCCAAATGGCAATATTTTCTGTCTGACTACGAACATAGCACTCACATTAGCTATGAATAGTTTCTCAGCAGATGATCAGAAATACCCTTTTGCAATGCAAGAAAACATCTTTCTATAAATAGACAGTTACAAAGTAAAGCAAGGCTAGCATGCAGCGCTCCCAAACTTCTCATGGTGCCCACATGAGACCACGGGATGTTGGAGACCTGGAATCCATGGGACGCTGGAGACCTGTGGAAGGTGTCTGCGGCCACAGGAATGATGTACAAGAGACAGAAATCCCCTTGGCTTCTTACCTTGTTGCACAAAGGATCCGTACACGAACCACATGGAGTTGTAGAGCGTGGTGGAGGTCATGGATCCCATCTGGAGGCGCGGTGGGTTGAGCCAGTTCAAGAGGTAGACCAGGAGCCCGACGAGCAGCACCGTGCCCGCTATGCAGGCCCACAGGGAGAGGTCGAACGGTGCCAGGCAGGCAAACATGTCCATTGTCTTCTCGGCCTTCCGAAGCAGCACTCCCACTGAATAGTCCATGTAGCGGGTGGTGAAGTCCACCACGTTCTCCCGATCTGGGGTGATGGTTAAGGCAGAGATCCCTATGTCAGCTCTCTGAGGAAAAAGAGCCAACAACGCATGTAAACATGGGCTATGTGGAAGTGCTTTGCTCCACTTTGATTCATCATCGCTAAACTTATCACAGAGAAGAAGATGCCAAAGCCAATGTCTTATGTGTGAAGGAGACATGAACTCAGCAACATGACTAAGGACTGAGCAGAAGAGCTGAAGAGTCTCTCTCATGTTTCCACGGCCAAACGTGGCTTGGCTGGACTCAGGCACATTAGCTCTCCAAGCTACTATTTTCCCACAAATCATGAGGAATTATTTCAGGCACATTAGTTCGCCAAGTTACTATTTTCCCACAAATCATGAAGAATTATTTCAGATAGATATAATAGCTGGAAGAAACCTCCTTATGGTCATTTTCCTTACCGAAGCCCTGCTTAGCCTGGCCTTTTTTGTAGCAAAAAAGCAGACCTTGTGTACAGCATTTCTACTCCGAGGAAATGAGTTTCCTGAGAGCACCACATGATATTCAACATGTGGCTGACATGAGGATCCTCACAAGGGCCACTGCAAGAGAAAAGGCATTTCGATGGTCCTGGGGGTTTCGGGAAGCTTGAAATCCTGAATAAGGTCATGGGCTACAGAGTATTAAGTGCAGAAGAGCAAATTTTCTGTATAGTTCTGTCACTATTAGATTCTTCTGCATCCTCCTGCTACACACAATCCTTTTCTATGACCACCTCTCCTGCAGGTATCTTGGACTTGCTTTGTTCCCTTTGCATTTGTTTGTAATTTGAAAAAGCCATTTAAGATGAGGAGGAGAACAACAACTCTCCTCAATCTAATCATTATACTTCACAACATGTCTGGGTATTAGGTCTGAAGAGACACCCGTTGCAACTACAGCAGGTGCTGTCTTACTTTTCACACTTACAAACAGAACTGCAGTGAAAATGAGAAAGGGTATTTAAAGCAGATGCATTAACACTGTTGAAAAAAACCAATATCCTCAATAAAAAGACTCAATTCTAAATACTTGGATGCAAAAAAGAGTGCTCTAAAACAGTAAAAGCCACTACTAGTTCAATATATTCCCATTTGTGTTCAGACTGAAGCAGTATGTAGTCATTTGGAGGGAGTGAGGAGAGCCAGCATCAATGCTTGAACTCTGAGTATTATGCCAATTTTGTCAACTCACTTTTTTTTTTTTTCTCCCCTCCAAAGAACATAGGGATTACCATCTCCTTAGAAATGTGACGTGATATGGCAGCTGAAACTCTGATTAGACTCAAGTTTACAAATTATCTGGGTGTTTTCTATGCTATCAAATAGATCAAATAGAGCCCCTAGTACAGGCATACTTCTAATCACAAAATCACAACACACTTGCAATTTGGTTTACATGACGTGACTTGAACTTTCTTTATGTTAATGGCTCACTGGCTTGAAAAAATGGTCAAAGACAAAGGCTGTAAAAACGTCATTCAAGTTATCAAGGGGAAGTACTTGGAAAACCTTCAAATCTCTTTTCTCTGATTAGAAAACTTCCAGACAACAAATGACTTGAGTGACTCACAGTATCTTGTAAGCACTGAGACACAGATGCAGTGAAGAGGTTGTAAATGAGTCATCATCTAAAATGTTTTCCATAAACTGGGCATATAAACTAATCTTTTTAATAATTTACAAATGCAAAAGTCTGTTTACAAACATAAAAATCCTATGTTGTATGGTAATACTTGTCAAATGGGAAAATAAGTTTAATGAACACAGTACTTTTCTGAATGTGTATTTGGTGTATATCTAAAAGTTAAATGGAAACTCAAGGTTAAATGAAGACACACGTAATCACAGACTCTGCTAAGTTGTAGACTTGGCCCTTGCTATTCGACTTGAGCAAAGCTATTAACTACCAACAGACCTTACTAAAGTGTTTCCCTACCTCACTACTTTATTATGAGGTGCTACTCAAGTTATATTGGTAAGATGCTTGAAGATTCTTCATCCAACACTTGACATAGCAAGGATATATTTACCAAATAATGGATTACTGTAAGACTGATTGACTATCAGCGATTTTCTCAGAAACATATCTTTCCAAGTACAAGGGCACTGCATCAAACAGCAGTGTTATTTATGGAAATACTGCTTTTATTTTATTCCCCTGGGGAAAGAATTCCTCCATGGCACAAATCCACCCTAGTTATCCAGCTGTGACAGAGGAACAAGATTGCCCTAATGGAAGCCTTCTTTTTTCCTTGACCACATTACAGCAGCAATTGAGAGAAAACTGTGTCCCGCAATAAGACAGTAATACCCAGGCCAAAATCAGGAAGCTGAGAGCTAAGTCCTGATTACTCAGTACTTCTGTGTTTCGCTTTAAAGGACGGACAGATTACACTATTACTATGGACATCTTTACCTTAAATCAAATCGCACCTGCATGATGAACAGAGCACTATTTCACACAGAACCAGGTCCTGCATCACGTGGTTGAAAGCAACACTGCAGAGAACCAGCTCACACCCAAGCTCCACAGCACTGCACTGTAATTCCTTCATTTTTACCTACATTTTGTATGAGTGAAAAAAACTAATAGTGATTCTTCTTAAAATCAGTCCAACTTTTTGGTGGCGCCGAGTATCTACAGATTTCATGGACCGTGTTGTGGACAGAGTGGTGTCAGAGCTGTGAACAGGAGCCACGGAAACGACTAAGCTTAATGGAATAGCTGATCCAGGGAAAGGGAGTGCTCTTAATTATGTACAGAGGCTGTCAACTTGTATCAAAACTGGAAGACGGAAAAATTAAATGCCTGTCGTTAACATGTCAAACTGGATCAGAGAAGACATCATTTTGAACAAGTCAGGGATTGCTTAGTGCTTCTGAGACAGAATGGCAAATGCATACAGTTATGTCAATATTTAGACGTAAAGCTGCCAATCTCAATTATAAACATGTAAACTATCCACTTACTAAGCTTTCACAGTGCCAAAATCAACCAGCTATCATCATCATCATAGATATTTGTGTAACAAATTTCTAAATCTGGAAGTGATCAGCTGAAAAGAAGTAGTAGAGAACACTGTTTTTCTTTACATGGCAAGTTTACAAGGTTGCTTAGCTAACAGCAGGTCTCCCATAATTACTGTACAACATTACCAGACTCTGAAAATAGGAGACAAATGATCCAAATGCCCAGAGGCTCCAACAGCAATTTTACCCACGACATACCATCAGCTAAGCAGCAACATGTGGAAATACCCCCAATGCCAAAATGCCCCTGTACTATCAAGGAAACGCATCCTATGATGTAAAGCAACCCTATGGGTCCTGTGGTCATGACCAAGAATTGCAGATCTTTCCTTTCTTCTCCTATAACTTGCTCTTAACAGCCCTTTCATTTTTTCCATTTTCACTGTTAAGTCCAGTTTCACTGCATGCTGAAAGCAATAAGCCACAGTCCCAAATGCTATGCAGTTATTAATGCAGAAGAGCAAAATCTGAGTTCACTCTTGTGCATCCAAATACCCCTTTCCTATTACTTTCTCTTCTTTTTCCTCTCTATGCTTTCTTCCTCCTTTCCTCTGCTATTCACCTGAGGAAGACTCATCAAAAGTGCCTTTTAAGCACCTTCTACTTGGCAAATTCTCTTAGAAAGGCTTATGTGTGCACTTAGTTTTCTTCTTAGTGACAACAGCAGAACCTGGCAGTTGTTTCTATGTTACATGCTTATTGGTAGCTTTGTAACCTGAAAAAAAACACATCCCGAGGCAGCGTGGTGGAACATGGGGAGTGCAGCTGAGTTGGGAAGAAACCAATGAGGAGACAAACAGAACTCTGGAACAGGGCGATCCTGTCCGATTCAGGAGGAACGGGAGATGGTGGTGGCCATCTCCTCTGTGGTGGCCACGGTGTCCTCCACCAGAGGCACTCACAAAGTGGCAGTTACTTTCCGTTACACCAGAACCAGGACTTGCATTGCTCATAAAAATGCATTATTCCCAACTCACTCCTGGCTTGTGCACTAACAGGAAATTCCCTCTCTTTCTCCATTTTTTCCACATGTTGGCCAGACAATCATGATTGGGGAAGTCAGGAAACATTGTGTTCCAAACAGGTTAGCCCTTGAATCTGAAAACTCTTCTCTGCTCCTTTGCCTCCCCTTACGAAATTGCCAAGCAAATGGGTATTTGGGCTCTGGGAGCAGAACTTGGTTTGCAGTAAATAAATAAGCAGCTTTTCAAGAACAGCTTGCATTTGGTAAGGGGTAGATACACACTGGCTGCTCGCCCAGGGGTTCTCCTTTGCCTTTAGAGAGCGAGAAAACGGGATTACACAGGAGGTAAGAAGCACCATAAAAAAGATACGTGGCCATATTATCAGGGAAATATTTTTCTTTTAAGTGCAAGATGCGGTTTTGTTAACTCTTTCATTACATGGAAAGATTTTGCACCCATTAAAAATAATTTACAGCAAAACTAGCAGACTAACAGGTCTGCTCCACTCACTACATATACTTAAATATAGTGATTACTGCCTTAAGTTATAGGAGTCCCTGTCTAGTAAGGAGAGAACAATTACCTACGTGCTTCCAAGTGAACCATCTGATTTCACTAGGATTTCTATCTTATGCATTAAATAACAGGTAAAAAATATTGTAGGTCCTCCCTCTCCTGTCTCCAGAGTCCTCCAGGATTACAAGCCATCCAGCCTGTGCCAGACAGCCTCCTGACTCATTTGTTGAGGGCAGGGGAGAAAAATGACTCTAAGTTAGGAGAGACAGCCATGCTGTGATCTACAAGTAAGACAAGGAGTTTTCAGTTGTCAAATTTTAGAAAATGCAAGAATATTTACTTTTTCTAGATGATTCTAGATTATCCTGTATGATCCACTCTACTTCCCGATTTTACAGCAGTGTAGGGACGTGGCAAAGGAAGTTTTTTATTTCTGTGCACATAATACAAACCACGCTCTGTGAGCAGCATCAGTGGCTGCATTTCATTTCAACTCATTTTGTACTGTTCAGGGATGCAGAAGAGATTCAACTTATTGCTAATTTTATTTTTCATATCAAACACTGCTTCGTTTGCTTATAACCTGCAGCCTTGCGTACATCCATTTTCAATTTTAAGGGCTCTTAAGTTCCTGTGCATTTTCTTGGTCATTATGTTTAACATTCAGCAAATGTTCTCTGAGTTAATTTTTTTTTTTCTAAATTTTATTTTTCTCTCATTACTGGAAGATACATGATCTGGCACTTAGTCACCTTTTAGCTCACATACTAAATCCTCTATTTGACTGCATTATTCCTTATTCTTTAATTGTCAATTAAATCCACCTTCCATAAACAACCTGCACATTAATTATATGAATATCTCGTGCTGTTATTTGTGGAAAAACAACGTAGGGCTCTATAGCTGTACAAGTTGTACCTAGAGCTAAAGATGCTTCCCCAGGTCAACAAAGAGCAAATAAAATGCACAGGTTAACACAATGAGAGAGACATTACCAGAGTACCACCTGCCCTGCCCTTTCTTTCAGTAGCAATGGCAGAAATGGAAAGCAGATGAGAAGATGTGAAGAGTGGAAAAAAATAGAAAGATATAGCACTTATATTTAGTTTAATTATGGTACAATATTGAACATTTATACATAAAATTAAGTAGACTAAAACGGGCTATTAATTGAAGAATAGAGACTATACTACTCTTGATTCATGCATCTACATAATACAAGTGTTATTATAGATCAGTAAACCATTTTCTGTTGATTATATACTTCAAGTATTCATCACACCAATTTTTTTCTAAGCACTATGTATTATTTATGTAAAGCATCACTAATTACCACAACACCATTTTTCCCCCTCTTTATAACAGCCTCTTCCACTCATCTGTGTCAGGTCGTGCCAGATTAATTAGGATGCTGAGCGTTCCCTTATTTTACTAAAATCAGATTTCACACTGCTGTACTTTGGTTGGGAGAAACAGGCAGCCCTCCTCCTTAAACAGTTACCAGAAGGCACCATTTCAGCTTCATCTTTATAGCTGAGTGCATCTGGGGGCACTATCAGAGGCTGCCAGCCAAGTCACAGAACAAAATCCTATGAATGAATCATTAAGTTAGCAGTTGATGCAGATACGTTTTACCACACACTGATTAGCTTCATGATATGGAGTTTTTAGGCTATTCATAACCTTACCTTAAATACCAGTTCTCCTATCAGTCCATTCCATGATCCGTCATCCTGAGGACTTCCATACTTGTGGTCCGGTGCAACGTATATTTCGTATTTGAAGCCAAGGTAATTGGCCAAAGCTTCCAACACATCTATCGAGAAGCCCTGGTATTTCTTGGGTTTCCCCAGAACGTTTTCAGACACCATGACAAATGGCTCTTCCTAAACAGACAGGAAAGGAGGCAGCTGTGTTAGGAACACAACTATTCATCACCCAGAGCAAAATACGTGCTCCTTTTTCCCCCACAAAGTAAAGAAAAAGCTACTTAAATGTGATTTATTCAACACTTCCCAACAACCCATTAACAGTCTATCTTGCATTTTGTTGCAAGTTATTTTGTTACACATTAATTTCAACAGAATCATCTCATACTTCCTATAAAAAAATGTTATCCTCCACTATCCTCCTTTCCGTGAAATTATTTCTCTTGTTTATTTCCTTAAATCCCGTGTGTAGCGCTCTAAGTTAACAGCTTATAGGAGCAGTCTATTTGGAGATGCCAGAAGGGAATTTTGTTGGCTACTGCAGCTACATGAAACCACTTCCCGACCATTTCCTCCCAGCCTGGATAACCTGCCAGTGCATGAAGGAAAACAAAGTTGCTTTTCTGCAGTATTTGATGTCCAAACTGCAATCATGTCTCCAGAGGTAATTTTAACCAGTGTTTTAATGGTATTTCCTATTACTCTATTACTCAGCTCTTTCAATGACTCTCAAGCCAACTGCGCTGTTCACAAATTGAAACATATTTCTATTTTCTTAGTATAATATCCTACATAAACTCCGACGGAGGTACTCAGAATATGAAAGCTTCATTTTTAAATACACAAGTTAACATTCCTGAGGATGGTGACACAGTGAGGTCAAGGAAACTACCATAAAAAAAATCTTCTTCAAACCAAACTAAACGAAAAATACAACTAAAACAGTCCTGTTAACTGTCCATCAAGATACCATTTCCCAGTTGTCATTTTTCTTTGCTTTTTATTTTTTTTTAAACTTCCATATTATCTAATATCAGCAAAAGGAATGGAATGAGAGGACAGCAATGAACATTTTCAGTCATTTTCCAGTGACTGGTTTCCAAAAACATCAAAGAAATTGAGACTTAGTTAGTGAAAACCTCTCTTACATGAAAACACCCTGTAAATTGATGTTTGCTGACCATTTTGGTGAGACATTCCCATCTACAAACTCAAACCACTGGAATAAATAAGAGTTTCTTAAAAAAAAAAAAAAAAGTAATTCAATCTGAGCATATTGTGTTTTCAAAGATTTGTTTGTACAAAGCGTGATAATTTTCACATTAGAAAGGATTTATTCTCATCACTTCTGAGTTATTAGAGAAGAGTTGCACAGAATCTGCATTTTTATTTAGTTAAAGGGCAATTGCTAATTGCAGAGCTGATTTAAAGCACACAATTTTCCACAGCTGATTTCAGTCCTTTACTAACCTATATAATGGCTTTCCTGTACAGAGATTTACCAAAAAACAGTGCCCAGTGTGCTATATGGCTAATAAAATGTAAATGGTCAGATACATGCAAAGCAGTTAACACTTCCCAGTTTGTTGAATGCATAATTTTTAAACACACTCCCAACTTAAAAGACAAACAAATCCATCCCTGCATTTCTTGACCACTTTCTTCTCCATTTATTGATTATTTTCTTTTAAAAAAGTAAGAAAAGAGGATTTATTTATTTTTACACATACCAGTGTGGAAATGGTGGAAATTGGATGATGATAACCCAGAGCTTGGAGTGGTCTAGATTTAACTTTGGAGGTAAAAGAAATGTCGAATTTTACTTTTTACTGATTTCTCCAACCAAATAGCCAGCGCCTTCTCCTATTCAGGACCAACATTTTGCCATAAATAAAAGGAAGAAATACAGGGTTTTCAAGTGCTCCAAGAATCTAGGATAGCTAGCTAGCCTGAGGAAGAAAAACATTCCTAAACAGAGAGTCTCTATTCAGAATGGGATTAATTTTTTTTTTTTTTTTTTGTATTCAGAAGAAAAATGACTTCAGAGCCCACATAGTTTTGTTTTGCAAGCTTTTCTGTGAGAATTAACACTAGGTTAATTAACACTAGGGGCTTCTGGTGTTTCTGGAAGATTTTCCTTTTCAGATCAATTACAGAAACCTCTCTTGAAAGAGCAGCAAGTCATTCTGTATTGTCAAGTGTGTGCCAGCAAGACAAGGCTGTTGATGGCGACCAGGTGGTCCCAGCCCAGCTGCTAATGGTCCAAGCTGCACCCCACATCTTCCAGAGACCATTTGAAGGAACAAAACAGATTTTTTTTTTCTCAGTAATGACAAGGGTGGATCTGTGGCCTTAAGCCAAGGCTTATTTCAGGACAGAAGCTATACAGAGCCACAGGATACGCTGCCACGATACAGGATTTCACTCATTCATGAGACTGTTAGGCATGTTTTGCTGGGCAAAAAGAAAGAAAGGTGAAAAGAGCCAGGACCTTTCACAGATGTGACATTGCCTAAAAAGAAAAGCCGAAGGAAAATAAAATGTTTAAGGATTATTCTCCAGCTTAGCTCAATCCCTTCTTGTCCCTGGCTGAGGAAAAACATCTTCCTAGCAAGGAGAGGATGCAGGAATTAATAAGAGAACAGAAAGCTGCTGGTTTGTGAGCTTGGAGAGGCTGACGTCTCCCTCCTGGGATGGACACCACACAGCGGGGCGCGTCTCTGCAGCTGCAGATGGATGGACTTGGGCGCCGCTTCGGCGCCTGCCCGAGCGCTCCACAACCTGGTAATTAAACGGGTGATTAGAATGCAAAAACCATATGGAAATGGCCTCCGCGGGCGATGTCGGGGGCTGCCGAGCCCACCAGGAGGCAGCGTTTTAATGCTGGCTCCAGGAGTTCATTAGATGCTGCTCTGCTTGGGAACCTCAATCTTCCCTTCTCCTCTACAAGCAGCAGCAAGACGAGGAAAAGGCAGGCAGGAGAAGTGAAGCTCAATCCGTACTCCCCACCGGCTGCAACAACAGGACACGGGCTCATGGAAAGGTTCACCTCGAGCAACCGCGTGAAGTAAAGATGCACTGTGACACCTGCAAAACCTGCACCACCTGCAAGTGCTGAGAAACTGTTCCCTAGGGCAAAATTCACCCTCATGGTGGGCCTTATGCCCACGTTTCCTTTGGCTGCAAGCGCTGCCGTTGGAGGCGGCAGGAGGCCCTGGGACAACTCCTCAAGCAGGGCCCAAACACCCTCCGGCACAGGACGCTCCCGCGCTTGCCACCAGGCACAACTGCCTTTCTCTCCACTTGCAAAAACCACTAACCCCCCGTGTTTAAATGTAACCAGTCTGAATCACCGTCGCCCAAAGATTTCAGGGAAATATTCTGCCCCAAATAATCCATTAATTTCCGCAAGTGCTTTATTGACCAGCGGCCTGAGGATTGTATATGTGGCCAGGAGCGGCCCAGCAGCTTGTTATTTTTAATTGAGCAGCAATGTACATGATGTCAGAATCAATGATCAAGATTTAATTGAAACATTTAACTTGCTCATTACTATAGCTCTCCCACCACCAACAGTTATAAAAACTGCTTCAAAACCCAACACAATCCCCAGACGTTAGTGATGCTAAAACAACGATGTAGGTTCCTAACCCGCAACAATTGGACAATTGTTGGACAACTAAAATAGGACTCCTCTCCCATGCTGCTTTCCCAAGGGCTGCGCCTGTGCACACAAAGCCGCTGGACTCTCTTGTCCGGGTGCAGGACTCCCTGTTTTTCAACAAGGATGAAGAGAAACCCATTGCTCCAGGCAGAAAATTCCCTTTCCGACAGCCGAGAGACTCCGGGCCCCGGGAGATGAAGACGCTATGGAGCAAAGAGGGTTTTACATTCGGCCCTGATTTGCTACTACAGTTATGCCTGCATTGGTCACCCTGTTTTTAATGACAGTTTTGTTCTCAACTGCAAGAGGACACATGCTTGTGCTTAAAGCTACACAGGTGAACAACATCTTTTAGCTCCAGAAGCAGAAGCCCAAGCTGTTGCCTCTGGATTTATCCGTCCGGCCCAGAGCTGGGGAGAAGGGAGCAACCCGAAACCCGGCGCGTCCCCTCTCACCTGCCACGAGACCAGGGCTGCTCTTGGAGCAAGCCCCACCAAGGGTCCATCAGGATGCAGCCAAGCTTTGCGTATTGATTTTAATTCGCAATGACTTAAGGTACTTAATAGCTCTTGCTGAGCCATTATAGCTATATGATAGGAACATGGATTGGGATCGGAATCGATCCGAGGCTTTGAGAGTTTGTCTCAAGAGCTCCGTGGCAGCTCTGGCGTAGCCAGCTCAGCCCCAGCCTTAGCTCAGGGCAGGTCTATAAGCTCGGGGGATCATCTTGGACTTCTCCTGAAGCGGTGCCGGAGCTCCCCTTCACAACCTACACACACATGGTGCTGCCCTGACACGCGGGTCACCTCCTCCTCCTCCACCCCACGCAGAGCAGTCGTTACAAGCAGCCTAGGAACCTCCTTCCGAGCAAAAGCTGCATTTCCCATGTGCTCCGGGAGCCCTGGGAGCTGCCCTGCAGTGCAAACCCACCAGCAGAGCGAGGGGAAACTGGGTGGGCGATAACCGGAGGACCAAGGGGGCCCCAGACCCGGCCCAGGACTTTCAGGTGACTTAGACTAGTCCTATCAGGTTCTGCCTTAAAACTGCAGCCCCAGCCAGGTCTCCCAAGTTTTACGTTGCCTGAGACTCACTCGGCTCTTACACAGCACCTACTGCCTTAGGCTAGCGAATCTAAAATATTAATCGGGCGCCCAAGGAGCTGGGATCCAGCAGGCCTGGCGATTAAAGCCTGTAGAACGAGGGGCTCACGGTGGGCACGGGTGCTCTGAAGAGCTGCGAGGTTCCCGACCTGCCTATTTTCATTCAAGCGAGGTAGCTCGAAGGAACATCAAGCAGCTATTAAACCCAACCTGTGCCCTGCCAGCACTAATTTCAATTTGGCCCTTGTACAGGGTGAGAAGAGAAAGAGGAATGGAAGAGAGGCTCTGCTGCTACCGAGAGATTATTTTTGTTGTGATTATTATAATTATTAATATTTTGGGGAAATCTCACCAGAGTACAGTTCAGCTTGAGAAAAAGTCGAGCATCAATCAAATGGGAAACCAAAGGCACATGCATTGCTCAGGAGAAGACTGACCAAGCAACGCACAAAACCCACTTCTTCTCACCCCTTTCCTTCCAGGCTTCCAGTTTCTCCGCAATTCTCTCGCACCCAGATTTTGCATTAAGCACCCAGGTCCTTACACCCACCGATTCTGCACCACGTGCACTAACCACGTGGATTCCGCACGTGTGGAGGGTGAAGCCAGTGCAGGGACAGGGCCAATAACAGGGCCAAGCAAAGGTTGTGGATAATCCCAGGATAATTCCTCCAGGGGCCGGAGCCGGCCGACCCAAACTGCTGCTGTGAACGGCCGCCCTCAGGCTGTAGATCTCTGCATGTGTTCCCGACTCCCTTCATCCCGGGAATACCAACCCGTGTCACAAGGGTGAGGATACATACCTGGATAATTTGAATGCCGAGGATATTGTCAAGCTGTGAATGAAATGCCTTGCTTTTAGCTCTTCCAACTGCTTTTCTTCTCTACAGACATGTTGTTTAGGCTTAAATAACAGCACAACCCCCCTAAGTGCATCCCAAGGATGCACTTACCTGGACTGAGCCACTTAAGTGCTAAGACCTCGGACAAAGCAGAGGTGAACATTTACTTAAGCATTGCGGGCAATGAGCTAATTGGAAGGTTTCTAATTGGAAACCCTTGCTGCAACTATTAACGGCTTGATTTCTCTTTAAAAGATTCATAAAGCTTCTAACCAAATCCACAGCAACAAGCTCCATTCTTAAATTCAAAGACACAATAACTTTTTAGGAGGGTAAAAAACAAATCATGTTGCCAGCGTGTTTCTTGAGCTTTTACAAACCCTCCTTAAACTACCAAGCAGGCAAAATATCATTTACAGCTGTAAAAATCTCAGAATTTCAGTGCCAGTAAATACCCATCCAGAATCATGCCCCGAAATCTCAGTTCAAGTTTCCGCTTTGGCAAATCAGCCCTGCAAAAAGATGTTCCAACATCAACTGGCTTCTCCAGGCTCGCAAGCAAAGCCAGTGCCATCCCATGCATCCCACAGCAAATGACAGCTTTTATGCCAACAACTAGAGTAACTATGAAAAATAGTAAACAGCGAGCCTGCTCTGTCACCCATCAGTGCTCCCGATGATTTCATTCATTTGCCAATGAAGCAAACGCATCAACTGCTGTTTCTATAATTTATCACCATTCCAATAAACATTTTTCTTGATGTGTTTGTCTATAAAAGATCCTTTCTTTCCAACTCACTTTCAAAGATGGATGTGGACTGCAAAGAGGAAGACAAAACCCAAGGGAGGGGGATGTGTTGCTGCCTAGGGAATTACTCATTTTTCATAACCAGCAATGAAATATTTTACATCTTATATGCTTTGAAATATTATGCCTATGACATGTGATGTATACCAAATACATTACTGGATTATTCTGCAGAGTGATTTTATAACTGACACTAGACAGACTGAACAACATGACAAGGACAGACTGAATAACATAATCTGCAGCTTTTCTGCCTCAGAGAAGGATCTATCCATTATGGGGTAAAACACGGTGGCTTCAGGCAAATACCACAAGGAATGGGGAAGCTCAAGTAATGGTTCTTACCCTACAACCTCCTACGGCATTTCTGCTGGAAATTCAGCTCAGTGCATGATTGTCCAATATATGGATAATGTTCACACACACAGCAACATGTAATTTGGTATATTATGTGCCCTAAGAGTTTTTGAATGGATTTTAGGCACTGGTGTGCAGCAAGGGCAGGCCGACAGAAGGAACCAACCCGCGTGCCCGCAAGGGCAAAGGGCTCCTCTGCGCCTGCGAGGAAAGGGGTCGGGACGACGTGAGGAAGAGTAAGGGCAAAAAAAAAAACCCTGAAAACCCAAGGCAGGAGCTGGGCTGTTGAGGGAGCCAAATGGGAAGGGGCAGAGGGGTCACCATCCCGGAGACCCTAATGATGGCCCTGCTGCTATAAAGCAGCTACTTGGGATTTCTTGGGGCATCTGCTCTACAGTCTTTGCTGCAGTCTTTGCTCTTTATTTTACAGCCACTCGCTGCTGCTTTTGTCCTGCCATTATTTTCTCATCCTTTATCACTGCTGGTTCTCTGAGTAGGCTTAAACTGCGTCTTTCTCCATCGCTTTTATACCTTTCATTTTTCCTACCATTCTGAAATCTGCTCCAGCTTGGAAAGAACTTTTGTTACTCTGTTTAAGCCAGTGCTGGAGGTCAAATCTTCAAGACAGTTCCAGCTTTCAAGTCGAGGACTTAGCTTCCTATCTTACTTCTGATCTTGTCTCTATCCAAGCAGCAAGTTCAGTAGAAAAAAGGACTGCAAATGCAGAGCAGCTGCCAGTTGTGTCCCAAAAGGTACCTCCCGCTTTAAGTTTGAGTCTTTCTTCATCCCTGCAGTACTTGCTCATGCATCTGATGCCAACCATCAAGAATTAAACTACTTCATATACGATGAAATCGTATCCCCCTTTGTTTTTCTATGTTATTTTATTTATTTGGCTGTTTATACCATGCTTGTCTACCCTGCACTGGTGCCTGCCTGGGTCTAGGGTTTCCCAAATGCCTGCAGTCTGCCTGGTCCTGTGCAGGTAACACACCAAGAAAATAAATAACCAAATAACCAAGAAAAGCCACACACCTTGGTGTGCACCACACAACATCACGCTATACATATCGCTTGCTGTGGCCTTCCCTTCCTCCATCCTGCCTGCATTTTCCCAGCAATCCTGCTAAGAGAAGACATGCCACCCCTGGGCAACAACCCCAACCTCTCCCATGCAAAGCCATGCTTTGCTTTCAGAGAGTTAAGTACTAGAGGCTCTGTACTTTGCAGCTTGGTCTTAGTTCTTTAAAGCAGGGAATTTCAAACTTTTCCTGTTTTTAAACAACAGGGGCTTTTTTAGAAAGATGATTTTGTGAAAACCTGCTGCCTTATTCATTGCCCAACAGGCCAAGTCTCGTTCCATGCCTACGGCCTACCATTCACATGAATATTTCATTAATTGCCACTGCTGCTAAAAACGACACTGTGAGAGGATCTGCTGTATTCTAGCTGCCTTTCAACAAAACCGAGCGGTTGAAATTGAGAGGGAATAAAGCGAAATAGTGAAAAATAGCTATCCAGCTCCATTTGTGCACCATCACTCATGCAAGACACACTCTGCATCTGTTGGCTGTTACGAAGTCCATCTTTGACTGCATTTCAGCATCTCGGGATCAGTTTTCAAAATTCACCAGCAATTCACTTGAACTTAGGACTAGCCTGCGAAGCACAAAGCCCAGACTTGGGCTGAATGTGGGGAGGCAGCCCGAGGCAGAGACAACTGACGGGTCGGACAAAATGAACATTTTTGAGAGGTGCGGGAAGAACGGCCCCCTGCTAACGCAGGAGAGATTAAAAAGTTGCATCCACAAAGGCCTTATTACAGCTCCTTCCATAACAAAAGACAAAAAAAAAAGGGGTATCTTACTCTATTCAAGCAAAGAAGCAAATTCTCATTAACTTTAGATGAGCCACTGTTTGATGCCAAACGCAACCAGAGAGCTCCAGTTTGGGGACATGCTGTGTTCCATCACAGGCACATCAGACAAAAAGTTATTTTGCATCTGCAGACACATAGCCCATAATTAACAAATTGATCTACAGGAAAGGACTAATAGATGGATGCAGATGATGGCAATTGTCTAGCAGAAGCTTTTTGAGGGACTACAATTGGAAAATTAGTCTTCATCTTCTATCATTTTCAGGCTGCAAAACATTTCATTTGGTAACAGGCGCGACGCAGCGCCCGTTACCAGCTGCCATCGCCTCAAGTTCTGCAGCAAGTTCCCAACTGCTCCCTTTGCACTGGAAGGTAAAACAAAATGAAATTGGAAGCGAAGAGCTGCTACCCAGAAAGAGACAAGGGGGCAGATGTAGTAACAGAAAGCAGCTTCTCAAACCACAGTGAAAAAGCACCTATTCATAATGATATATATATATATATATTAACTATATATATATATATTAGTTTTAGCATAAGCCTTCCAGCTTTTCCGGATCACACCTATCTGCTAGAATCTTGCAAAATTAATCATGTCATTAATTGTCAATAATAAAGTACTGAAGTGAACTCGGACAAACATAGACTAAAAAGGATAATAAATGACCCTTAAATAAAGTTGGTGGGTAAAATCCCTGCTGCTCTGACACTGAAGTTGCACCTCTCATTTGCATGACGCATGTAACACAAGGGTAGCGCTGTACTTCTGTACATTAATATAGTCCTATTTTATTCCAGTTCCACCTTCTTCAAAGAGACCAAATTTTGCCCTGAACTGCAGCTGGACTTTTTTGTTCTATTTCACAAAAACGAAGATAGCATTTTGCCTTTGATAGTATTTGCAAAATAAGTAGGGCTTAATTTAATGCTAGACAGTATCATTTTTGACCAAGTTTTTCTAATAAAATGGAACAAACTGAATAATAGAGGGATTAAATCCCTAACTTGGAAATGAGAAAAAACAAGTATTAAAATACCATTTGTAAGACTTGGCTTTATTTCCAGCGTTATTGCATCCTAGATATGATTTTCCTCATATCTGAATATTGTATGCATTTACTCATTTATTTTCCAGTAGAGGAGCACTGTTTCACCATCGTCCTAAGCTGTGTGAATGAAGAGATGAATCAAGCTGCAATTACTAATGACCACGTGCATTTACCCTAAAGCAAGAAATTGATCTGAGCTCAAACTATACTCGTTAATTCTTGGACTAAAATAAGATGATACATCTTTATCAACAACCCCTACTTTTGCAAGGCTAGCGAGAGGAATTGCTACAGGGTACGCACCCCAAATGATGCTGCATTCCCTACAGAAAATGCAACAAAATCCGTGGCTATCCAAAGGACAGCTAGCTAAACTGGCAGGGCTTACAAATGGGCAGTTTTGCATTTCTGGCACCTGCAGTGCCCAACTTGTCTTCAGGCTTTTAGTTAGGTGCTTGATTTTCTGCCAGCGTCTGCCCGCCTTTCACTTTTGCACGTTAGAACTGGCGGATGTGGGAGAAAAATGATGCTCCATCCTCCAGATCTCTGGCTTTTGGAGGAGAGCGTTCGTGTTACAATCCCATCAAGAGAACTGCTAGGGGAAAAACATAATTTCTGGTTCATGGTTTTAAGTATTTGCCTCACCGTGTTACGCTTACAAAACCCTTGCTTCTGATCTTCGGGGCATAAAATTAAATGAACCTTGGTTTGTAATGCGGTTCACAAATATTTTTGCTAAGAATCAAAGACTGCACGGAGCAGCCCTGCTGACCCCCCAGTTCATCGTTTACCTGCTAAAGCCAATATAAATCATTTGCATCTTCCTCTTTTATGGCCTTTAGTGCACATTATATGTGAAATACGAAGCAGTTAGCAGAAGAGTGAACTTTATAGCTGTGGGTTGCACCAGTCGTGGTCGGAGGTTTAAGGTGGTGCCAACAAAAGCAGGACATGGGCGAGGCTGCCCCCAAACACGTGGGGAGCCTTGGCAGCCCTGTGCCCTATGCCGAGCTCTACAGGCCAGGCCTGAGCTGCTATCATAGTGCACAATCCCATCAGCAGAATTAACTGCGCTTTTGAATGTTTGGAAGATTCACAATATGACGACTTGAGACAAGAATACTGTCTGGTAAGCTAGCTAGAATGAGAATTAGGGATGAAACTGGGGAATAGAGTGGGAGGAGAGGAAAAACTGCCCAAGACTGCCCTAATTCCAATTGATTTTGCTAGACAACAGCCCCAGAGCATTTCTGCCAGCAGAGAGATCTACTGAATCAATTAAAACATATATCAGGCAAAGCACAAAGACTGAATACAGCCACTATGATGCTCATTCAATGAAGATGCAATAATCGAAGTATGAAAAAAACTATATTGCTTTGTCTCTTTACCTGCATTCCTCCTCCTTTTTCTGTTGTTGCTTTGGGGTGTTTTTAAATCCATTTTGGCAGGAAGTGCTCTAGCGCAGTGAGAGGTGGCACAGACCATCAGCTTACACATAAGAGCTTTTACAGACCCCCCAAACAACTGAAGGGCAACGACACCTCCCCATCAGCAGCAGCCACGCTCACTCCAGTGACTTCACTTTCCATCCCTGAGAGCGCCTCTTCCCTTGCCAGGCACGACCAGTAAGGCAGGTCACGGACTCTCCTCCTGCCTTGACAAGCAAGCAACCGCCCCACCAAGCCAAGGCACAAGCAGCTCTACGTCACCTTCACGGGTCTGCAACCCCGGGTCACCTCCATGCCCGGAGAGGGCTGCACCTCCCGTGTGCCTCCCCGTCTCTGCTTTTATCTTTCTGCCCACCACCCACAAGCATCTGTGCTCAAGCAGAAAGGAAGGGAGGTTGATGACAGGGAATACACCGGCCTCAGGTTACAAAAGGGGACCCTTCTCTGGCCTACGATGCCTTTTGGACTGTCTACAAGCAGCTTTGCGGCAGCCACTTAATGCAAGGGGGAAGAAACTGTCTGGGAGAAGAGGGGACAGGAGATATTTTACTGAACTAACAGCACTCACCCTAAGCTTATCTTGAACATTTTCCGAGCGCAGCAATTTGTGTCAGGCTGCACTCAATTTGGCAAAGTAATTGGAAGGCAGCTACATCTTCTGCATCATTTAGAGGCTCAGCTAGGGAACTTGAGCTAACAGGGCACTTCAAGTTGCCCTTTTCGGTTCCTGTGGCTGTACTGTCTAATTTAATATGTGCCTGCAGAAGAAACAGGTTTTAATGTGTTTAATTCACACCCTGGAATGAACTTTATTGATAAATGATATTATTCTGTGGAAATTACTCCATCGCTCTGGTATTGACAAGCAGGAATTTGACACTCGAACACTGCCTCCGTCTCCATTCTCAGTAACACGATGTACTTGCGGAAAACCCTTTCCAATTACCCGTAGAGAAGAGGACGGGGCAAAAGGGAGCAAACACATCCCTCCCGGGGCACCCCGGTGAGCACCTCTGCTTACCAGCACGGTCACCACGCGCAGCACGACCCCTCGCATGTTGTTCTCCAGCTTCCTGTCCGTCAGGGAGCCGTTGAGGCCGGTGACAGGATTCCAGCAGCCGAGCTGAAAAACAAAAGCGGACCCATGACGTTTCCCTGGTCATTCCCCTCACGTACCTTTAGGCAGGAGCATATCAAAGAATGGGAGTTCCTTCTGGAAGCAGGGGGATGGCAAGGCAGAGAGGGGCTGGCGCACAGGTTCCTCTTTAAATTGCAAACGGAGCAACGAGGGATATCAGCTTGCCATCTAAACACCAGCGTGCAATGGAGGGCAGCACGTAGTGCTGCAGAAGCATTTGGGGAAGGCTTCTCAATTAGTGAAAAACGTTTAAAAAGCAGTACGGCTCTAGCCATACCTCACCTCTTGCAACACACTAATTGGAGAAACAGCAGCAAACATCATTTCAGCACACTGCCCGCTCCAGCTCACCTTTCCCAGGGGGACTTCAGAAAAAGGAGTTTCACTAATTTTAATTAAAACTTATGGCACTTGTTGATAATGAAACAGCACTGAGTTTCAGCCAGGCTAAAAATCCCATTTCTAGATGAATGAAGAAATTAGCCCCCCATTAGGATGGGGGGCGCCCCACAGTGCTAACAAGGGACTGCAAAAGGCAGTGCAGAAAAAGCAGCTGAGGTAATACACACCTTGCTGCTGGCCCTGTTGTATTTCTCGGGCTGCTGCAGCCAGAGGCTTTTCCTCAGGGGTCTCTATAAGATTAATTGCCTTGGAATTTAGTAATCTTTGTAAGCAATGCTTGTCAAAAACATTATTGGCCTGCATTCTTACCTGATGGTAGATGTCTACCTTGGGCACAGAGAAGCAGACCAACCAACCACTCATGGGCTGAGCACCACGTACAAACACCACCAGCTTCATCTTAGGAATTCATTGGAAAAGTTTTCTCCTCTCAAATGGCCACTTTTATACCCCAAACCCAACAGCAGGGCAATGACCAACTTCACAGGATGCTGAGGCAGAATCCAGCTTGCAGCATTTAAGCTAATGGCTGATGAAGAAGCCGGTTACCCAACCAATGGCAAGAGTTAAGCACCTCCAGGTGCCAGTTCTTGCTCTGAGTCACCTTCTCCATTGACTGCACATGAAATCTGCAGCAGGAGGCCTGTTTGCTGCCTAAACCAAGCTTATCCTACATGAAGTCTCTAAATCCAGGTGATTTTCTTGCCTCCATTTCAATGCGCGAGCGCTCATTTTCTGATAAAAACAGGATGAACATCACGAGGTTACTGCTAAGCTCTGAGGTCTGGGCCAAGACGACTCTTGCAGAGAACTGACCTTTATTCTGTGAGGAATTGCAACTGTGAAACATGAAAAGCAGTAGAGAGCCCCAGAGAAATGGCAGAGCGCCTGAGCCGGCTCAAGAGGTCTGCCGAGCAAGGGGAGCACCTTTGCTGAGATCAAATGCCACCTTCCAGGTCAGTAAGAAAACACTCTTTACAGGAGATATTTTGAACCTTTATGAGAAAGGCCTTTGTACATAATAATATCAGTTTGATAGATCTTTCAAACCAGGAAATAAGACAATGAACAAACTTCAAGTAAATACACTCAACTATTTAATAAGTTAACCACAAAGTAATTTAAATGATTTATTACATCCCCTGGGAGGGTAGCTGCTAAACTACTTAATTTCAATGTATTTCTATCAATTCCCTGAAGACTTCTTTAAAAATGGTGCCTCAAAAGGTCAAAATCCTTTCCGGGGTAAGTCTCTCCACCGAAGGTGGCCTTACAAGATTTGGTCATGTCTCTCTGTGGCATTTTCATAAGTGCTCAGAACTCTTTCCATTCTCAAGTTAATTAGGGTTTCTGAGCGTCAGGGAGTGCAGCAAAGCTAACGCCAAGCATACCCTTTATTTCAAGTAATAACTAAATTGGGGATCTATTAGATTTATAATTCCAGCAGAAAACACTGGAACTAGCAATAGAATAGAGACTAAAATACAAAATACCATATTCCTATTTTGCAATTACTTATCCTTCTCATAGTCATTTTTAAATAAAAGCAAAAATCACCACCTGTCTCCCTCACTTCACATCCAGATGTGACCACAAAGACCTCAAGAGCAAGCAGAACAGACCTCGTTCTGCTCCTTCAAGGCTCGAGCTGGTAGGTGCTCACAGCACCTTCTCACCAACCCCTCTGGCAACATTCGCCCATAATTTGGACAAATTATGCAACTTAATTGACTGAACTAATAGCTCACGTGTGTTATGTACAACAGCGCCGCGAAACGCGGTGAATGTTTTTGAAGTGTTTGCACTGCACGCAGTGTATGATAAATTACTGCCATCCCATAAAGCAGAGCATTTGATAAAGTCTACATTTTTGGTAGTAAAAATATGGAAAGAGGAGCAAAGTTCAGCAATAAAAGTACACTGAATTAATTCAAGGGTTGCCATTCTTAGTTACATAAGAAAACTAATTAGAACTTGGATTCAATTAGCATATCCAAACGTGCTGAAAGTCTAATTATCACAGATACTGTACTGCTTTTGCCAAATTTAAAACTGTATGAAGTTGCTGAAGAGCCTTTGTATCCTTTAGAGGCTAAAGTCCAGTTCCAATTATGTTCATTAATGTGTACATATTTATATAATTACCTTTTTAGCAAAACCCATTCTACCTTTTTAAGGAAAAAACCCTACCCATAGCAGATTGCTGGAAATTTAGCATAGCACTAATTTTCCTTTGACAAGCCACACTTGATTTTCAATTACTGCTCATTTAAGTCTCAATTCAATTATTCCCTTTATGCAGCATAGTCATGGCAAAGACAAATGTGCAGTCCCATACCAATAAATCTGATAATAACTTCAAGTAGGAAACTGCTTACCAATATTCAGTGGAAACAAATCAACTTTTATTGATGACAATTTGATAATAACTTCAAGTAGGAAACTGCTTACCAATATTTGGTGGAAACGAATCAACTTTTATGGATGACAATTTGATAATAACTTAAAGGAGGGAACTGCTTACCAATATTTGGTGGAAACGAGTCAACTTTTATGGATGACAGTTTGAGCGGGTCGCAGCAGCAAGAGCAGACTTCACTGTTGCTCAAACAGCAAATCGAGGGGCTGTCAAACTTCAGAGCTGCCTTTTCAGCTCCGCACAACATTTGGTGTTTCGACGTTTGTTTTTCTTTTGTTCTTCCTCTGGAGTGGAAAGGGGGGACCGAATCGGGCACTCACACAGTCTGACATTAAATCAGGTTGATTTGCGTAGAGCAATCAGGGCACTGGGACCTGTCTAGTGAGAGCAGGGCTCATCATCTTCCTACCATGAGGACCGTCCTTCGGTCCCTTTACCAGGCTGCGTTCTTCTTCTTTCTTGCCTTTTTTTTTTTTNTTTTTTTTTTTTTTTTTTTTTTTGTGGAAGGCTTGTGATTCATCACTAATACTGCAATAGTTAAAATCTATTTCATGTATATTTGCAGTTTCCAGACACTGATTTACACAGAAATTGGAACATAGCAACATTTATAATGCCTCAAAGATGGAGCTTATTGCCTGTTTTTTCCTCCTTATTTCCATCATCAAACGTAAAATAAACATTTCATCTGAAATTAGTGAGCTCTACTGAATATCCTGAAGCACTCGCTTTCTCTGGCACAAAGTAAAACGTAGACTGACCCGATGGCAATTAATCAAGAAAAGTACCTTGGTGTGAATACCTTGTGTGAGCACGGTTGAGGTCTATCCCACAAAATAAGCCAAACCAGCATACTGATGTGAATGCATTACTTTCATATTGCGCTTGTCACTACAGGAAATCTTTGACAGTTTTGTTACTTAAAGTAATATAAAACCCACGCAGGAACCAATCCATCCAGCACTGCAACCCAACCACCTCTGAACTCACGCTGGATTTACACAGCAACATCACCAAATAGCCCAGACAGAAAACACCGGGGAGAAGCTGCAGGAGAAAATCCAAAAGACAAAACACCATTACAGCTGCAGCTAGAATCCATCAGTACCCCTGGATGAGCATCGCTCCTTGCTCCTTGGTTTTCCTACCATCTTGAAAATAAAGAGAACAAAACACACACAAAGCAACAACAAAAAGCAGCCGAGATGTTGCTTATCCAAGACCTTGGACTGTCCAACAGAATATTTCAACATAAAAACCCTCCAAAGCAGCAGGCTACAGCAGCACTCTGTGATCCTTTACACAGAATCACCACTGACTGCAGCACCTCTACACTCTTCATCAGTTCCCCTCTCAGTCTTTTCCTATGTTCTACCTACCAGGTTTAAAAAAAATGCTTTTTTTCCCCCCAAAATGTGATTTCAAGAACTCTCTTGAAGAAACGAGCATTAAAAACATCTTCAAAATTTAACACACATAAACACCTGGAGGAGCTGTCATGGAGCTTTCTGTTTCAGAGCACTCCAACATGAAATTCTGGACTATTAAGCGCAGAGAGAAGACTCAAAAGGAGATGCACGACCACAACAGAAGTTCTTTGATGCGCAGCCTCAACATTTACAAGTTTTGCTAGGATACCCCTTTGGAAAAAAATCAAGCAGAAGAACATTGGTTTTGCACAAATTATGTCTGATGCTTCTTGTGAGCAAGTTGGTGTTTGCAATATCAAATGGTGACTTGGAAATGACAGTGTAAATCCTAAAAGACAAGACTATGTCGCAAATATGTCTCACAGAAGAAACGCCAGAAATTACATGTTTGAGTTGTCATTTTGATACCCAGGGGCTGGTCAACCAAGTGTGGAAAGCCTGTGATGCCCGGGAGCGAACCGAGGGCCTGCGTGCCCCTGGGCTTGATTAAAGGAACAAGGATCAGTTTTGTTCTTCACAGCCATTTCCTAATAACCTCGGCTCGCCGGGGTTGGAAACCTTCCCGTGTTTAACGTCTCCCTTCACTGGAGCTTAGGCAGCAGTCAGCAAATAAGAAGTTGCTAAAATCAATAGAAAATACTGTGTTCAACAGACTGGATAATGTACAGCAGCAGTTGTTTCTCCCCCATTCTGCAGAGGGAAGCCCATAGAGTTCCAAGTAGCCAGCTAACTATTTTGTACAGTATGTTTTATTGCTTTCATTTGCCTCTAGACAGGAACAAACGACTTGCCCCTGGACTTGCTCTGCCGCTATCAAGCTACATTGGAAGAATGCAAATACTCAAGTTTAGTCCCACACTTCTTTCCTCCCCTTCATATCGAGCATGTTCCCATTGCTATTGTAGCTATTGCTCCTTTCATTTGAAATTTCTGAGTTTAATCATCATTTCCCATTTTAAGTGTTTTCTCTTTTACCTCTGGAAAACATCCCCTCTCTTCCTTCTCAAGCAGTCTCTGGCAAGCCAGTCCTCTCCTGCAAGACAACCCAGTGCTCCCTTGCTCCTGCCCGTGTTGCCACCTCTTTTCCATTTCTCTAGCGTGTCTTAGCTTTCTCACTGCTTTTTCTCTCTTAATCTACCCTGCTGTTTCTGTGCCCCTTAACTATTTTGTCTTTTTTTTCGGACTCGGGACCTCAGTGTTCCCAGCTCTCCCTTGCTTACACTTCACCTGACTTTGGGAAGGCAATTCAACTTCTTCCCTCAACACACACGGTCATCCCCACAGCAGTCAAACCCTCCTTGATACTATCACTCTTCTTCCGCATTGCCAGAGTATAAGTTTCAACTATCACCTTCATTTTACATTGAGTTTCATAAATACCTTAATTATCACCCTAATTTTACACTGAAACCTTGCTCACTCATGTCTGCATTATTCCAAATCTAATAAAAAGGAAGATCAAATTTCTACACAGTTTAAATACAGCTGCTTTGATTTTTAATTGCAAATACTTGGCTCCTTTCTCATTAAGCATTTTCATGGTCTAGAAGGATGTCTTATCTAAATCATGTAAATTCCTAAAAAAAAAAATTAAAAGAGCACAACTTAAAAAAAAAAAAAAAAAAAGAGGGGTTTATAATTTAATTTTGTCCACTTCCTGCTGTGGCACCACTGCACCTCCATAAAATCAAAGAGTAAAGTCCTCAAAGTTGCTGCATTCACCTCCCATCAGACCACAGGACTTGGAAAAACCTTTGATCAAACTTGATTTGAGAGCGAACAATAAAAACAACTGTTTTCTAGTGAGTTGCAAGGAAACTGAAAGCAGCAAACTGTGCCCTGCACATTTGGGTTTCTCTTCCCTTCCCTTGCCCGGGATTATGAGATCATGCTCCACCAGACTTCCCGCTTCCAATTCAGCTTCATAGGGAGCTTTGGGGGGATGTGATTTTTCCTAAAGGGGTTGATAAAGCAGAACAGCAACGGGAACAGGCTGCACTGCTACAAGGCTCACAAATGCGGGGGGCAGCACTCCCTAAATAAACCCACACCCTAACAGGATGCAACGAAAGCCACCCTCTTTCAGGAGCACTGTGCTGCTTGCACAGAATGGGGTTTAGGGAACACGATCCTGAACAAACCCAGTCAAACAAGCCCCATAAGTGCAACCTTGAGAGCAGGGTGGACTAGCCCGAGCCGAGCGCGCTGCTTCCACAGTGCTCAGTCACCAGCGCTGAGGTGGCGACGCTGCCTCTGCACCGCGGTCAACAACGCGACCCGTTTTAAACACAGAAACTCATGATCTCATGATCTGACCTCACACAAGAGCAGATGTGTATCTGTATTTAGCTAGCTGCCTGGGCGCTGCGAGCGCTACCGCTGCTGGGATCCTCCCGATGCGGGACAAACAGGGCTAGTCTCCACAGGACTTATTCTACCAACGGGAAACGCTGCTAGAATGCAAATGTCACGCAAATGCACGTTCTGAAACTTGCAAAAGAGGAGAACTGAATTAAAAACTATATATATGTAGCATATGTGACAGTGTTACACAACTGCAAACTTTAGCATGAACTACAGAATAAGAAACAGACGCACAAGTCATTCCCGCATCACTCAAGGCACTGAGGTACTGATGGAAAAAGACTCTTTTCAAAATTCCACATGCAAGGCATTTGTGGTGATCCATTATTTGCATCCCATGGAGTCCCTGCAGGTCCCAGCCTCCTCAGCCATATTCACCTCCTTGTCACCAACCTGCAGGACCAAGGAGCTTCTATGGAAGCAGTATGAGGGTATGCAGCACGCTCCAACACGGGTGATGCACCTTAGGTACCTTCAAACAGATTTATACCCGTTTTGAAGCTGTTCAATGTTATGCTACATCTAAGGAGCTTGCACTGTTCAGCCCAGAAGGATTTGCCAGCTGCTTAAAACGTAGCACACCAGGAAGAAAAGAAAAAGAGCAAAACAGCAAAAAACCACCACGAAGCCCGCCTAGATGCTGAGAGGCGCATCTCCTATTCACACATGGCTGTGCAACACGGTTCCCAAGGACAGAAGCGATGAGATAGCAGCTCACAAAGCAGCAGCCCTGACAAAGCAAGGAAACAAAACCAGAGACATGCGTTTTTGCTGATGGCAAGCGAGAGATTCCCATGCAGGGCACGTTTAATTCATTTCCATTCTAGGCCTGCACGTGTGAAGGCGGCGCTACAAGTACCTTCAGTGGCCAGGGGAAACCAAAGCAAGTTGTCATCCAAATACCACTCTCCAGTTGCTCACCACCCAGAAACTAACACGACAACGCAGCAAAACGCTTTGTGCTGACTCTCCACGTTCCCCTGATGCTTAACCGGCAAACACAGAGTTCGGAACAACCTTTGCTTACACATAGATCAATACCCCACTTCTAAAAACCTGAGATTTTTCTCTGGGTTCACAGAAAAACCAGAGGCTTGCTAAGCTGGCTGTGTCACAGACCTATGATCTCGATGACAGCTGGTGACTGCGAGGTCAGAGCAGTGCTTTGGCGCTGAGATGTTAGAAAATATCCCGTTAGAGCCTCACTCGCCGGGCGCACGGCTGGAACGCCACCGGCTTCCAGGACGCTTTGCGTGGGATATTGCAAGTGAGAAATGGGGTGGCCTGTTTCTGACAGTAGTAAAGAAAATAATGCTGCGGGGTGTTTTTCTCTCCTTCAACGAAGGGCAGCTTCCTTAGGAGTCAGGACTGACTGGTCAAGGAATCAAAAATCTTAGCACAGCAGTGACCACAGGGAGCCCCAGGGCTTAGACTTTTTTTTGAAGTACCTTGGATGAATAAAGCCCATGGAAAATAGGCAGTATCTCCTATTTTAAGGAGCATTCTCACCTTGTTCTGAAGGTTGAAGGAAAATTTTGGGGGGGTTGGGACCATGAGACATGAGAAAGACCAGAAGTGAAATTTGAGGATGTGGTCACAAGCACGTATCTAGATTATTAAAAGGAACATCTTCCCACTAGACAGACCACCATCAGAACAGATGTGCTCACTTGGAGTCCTGAAGATCACACTGTGGTCAGAAACATCAAATATTGAAAATCCTTTGAGGAACCTGGGCTCAGGGCTGCCTCATACCGGGGATCCCTCCATGCAAGACAATCCCTTTCAAGATTTTCTCTTCCTAGCCTTTTATTTACAAAGCACACGCATTTTCAGCGTCAATAAAAATGCTGCTGAAATGGCTTCTTTGCTAAGAGTCTCCCAGACAGAACTGTTACCCTGATAACCAAATGTTACACTGATAACGATCAGAAGCAATTTCCTCCCTACCTACCAGCCCTGCAAACTCACCCCAGCACGGACAGCACATGCAGCTTCTTTCTTTCTTGTTTTCACAGGCTGCAGGGCACAGGTATGTAGCAGAAAGGCTGCACCCCAGGAACATCCCTGATGATACCCTCAAAGACACCTCAGAGGCATCGCCACCTGATCCCCCAAAGCGCGACCCTCACAGCACGGTGCTTCCTACTGGTATCAGTGCTCCACAACAGCCACAGCTGAGAGTTAAGCTGGGCCAAACCTGCTAAAAATACTTACATTACACCTGACTTTGTGGCTCCTGTTAATATTAAAACACAGGTTGCTTAAGGCAAGTTTGGAGGCCAGTGTGTTTACTGCTAATCAGAGCGCCCCAAAGGAGCAGCGACCCAAGCACCTAATGCTCAGCTGGATGTGTTAGGAGAAGGTTCAGGGGAGCTACTTACAGGAGGAGGAGGAGGAACTGCTCCAGTACTAGAAGGCAGCCGTGCGCAAGTCCGGCAGAGAGAAAAAGGAGTATTTCCACAGAAATGGAATTCTTATTAAAGAAGTGGTCAGGAGGTGCGTTTCATAGAAATGTGAAATACGTCCAAATGTCCATTATTTACTATTGAAAGCTAATTCTAAAACCATAATATGTTATTCTAGCTACAATATATTATAAATAGTGTTTATAGAAGCAGATGGTGACCCTTACTCAAGCACCTAAGCAACTACTCAGACACACAATTTCTAGGTAATTTTTGAGAAGCGCTAGTGACTGTTCTTATTTACCATCACCTGCACAATAATGAAAGGTTAAAGAAAGAATCTGAGAGGGAAAAAGCAGAGTTCTGCCTAGCAAGACAGAACATTTTCAGTAGATTGCTCTGGAGAACTGGAAGGACTGATAGCAAGACTAATTTTACAAACTCACTGCTCTATGGCAAGTGTTTGCTCTTACTATAAGTTTGTCAGGACAATCTATATATCATAAACACTTAAATGGCAAGTGATGTGCAGTAAAATACCTGATGGATTTAATAAAGAACCCTTGTGGAAAATAATAAACCATTAGTTTAAAGGATGAATCAACGTCTCTAATAAGCCCTCTCCAGAATAGCTGAATCAGTAGAATAGATTTTTATTACAGACAAAAATCACTGTTCTAATAATACAGGAAGTTGTCACAAAAATAAATCAGCTATATATCTTAGTAATTAAACTGCAGAAATGTATTATAAATCTATCTAGTGAAGAATAGGAAATACATTTTGTAGTAAACTGTATTCCCACAGTAGGTTCTGCCCAAAACCTAAAAATTTCTCAACCATTGACATTTTTCAAACAGTTGTGCACTGTCAAGCCTTCTTCCAAGGATACACCATGACATACGTGCAATATTTAACCCTTTAAGTAGTTATAAGGTACTCACCACTGCTGCGTTTTCACTTGAAGGAGAAATCATCTTTGCAGATTGAAATATTTAATGCTACTTTGACAAAAGGAAAAGTTTCTGTCTTGTACTAATAATTAAAAACTGGACTGAAATTTTCTACTTGGATACAGCTATTCTACTTGACCTGTTCATTTTCAGCTTCTATTTCTCAGTTGCTCCCATTTCATACATTTGACTAAGCAAAATGAGACAGAAAATGCCTTGTCTTCTACAGTAGGAAAGCAGCCTGTGCAGTGGAGCATTTACCCATAACTGTAATCATAATTATCACTTGATACACAGCTAAAATGAAATATCTCTTCCTCATTTTCTTCCCCGTTTGAACTACATGGTTATATATTATCGGCCTAATAGATATTGTACTATTAAGTGTATACTGTCCTGCATAACTTCCTATCGGGGCATGACAAAGTTTGAATAATTCTCTAACCCTCTATGTGATTTGCCCAAACATATGTTGGGTGACAGACTTATGTTATTTTAATGAAAGCATTACATTAGGCCATACTAAATTTCTCCAGATAAAAAGACTACTTAAAAACAGTATTAACCCTTGTTAGGTACAGCCCAGGAAGAGAATCCAGGAGTGCTGCTTCTCAACAACCTATGGATTCCATATGCCTTTTCCTCACTATTTTCCTATATGCTTTTAAATTCTTCAGCTGGGAACTTGCGCTAATTATCTCTCAAACAGCATAATAATAATAATGTTAACATAAATATCTCCAGAGCTAAGAGCATTTGCTTTATTAGCTGACTCTTGCCTGAACTACTCTTCTTTCACTGCTCCTGTAATCATGTAATTGACAGCAAATTTTACTGGTTAATATAAACTTAGAAAGGAAAAAAAATATTAGTTTCAGATTATAGTAATAATTTCCCATAATACAGTTTCAGGCTATAGTAATAATTTCCTATAATGGTATAGTACTTCTATTTACTGTCAAAACTAACTACAATTTCCTGTGTTATTGTGGTTTAACACTCACCCTATTTCATTTTTGTAGTCTTTTAAAAGTTCACTTTTAGAAGCGAACATCCATCTAAATGCAGGGCATGTATGCCTTGTTTAAGCCCAAATGAAGGCTACAAGGCCATCATTAGTTCCGATTTAAACACTTTAGACACTTTTATTAACCACGCTGACAGTTACTATTACATATTATTCATTCCACCTAAACTTTATTGCATTCCTAATATGCAATTGTGCTTTGCCAAGGCAAACCTGCATATAAACACTCAAAGCTACACTCAACTTGCTGGTTGGTGCAGGCCAGAATATTTTAGTAAAAAATAGTCTTAGCTGGGAATCTAACCCTGTGTTAGCAAGTGCAACTATATATTTCTTTCCAGAATAGTTCCTGGATACCTCTCCATTCATATGGCAATATCTGCGGCTTACACTCTACTCGCTGTGTTAAAAAAACTCATTAAAATGAAAATTGGCACCATTACAGGAAAGGTAAAATGCTTATGTGCACAAAACACTAGAACTAACTGAATAATTCATCGATTTTTCATATATAAGTTTATTCACGAATAATGCCCATTAATATCTCCTGCCACAGAACGTATGAGCGGTTTGCCAGCACACTCAGCCATGGGAAAGCCGCTTCGTTTGGCCGTGTGTTGTTGCCCTTGGAGCAATTTCATCTCCTGGCTGGACAATCAGATTTCCAGCGTCAACGCTGGCATTTATCAATTTAACTCTGAGCAGTTTCAAAACAAAATCAAAGCAATGCATCTATTCTCTTCTCTTTTTCCTTTCCTTTTTATTTTTTTCTAAGATAGATAACAAAAACTTGAAAACTCAAATAGAGAACTGCTAACAAGCACTGAACCCCAATGTCTTCGCTAATGTCCTCCTCCCTCAGCTAATGGGATTCATAATTAGCTCAGCTCAGTAGCTAGGAGCATTTTCTCAGCATTTCTTCACAGTTATTTCTTATGCGCTATTTCTCTGATGAGCGCAGGGTTTATGCTGCTCTATCAGGGCTTTTCCCACCTTTAATGCACCAGCGCTTTCAGTTCCCATTTCTATCAGAGCCATGTTCCTTTACAAAAACTTTATCTACTCAACACAATCCATTTTGGTGCTAACTGCTGCTATGCTCAGACGAGACTGAACAAATGACCACAGAGTCACAGAATGGTTGAGGTTGGAAGGGACCTCTAGAGATCACCTAGTCCAACCCCCCCTGCTCCAGCAGGGACACCCAGAGCACGAGGCACAGGGTGGCATCCAAGTGGGTTTTGAAGACCTCCAAATCACTCTTCACCCTCACCCTACTCCCTCTCAGTCGATACTCAGAGGAATACAGGGCAAGGTCACCTACAGTTGGACTTTGTGTGCCTCTTACATATCAAAATATTGCTCAAGACAAACGTTACAAATACATAGACCAATTCAAACATAATTAAATCAGGAAAAATCAAACAGCAGTGGGCCTACACATTCTGTTTCCTTTCTGAGATAAACTGATGTAATTCCATAAACTGACAGAATGAGAGAATTAGATAACCACAAAGAAAATAACAATATGAAAGAATTTAGAATAACATTCTTGAACCTGCTTCTGGACCAGTACACTGTCTTTACACAAGTTCCAGCATTCCTCAACTGAGAGGTCAATGAGTCCAAATGCTTCCCATGCACAATGACTGCCAGAAGACTGACCCTGCTTTCCTCCAATAAAATCATCTCGCACAAAGCCGACTCGAGCAAATGTTCACATAAATCCTCCTAACATCCATGGTATATAATGTCACCACAATACCAAACATCTAATTTTAAGAGATGTTGGCTTCAACCTCAGGAGTCTGAAACTGGAAACAGTTGACGCTATGGAAAACATGAGTCAAACACCAAATTATTTTTTTAAGAGAGAACGAAAATAAGTAGACAACATAGATGGAATTCTATTAATACTAGGTGTGAGCTGCCTGCAGTGCTAATATAAGAATAGATTTCTCCCCTGTCTGCTGCAAATTCAATTCCTACTGCTCTAAATGAGAACTATGCATTTAATTTTGTTTGTACCGTGTGTGAAGAAACTGATATTGCAAACACGACCAAGTTAAATGATTCCTACCCTGAATGCTGATTTAGTTGCCAAATATACAAAACTTATTCGTAATGCGAGATTAGTTTAAAAGGTGGTATTAAATAATTCAATGATAGTTTTAAGAGAAAAACAACAGGAAATTGCAAGAGAAACATTGCAGTGACAGTAACTGAAACACGATGCAGATGAGCCTCACTTATCAAGTCCTGAGCTAGAAAAAGCTAATGACTATTTAGTCCTAGAAGACATGCCACAGAGACCAAGGAGATTCCTGAAAGTTTCCACACACAGTCCTGCTTTGGCAACCATCCGTACATCTTTATTTGCAAAAACTAGGATCATATATGACGATACATGATATCTCAAATGATATGCAATCTAAAAAAAATTAAAATATTAAGTATTAAATTTACATAATGAATTTCCTGGAAGAATTGCAAAGGACCAGAGTTGATCCTTTTATTGTAAACTCACATGACTCTTCATGGATTCTGGGCTGCACTTTTATTTCAGCATTGTGTATATGGACTAAACTCCAGCCTCCAGCCTCTAAAAGTAATTTTGATAGAAAACTAATGTGGCATCAGCATTGCTGAGTAAGCTCATGACCTAGCAAGAAGTGAGTGATCATGTGAGACATTCGATACCGCAAATAACAAAGAAAAGCAAGATTTATAAAGCAGGATTCATTTATGACAGAAATGCACAAAATTATTTGAACAAGATCTCAAACTTTTTCTTAACTATATTTTTCAGGTGTAACTGATTTGTGTGATTAGATTTGACAGGCCTACTTCAAAGGGCGATGTAAAAGAGCAACCAGGAATCACTAGTTTTGTTTATCTTTTTGGAGCTTTTAAAAGCTGTTAGAGAAGAACATTATTGGCACTGGCTTGTTGAGATATTCTTTCTCATTTTTAGAAGTAATTGATAATACTGGGTTTTATGTAAATTATTGCATTTGCTGTTTAATATGCAAAACTCTTGCCACCGTGTTTAGGCAGCTGATCAGCTGCAACATGACCATAACAGTGGTGGAGAGAACAGCGAGGACTCCCATTTGGTAAGTAAAGAACCAGAAGGAGCCACCTCTGCTGCTCACGGTTTTTGAGCTGCTGCTGTCAATCAGAAGCTGTCTTACCATTCAACATCTGCTGGAAATCTTTCTCCCTTTCCACTGAAGCTCAGCTGCAGCTCAAATACACCATATGGGAGCTTTTAGATTCCTCTCATTCATATTCAAGAAAGATTTTATTTATAAAATTAGAAAGATTAAGATCCCGTTTCAAATGGGTTATTTAGGGATGACAATCAGACAGTACTGGCTTAGACTGGATCTATTTCAATTCAGATCAATGACATAAACAGTTCTGTAATTTGTTATTATTTCCCGAGCCAAACACAATGATGTTTTACACGTTCACATCAAGGAAAAACATGTAATTTGATCAAGCTGTAAGTGCAAACTTCTTGGCAGAGCCTGAGGGGAAGCAATGACAATAATAAAATGGATAGACAGGTTGTCAAGAGAAGCAGAAGTACTTTTAACCGCGCACTTTAAAGAAAATACTGCAATGGGGTGGCTGAAAATGTTGTCTGAAACACCGCCCATGGCTATCTGGAGTTGCAGGATTAGCTTATGAACTGCAAATGTGGTACTACTAAATGAACTCGGATAAGAATTCAATTCCATTTATTTTTGCCTGTTGTTGGCAGCGGGCAAACCCTCATTGAGGCAAATTACCGTTGGAGCAAGGACACCTTCTAGTGTCAGAGTGCCCGGCCCCACAAGTACTGATGGTGGTTGAAAGAGTACACAGGTTATATCTAAATTAGATGCCACTACCCAGCTCAGTACGTTTTGACAGCATGGGTGCTAATCTCAGAAAACCTGAGCAATTTCAGCTCTAGAACAACAACAGGACTCAGCCCTACAAACTCGGGCTTGACCCAGTAATCTCACTGTGGTGGTGGGACCGCAAGTGCAAATAAATATTTTTGGGACAACCCAGATTACAGGATACTTTTGAGTAACTTCTTTAGTGAGTCTCCCAGTCAAAGCAAGCCTTTTGGCCAGTTTGATAAAATGCAAATAGTAAGAATATTAAAATACTAATAAATATGTATTAAATATATATAAGATACTGAGATGCAATATATAATATATAAATATTATGCATATTAAATATAAATATATAAATAATAAAAAATAGTATTAAGAGTTAAAGTCAAATGCAGTCAAATGTATGAAAAGTCAGCTTTTCAATGGATTTGCAGAGTATGGGTTTTCTTTTTGCAATTGGATTAGGATATGTGTACAATTATCATTTTATTGGGGAAATACACTATTAAAACTACTTTACCCTTCCTCTTGTTCACTATAAAAGGACTTATGCTTGAATGCAGAAAACATTATGGAGCTTAAGAGCGTCAAGTGAAGTGTTTTGGTGGGAGAATATCACCTTCCAGGTGTTTCAATCCATGTCTCGAATCTCTGGTTTCTTCCCAGTGTCAATAGCACGCTCTGCTTTTAAGCATTTCAAAAGGATCTTCAACAACTGTAGAAATGAGCGCGCTACATCCACTGCAAACGTGCCACAGATAACACAGGCCAGGGCCATAGTGTAATTTCCACACACAAAAAAACTTGTTTAAATGTTTCACCAGAAAAGACAAAGGCTAAAATCTAAACATTTCACCTTCATGCTGTCAAGACTGAACATGTCAAGCAGCAAAGAGTACATACAATTCGTCGCCATCTCCATTTCAGCCTTATCTTAAAACACTTGAGTTGATTTTTCACTTTCTTCTCACCCGTTTCACACAGACCTGGATTTCAGCTAGCCAACAAAGCAGAGCACTCCATCTCCGTTATAACATAAATACCACAAAATGCTTTTGGTAACACTTTCTAACAACCTTTCTCCAAAATATTCTGTTTCTAACAAAAGATTCTAAAAAAAGAAATGATTACTTTTGTGTGTACACACATCCTGTGATAAACTTCTGCTTATCATCGTAAAGATAGATTTTTTTTCCCCCCTAGAATTCTTCTTAAAATAAAGCTTGCAAGCATCTGCTCTGTTTCAAAAATCTTCCCCAACTTCTCTGTTTGGTGGACTAATTTAATTAGGGAATTAGTTAATTCAGTTAAACACAGTCTTGTTTTGATTTTCCTTTGCTCATTGGTTGGTACAGCATCTCAGCAGCAACAGTCAACTTATGCCTCTCCAACAACGTTCAAAATGGACAACCAACATCTTTCAGAAAACACACACACAAAACACTTTTCCATATGCTTATTGACATCTATAAGCTTTATGTGTGTATAAGATCACTTGCCCACGTGGATGCAGGCAGAGTAAATACGTGTCTGTCAACCCCACATGATTTCTTGAAGTCTCTACAGAGCACAAAGCTAGAGGGCAGGAAGAAGTCTCAACCTTATTGCAATATTTTTCTCTAGGCATTTACTACTGCCCTTACTAACAAGAGGCTATTGGGCTAGGACAATTTTTAGCTTGGCCTGCAATTCTTACTCTGTAAAACTGAAAAGCCTCCTACCATTTAACCCCACACAGCATCACCAAAAGAACTCCTCCACTGCTCGGTTCTCCATGACTCTGATTTCAGAAATCACTTTTATCTGGAGTACCACATTGGCCTGTGCAGTCCTATTGTAACTTCAGCTCATTTTAGCTAACTAAATAGATACTTAATCACCGTATTACTGTTTTTAGTACGGCCTTAAACGCTTTCCTGAGTCTGCTGCATACACATCTACTTCAAATATCTATACTTAAGTCCTCCATAAACAGCCTTATGCCTTCAAAACCCGTAAAACATGAAGCATTTAATCCAACATCAGCTGCCTACCTTACTGGAACAAACAATGTTAAATCAAGCTCAAAAGCCCAAGGGCAGTTAAAAAACAAAACAAACAAAAGCTTTGTTTCTTTTTCACATATAAAGGCGAGTTGCCTGCCCAGGGAAAACCTTCCTTTCTGTGCTCTCCATTTCTTACCCTGAACTCCACGAATAGGGCACACTTGTTTTCTCCAGTTGCTTGCCCAGCTCTCAAGGAGTCATTTCTTTTACATACAGAGTCACAGGCCTGTGAATTTTTGAAGAGAGGTTTCGGTCCCACATTTTCTTTAATTGGGGAAATGTTAATAGCATTTAAAGAGAACTAGAGTATCACAAAGATGGAGCTAGAACTTGCTATAACCCTATCCATGAAAAATATTTTATGAATACAAAAGGGAAGTCTGGAGATCACTAAATATGGCTAGTTTTTCTTAACTTACTGCTCACTAACTGCATCTTTATTAATATATGAAGTGTAGTCTTTGCAGGCAGCACCTTCCAGATTTTCAGTCTTCTCTTGCGTAGACTTAGGCCATGGGTCCACACAATATATATTTTACAGTCTCACTTACAAGTGTCATGCTGTCAAATCCTTATTTCGTTTATTATTCCTGCTGTCTTCTCAGGATATTTGTATGGCCAAGAAACCCTATTATTAAAAAAAACCCAAAACATCAAGAGCTAGAAATTACACCAAAAGCAAAGCTCATGTTTTCTATAGTAAAGGTTCCTAGAGTCCAAATAAAGGTGCCATCATGTTTCCAGAATAAATATGTTCCCTTGATACTCAAATCTCCGTATCAACTGACTGAAAAATAAAAACTGAAAAACTTGCTGCCTCTGAAAAGACTTTCATAAAAATATTTATTGGCCAAAAAATACTTTAGAAATGCCCTATCTTACTAAATTTTTTAATGAATGGAGAAAATTATTTACCTCACATACTCAGCCGGATTATAAGAAATTCACTTAGCCCAGACTCTAACAAGTGTAAATCATTATAGAGAAAAAAAACAAGTTCCTGAGGCTCTATATCAAACATATCACCAATATAAAGCTACATTATCACCATGTAATTAAGTGGACCAGACACTCATATGAAAGGAAAACAAAAAAAAAAAAAATGCAAAGAGATAGGATTTAATCAACAGTGCTCAAAAATCTAGTTCAACTAGATATCTTTGGGGATGGAACTGACTCATAAGGTTGCAGTGCTATTATTTTTATGTACATATGCCTCTCATTTTCCCAAAAAATATTGTCTAGAAAAACAGTGCACAATTTAATTGCAGATGCTGAAATTTAGGTTTTTTTTTTAATCGGATTTCTGAGCACGGCCTGAAGTAGGTCTCTCCTGCCATACATACGATAGTGCACGTGAGCAGCACAATCTTCTTCTATGCCTCC
Organism: Nothoprocta pentlandii; assembly: GCA_013398315.1. Lineage (NCBI taxonomy): Eukaryota > Metazoa > Chordata > Aves > Tinamiformes > Tinamidae > Nothoprocta > Nothoprocta pentlandii. The sequence goes on from VZSG01000997.1 coordinate 139,399, forward strand.
CTCTCACAGGTATGTGAACATACCCATACAAAGCAAGTTTTCCTACATTTCTTTAGGCTCACAATGTATTTTCTTCACTATCTTTTTATTTTTTTCCATATGCTCTTTTTCAGTAAACACTGACCTTTCCACTTACTCCCAGCTTTTCTCTCAACGTTTTTCAACATCACCTAAATCATCTTCTTGGAAAAATAAGGCTGTTAGTTTTCGCCAACACCAGACAACTTGGTATTTCCAAATTAATGACCCAATCAAGCAGACTTATATTGTTAAAACAGTGGTGACAGGTAACTTGGTCATCACTTGAGCTCTTGACATTTTGCTTGCCTGCCTTGCATCACGCATTTCACATGGAGTTAAGAGTCACGTAGGTCTCCCCAGCTCAATAACGCCAGTCAGTTCTGACCTTGGAGCAGGGATGCAAATGCTGCTGCTGTTTGGAGAGACTTAAGAGTTCGTTTCCAGAGCTAAATTTTCATGTATCGAAACCGATGTGTGCCGAGGCAGATGGATGCATTTACACTGGCTCCTACTGCGCTCAGCTACTTTGCTGCAGATGTTTGCCTCTCACTTCCGAGCACAGCCTGCCTCAGCGTAGCTCCCAGATCTTCTCCTTCCTTTAACCCGAGTGGGAGGAGATGATGTGTCTGACAAGATGTGGAATGAGGAGGGAAGAACAGCAAGGGGGGGGTATGAATAGGAGCAAAAACTCCATCAGAGGAGCCTACACACAGCTGGGCACCTGCACCTCTCGCATCGGGCTCACTGCAGTGACGAGACAGTCGGTGTCTGGCACCCTCCCTAACAATGCTTGCCCGGGGGGAAAAAGAAAATAAATAGGTCATTCCTGACATGAAGATTTTCTTTTCCTATGGTGAACTTACTTGTACAGTTTGCTAGAAACCCTTCTAATGGCTGTAATTTGCAAACAGGGCCTGAGCCACGGCCTAACTATGGGCTCAGAGAAGCAAAGCTCACCTGGTCAATGCCTTTAGCATCCAACCCAAATAAAGTCCTAATGTGCAAGGAAATTTTTACATGTATTTGTTGGTTCAGTCTGTCTTTTTTTTCAGCCACAGTATAACATTTTGTGAATGGCTCCCAGTACTGAAAAGGCCAGATTATACTTCTCTATAGTGCCCATGAACCAAAGAATGCACACAATAGCAGTTCAGTCTCACAATGATGCATTTAGCCCATGACTATTTAAGAAAAAAGATCTATGCGGTCCTTAACCTACAATCAGCCATACGAAAGCACTCTTGCAGCAAACAGACAAAATGAGGCATTTAACAGCAGCCCCCAACCAGGATATAAACGCAGTACCTTGAACTTGAGAAGGAAACATGATTAACCATAAATGCCATAGAGTGAGGAGACAGCTTCCTTGACAGAAAGCACAACAGCAAAAACAACAACACGCATTCACATCTCTGCTAAGAAGGGGAAAAATAACGTAGGAAAATCATGGAAGGACCAAGAAACAAGAGGAGGATTTCTTCCATCTTCCTCAGACTCACACAATCTTTCTGCTTTGAGGGCCAAAAGAGCAAAACAGGCACCCGCTGCACCTAGGGCATGTGTGGGAAAGAGTGAAGGATGGGAGGAAATGCGCAAAGGTATGGGTTAGATGTTCAAGCATTAAGTCCTCTGAAACTTTGGACTTTGCAGCACATCACAGATGATGGCAGAGGACTGAACAACTTGAGAGGGGTGAAGCAAGCCTGGCTGAGGGCTACGGTCCGCCACGCAGGGATGCTAAGATTTTAAGACAGTGATTTCTAGCATTGGACTTGAGCTATTTAAACATATGCTGCTGAACACTGATAGCTGGATATGATAAAGATGACTTATATGAGCAGTTTTGCCCATTTCAGGCACTGAAATCAATGAGGATAAATGAATAAATGAGGATATGTGAAAGGGATTATGCTGTTATACACCTACGTTTGCTCACATTTGAGCATATTATAGCTTAGTCTTAGCATTAAGAATTAGGAGCCCCAAAATATTCAATCTTCCTAAAGTGTGCCAGTGAAAGTTTACATGAGGGCACATAGTGCACATATACACACAGGAAAGATATATTAATACATACTTGGATGAATATGGGAAATTCAAGGATCTCTGCTTACAAGTAAGGCCACACATGTAGAGTATTTTGATTTCCATAACCTTAGGTTTCCATAACCTAGGCCTGACTTTTGGAAGCTTCATGTAACCAGAGAATCAACCAGAATTATGAACCATCAATCCATCACCACCAGTATCAACCACAATTAACCAAGCCTTATTCAGTACAAAACTTCAATCTTTTAATATCGAGAGAATAAAACATACAACATATTAATGTATATATAATATATATATATAAAGTGTATATATATATAAAAAAAAAGAAAAAAAAGAAACAAGAGAAAGGAGAATCTCCAGGGGTGTCCCCAGATTGGGGGTTCTCATTTTGTCAAGAATGAGCATGGAACATGCAAGACATGGCGCATCAATCAAGTAAACTTGGGAACACGGTATCCACAGAGACAGATTTTGCCTATCCTTCTTCTACCCATGGAAATTAGGTGGAACTCACATCCAGGAATAAGGAAAAGCAAGAGGCCAGGTTGTCAGCAACCAGAAAAGAAAGAGATAGAAAGATTGCTCTGAGGGAGGCAAAGAAGTAAATCAAGAAGGAAGTGGAAGGGCCCTTGCAAAGCTGTCTCCGTTTTCCTGATTTTATTCAGCAAAGGTAACTGCATCAAACCACCTTTAAGGGCAGAGCTTTGGCTACCTTGAATGCATTATGTCTTGCTGTTCCAGGGCCAGGTTCGCACCAAGCAACCTGCAGTTCGGCATCAGACCACAGCAGGATGCAGTTGATAGCTCTGTGAGACCCCGCAGATTAAGCAGCTTGGCTCCTGGCTGTCCAAGGCAGAAGCATCTACTTTAAATACAAATCCTGGTTGCTTAGAGCATATTGTGACTAGAGTACTGAACAGTAAGCAAATTATTATTATTATTTTTTCTCTACCTGGCTGGTTTCCTGGAGCTTTTCCCAGCAAACGCTACAGGTTGAAATCCCTTTTATTTTTTTTTTTTTCATTTCCTATAAACTAAAATAATCTGTTAGAAAGATCATGATCCGCAAATATACTCTGCAAAGTTCATTCTTATACAGCACAGCATTCAAGTCAGGTGAATGGAAAATGTCTGAATCAATCAGAGTTGATTATTAAAATACTTTATTCGCTTAGGACAAACACATTGATTTATTATAGTCCAGTGCACCTAAGGAGCCTACAAGTGCTGTGTTAAAATATTTAATGAGATATACTAATCAAATACAGTATTTGTGAATAAATCAGCAGCAATTGTCTGAAGTTTCTAAGCACAGACACAGTATTTGGGTGATATCTGGCTTTTTCCTCTCCACTGTACATTATGAAATTGCAAAAGGCATTTTTAAATCTGCAATTATATTTCCAGCATTACTAGCCTGAAACACATCCTTTTTTTTTCAAATAGCTCTGCTTAATAAAATGTCTATCTTTTTTTAACTACAAAATTTTCCTATACACTCAGGGCTTTAAAAGCATTTTAAATATTAACAAGGCTTTCATTAAGATGCAGAAACATAGGTGGAGAAGCTAATACCAAAGGCTTTGCTTTGTCTCCTTTATTTTCACGTGGAAGCATTAATCAAAGCCTTCAGTAATACAGCATGAATTCAAAGTTTTGGCACAACAGCAGCGCACGTGACTTTTTATTTACGTTGCTTTTACATTAGTGTTTGCCATTCAGCAAGAATTTAGGAGTCTGAGTGCTTGAGGATATTTCTGCACTTTAACAAAGTACCCTCTTGCACATGTACAGAACTCAGGTTCCAGGTAAAATTTGTGCCTTACCAAGTAAAAACTTGAAGTTTGGTAGGAACCTCAGTCATAATTGCAAAAAAAAAACTACACAATTGATATAATGTTCCCATACTGCATTCTGAAAGAGAAGGATTATTTAGCTCTCAAATGCATGGACATGTTTTTGTTTTCCGCTTGAGAGCTGGAGTGAAAAATAGTCCGCAGTTCATAGACAGAATCATCCACAGCCTCCAGGAAAGTGGGAAAACTTAAATAGAATTAGCAACCCTACAGCTAAATGCAAAAATATAGGAGAAAACAACATGTCTTTTGCAGATCAAAGTCACAAGCAACAGAAGCTGTTACAGTAGATATGAGAAAGTCCTTTCTGTTACTGGTACAGGGCAGAAAGGGTAAGGACAAGGGAACAGTTTCTTATCAGGAGGATATTATTAATATCCCACTGTCTGCACTGTCTCCTGGGATCTATGCTGCTTGACACCTTCGTACATGATCTAGAAAGCTGATCAACAGCGGAGTGACAAAGTTTGCTTATTGCACTAAGTAATTCACACTAGTAAAAGGGAAACTGATGACAGAGAGCTCACGGAACCAAGTGACCCGGTGAAAGAATCAGAGATGAAATTCAGTACTGATAAATGCAAAGTCAGTTATGTAGCAATGAACAAATGCAACAATAAAAGGTCAAAATGGGGGTCTGATACTTGCATGAGTGTCAAAAATTACAAAAGACCTCAAAGCATTTCATGCAATTATGCAAAGAAAACGAACATCTAGGAATGCAGGCTCATAAAATACAAAGGCACTATCTCAGGCTCCTGAGTTTTGAAAACTTACATTGCTGGAAAGTTTTAGGATTTATGATGGGATCTCTGCATGCTTGCCATTTTTTTAATCTTTTGTCAAATATTCACCATCAGTTTTCAGTACACAAGAAGAATTGGGCTAGAAGACCTTCCTCGTGTTCTCCAAATGGGAATGGATGCAGTCAAAAATCAAGCTTCTGGTTTATTATTAAATTGTTGCTTTCTTTTTTTTTGATAATAATAATACATTGCAAAACACTGAAAACGGATGTGCAAATACTCACACTCTCCCTTCTTCCACTAATGCACTGAAATCCTGCCTCACCTCCCCTTTCAATTCTACAACTTTTGCATGCCCAAACCTTACAGATTGGACAATAGTTTTTATTGACAGCATTAGCTCTACTAGTTTAGTCCAGCTCTAAATATCAAGAAAAAGTTAGCAATGACTAGATGTGAAGTAACACAAACTGGAATGGTGATGTTTGGAAATCCTGCTACTGACTTCACCAAGATCAAAACTTTGTTCATGGGTTCAGAAAGGCAGCTAAGAACTGTATCCAAAAGCTTTTGGGAATCCCAAGCAGGGAGTGCGATGCAAGACAGAGCACCTGGGATCAGAACTGTAATGGGTAAAGAAGATTTCACAAGGAAAATTTCTACATGACAAGCAGAATCCAATAAAGCTTAAATGGAGTTGCATAGATTATTTTCAACAAAATCTATGCATACCTTCCATGTTATTTTTAATTCCAAACAGCCTTGCAAAAAAATGAATAGATATGAAACCCAGAACTAATTCTTTAAACCCCCATCTATATTATAACTCCACTGAGAAGCAAGTGGTAAAAGTAAGCACATTAAATCTATGTTCATGCTTCACTTTCATACGTAGATTTTTCACTATTTACCATGTGAATTTGCTAAGTAACGCCTCTAGTTACTTGTATCTGCTGGACACCCACCATCTGGGCATTTTTATTGTATGAACAATATTCAGTGAAATTACAAGTTTTTTTTTTTTCCCCCAAGTGATTTCATATGAAAAAAACAGCATTTGGCATTTTCAGATTTTTTATTTCCTTTGGTTGTTCTCTAGGTCAAGTACAACTCTGGTCTACATTCACAGTGGATGGCATAAGACTGCTGCTTGGGTCATGCTCTGAGACCAAATTAAAAAAATAAATAAATATGTGCATCAGCTCTCTTCCAGGCCTTTGATAAAGGATCAAGCTTTCTCACTTTGCTTTGACGGCATTAATGTAATGCAAAATCCTTCTGAGATGGAAAAACTGTGTATTTGCCTACAAGGTTCTGCCATAAACATATCCATAATATCAGACACAATCTCCATTCCAGAAAGCCAAAATAAACCTAATATATTAGAGTTTTCCATTAATGAGTTAAGCCGTTAGGCTAGCGTGAACTAAAAGATTCAAAGAAAAGTTAGAATATAACAAATTTTTAAATGTATATTTGCATGAGTTTATAAAAGGCAAAAGCCATTTCCCCACTCGAAATCAGAATCACATTTAAAATTACTTCACAATAGTTAAACTCAGTTGGCAATTTCTGGACTCTTTACAGTACACGAACCAAGCTGACAACCCTGCAGGCAGCAATCGTAAACTTTATTCCAGCAGCTTACCCAAGCACCAGGTAGAGGGAAAATAACAAACCGAGAACACCTCATGAGACCCACTCTACTGCGTAACAAATTGCCATTGCAAATTGCCATTGGAGATTGATTTTGGAAACCTCAAACCGGACGTTACTTGAATTCGAGATGGACCTAACCTCCAACGCCTGGGGGTGGAGAGGAAAAAAGACCAATAAACAAAAAATTCCAAAGCAGGACAAGGAAAAGCAGCTCCATTATTTTTAACGGAGCATCAGTCAGGCTGTGTTTGCAAACGCCACAAACCTTGTGCATGAAGCTCCGTTAAGGTCTGCTCCAGTTCCACCTCCTTCCCCACTTATTTAGAGTTAACAGCTCAGGACCCCTTTTCTGGGTGCATTTCTAATTCCGTGTCAGATACCACCTGTTAACCGCTTGCCAGTTATTTCTTTAAAGACACTTTTATATTTAATGACAGCCTAGCAGACAGAGAAACCAACTGAAAAAAAGGGAAGTGAAGAAGACAGCTGTGATATTAGGACTGCGGGAAGGATGATAATGCTAAAACACTTGCCATTTTTCTTTTAGAGCAAAAGCACCCAAAAGTGTGCTCACATGGCAAATAAGCTGCAAGCGCCGCAAGCACTAACGTCAAGGAAAGAAGAGAGGCAAAGCTCTAAATCAAATCTTACCTGTGCTCGCTCACATGAAAAGCTGGTTGCAGATGCCAAAGTAGAAGCCACGATACGTGCGAGTCAGGCACGACAGTTCTTTCTGCACATACAACAGGCAACTTTTGCTATGCTGACATCATGTAAATGTTCTTTGACAGTTATCCAAGGTTTTATTATATGTTCCAGCAGACTTAACTGCTAGGTAAGAGAGTGCAGGCAGTCAACTCGGTTTCTTAAAGCCAAAAAGGAAAAACGAAGTTCCTATCAAGGCGAGGTGTTAAGCGGCACCGACACGGAGGCGCAATAGGAGAACAAGAATAGGGTTGATTAGAAGCGCGGCGACGTTCCCAAATCCTGCTGGGCCCCTCTGGAGAGCACAGAGCATCCTGAATGCCGAGCAACGGCCCTCGAGGAAGGCAGGAACAACGGGAGGCAGGAACTCATTTGATAATTAAGGCTCTTCAGTCGAGCTCTCCTGTCAAGTTTTGCCTGTATCACCTAGGCAGCTTCCACAGCCTGACTAACACAAAAAAGAGGGCAATCTCTCAAAACTAGACTGTCTTAACCCAATGTCTTGGAAATAAAGGAGGAAAAAAGCAGTGAAGTTCAGGGAACGTTCTCCAAGGAAAAACACCTTATCTTGAAAACCAAAAATCAGTAACTTCTAAAAGGTGGCCTGCTTTGCACACGTGCAGTTCAAGACCTTGTATAAAGTGCAGACTTTAGAAATAAGTTGAATTGATCTCTCTAAGCCCGTATGTAATTGAACTTGCACGGTCTTGAAATTGAAACACTACCACCTCGCTCCCACAATCTAAACACATTTCTGTTTCAGAACATTGATTTTTCAAGGTATTTAATGGGCATTTTAAGCAAAATATTGTACATAAGCATGCTGATGGCAGCAAGCCAAGTCCCTTGTTCTTCGAGCATAACAGCTACATTTTTACTTAGGGTGTCCCTTGGTTTTCCGTAGGTATTTCACACCAGCTTCAGTCTGGTGAAGCATCTCCGGACATTGGCTGATCATCAATTAGATGCTCAAATTGGAAGGAAATAGCTTAGCTACTAAAAAGTGCTTTTCTTCTTAGGCAGGTTCTTATTTTTGAGAGAGAAAAAAAGAAAGCAATAGCCAGCCAACAAACCTCAGATTACGATGTGCTGCTTAAAATACATGCGGATAAATCATCCTTGGTGCTTAATTGACCATACAGTTCTGAATGTTTCGTTAAGTGGATTAAATACCTGAAAAGTTATAAAAATGCCCTAAGAGCTATTACTTCTGCGTGTAAAGTTAGGAGTTTAAATCTTTAATTGGCCATATAAATCCAAGTGCTTTAATCTTCTGAGGTGGTAAGACTCTTGCTTCCGTTAACTTTGTTAATTTAGATTTCTAACCCACAGTAAAAGGGAAAAAAATCCCCTCCATGCTCATAGTGTTTTCATCAAGTTACTTGAGTGTGGGATGATATTCCTCTCTCCAAGGAACAATTATGTGGGTTAAATTAGCATATACTTATTTATTTACATTACACACACTTACAAAACACAGCTAAAATCATCTTAATTGAGAACCTATTTCAGTTGTATCTTACAATCTTACTGCTTAATAATTAATGTCACATTTTTTCTTTTTTGATTATTCATGTGTTAATTATAAACATCTCCTACCACATGAATGAGTGGGAACTTCAGCAATGGTGGATTTTTTATTGAGTGTGCATTGCACCATATTATTTCTGAAGAACGTTTGCAGGCTGCAAAGGGAAATTTTAAACTGAAAGGGAGACTAGCATTTCCAGGGGTTTAAAGCAGCTCTGCTGAATTTTTTGCAGATAGTTTAGCCTTGTTGTAAGAAAGGAAATGAAGCACTCCAGGAAAAAAAAAAAAGAGAAAAAAAGAAAGGGAAAAGGAGAATATATCACAACAAATATCTCAGGCCAATAGGAAAAGCAACTCATTATTCCATGGAGCTAGAGATCGCAGTCTAACAAATCCACTACCTCTGACACAGCAGGGAGGAAACTTCAACAGCAAGCATGAAGCAGCACCACATGGTAGGGAAAAAAGAATCAGAAACGCTCTAGAAGGGACCACAGTAAGTGAAAGCCAGTCACGAGTGGAGACCACAGCATGGCACCTCTTACAACTGTGCTCTGCCAACCAACTGAACAGAAAATGAAGCAGTTTCCTTCTCATAAATCTGCTGGCGGGACCCTTGGCATCTCTGATGAAGTGTTCCCTTCGCTGCCTAAAGGCAAAAACAAACGGCCAGTGACCCTCTTCTAATTCCCAGCCCAAGCCACATGGCTCAGTACACTCTTATATTACACTGATAGAAGACATAGAAGTTACTCATTTGGCAGAAGAAGAAAAAAATACAACTTGAAAGCTTTCCTTAACGTGTATGTGTGTATATATATGTATATATACACACACACACACACATATAAATATATCTCCATCAGCATGTTAGAGAGGAACCAAAAGGAGTTAAACATGATGGCACATCAATATTAAGCATCAAGAAGGTGCTGAAGGTTAAGACCAAAAGAGGCACCAAGAAGAAGAGCCGCTGAGCTATTCATCACCAAAGCAAAGCCTCGAGTGACTGTCTATGACTGTCCCAAACCTAAGGCATTCGTTACCATTATAAATAGGAGCATGATGGCAAAGCTCAGGGTAAGGAGCCCTCTGATTAAATACCAGCACTTGGGAAGAGAGGAGAGGGGAACTGAAAGAACAAGGATCGGAAGCAGAGACCACGGGCAAGCGGGAAATCCACATTTTGCACGTGCAGCTCTGCAGGCCGATGCTTTGCAGGAAAACTGGAGGCCATTGGTTTGTGTCTGCGTCCACCCATACATATGTATGTGTGCATATGTACAGATCAGCACCTGTGTTACAAGCTTAAGGGGAAAAAGAAGAGTATTTGCTGCAATAAAAATCTTTTCTATTTATCCCAAATCCCCCGTAGTTCTCTGCGCTTTAAGGGAGAGGAGCAAATTAAAGGCATTTTAACAACCGCTATGTGCTTAAGATGCACAAACAATAAATTATTCTTAAAATTAGAAGCAGGCAATGCATCAATAATTTAGTTCATTAGTTGAATTACAGAGGGAAATCTGAGAGCAGAGGCAATATAACACCAATAAAAATATTTTCCTCTCTAATTAGTTTTCTAACATATTAGAAAGCAGTAAAAGCTGGGTGCTCATTTTCTAACTCCACCAAGCTCCTAACGAGGAGCAGAGGAGCTACCTGTGGCACCAGCTTCTGGCACCTCACGCTGACTGGGCACACTTGGAGCACTTGGGCAACACAGAAAGGCAGAAGAAACAGCATGGAACGTGGGAACAGAGGAAACAGCCTCCTTGCTGAAAATAGCAGTTTTTTTCCCTCAGAATTCACCTGTTCCCACATTAATAGGGGCACAGAAAATGAACATATTGCTGTTGTACCAGCTAGTGACACCCGCAAGTACAAATAGAGTACTAACTAACTTAGATCAAAAGCGATTCCCCTGCAAGTAGCAAACTGTATATATAGAATTCAAGAATTCCTAAATTCCTAAATAACTAGCTGTCCAAAACTGATAGTCTTACTGCGTTAGTCACACGGATATCACTGAAGCAAGAAAATGAAATATCACTGGTTTTCTTTCAGTGCTCATGAAAAACAAAGTTTTTTTTTTTCTTTATCTAGAAGGGTAGATTTTAAAAAAATGCATATATTTATGAAAATGGATATACCATCACAATGCTTGTATAAAGTTGAATCACATACAAGTAAATAAATATTTCTTTACGCTTATTTCCACACATCATAGATCCAACCAGCAAACTGATCCACAATTTAAAGCAGAAATAAAAAGGCCTCCCATCACAAGTTGATGAATATTAATTCATCTGCAGTATCCCACTGGCTACAATTCTGTAGCAATAAGCACTCACACCTAAACAACATGTTTTTACTTTCAGTTTAAGGTTAATGGAAGGGACCAGTTACAATTCTCACCAAGAGAGGGCAGTGAAATATCTCGCTTTATTAGAGAAACCCGCACAAGAGCAACATAACTGTACTGAACACAAGAGCAAATCAACTCTACGGACATTTCATTTTAAATTCTCCAGAGCATTCAGCTGATACTATATTATTTTTAACACATACCCCTTGATTATTTATATACCTGCACCTACTGTGTTTAAGGGTCTACAACCAGAAAAAATTTGAAAGAGAAGATGGATAAAACTGTGAATCCCTGTGAAATAAGATTTCTTTCCCACAGAAGAGAGGTTTTCAAGGCAGAATGTGGAGAAGCAGCTGCTGTCTACAGGCAGGTTTATAGCAAGGTATTAGTTTCAGTCGTACCTGACTCCTCTAGCACGTGCAGACTTGGCCTCCTGGCTCCATTCAGTTCCTCTTGCAGAGCCCCAAATGGCAAGTTAAGGCCTGCCTTCAACCCCAGTTTTTAATGGTTCTGTTGAATGGAAGCAGCTGAGCCACACTCTTCAGGATGAGTTGTTTAAAGAGGAAGAAAGCATCAGCATCACCAATGTTTTACTTCATGTTACCTTCGAAGCCATTTCATCAAACATTCCCCTTCTCCTTTCCAGACCCAAATAGAGATTACTGCTTCTCAAAGCTAAGCTAATATTCAACAACTAATTGTAGAACCTGTCAATACATACACCACGGGGAAATATTTTGCCTTGTACAGAAAGATTTTGGAGGCATTTTGCACTTTGTCTTCAATAGAATTGAAGATCGCATTGATAGAACAACCTGACCCATGTGGGATATTCGAATTTTTATATTTGAATATCCTGTGCAAGGATAAAAAAAAAAAAAAAAAAAAAAAAAAAAAAAAAAAAAAAAAAAAAAAAAAAAACCACACTGCATTTTATCACTGGTTTTTTTTTTTTTTTTTTTTTCCTCCTCTATTGTTTAGCTGTTTTCTTTTAAGGAGTGTGAATAGACCAGACACTTTTATGTATAGGCTTTTCCTCATATATAAGGAATCATATAAGGCAAGCAGATCTTCATATGGCAAGATCTACCACTCTTGCTAAAGAGATTGGCAAGATAGGAAACAAAATGCTGAAAAGAATCCAGCTTTGAGTATGTCATAGAATCATACAATATCGAATGTTTGTGGCTGGAAAAGACCTTTAAGATCACTGTAACAGTTTATTTTCTTTACTGATGTTTTAATTTTCTCGTGCAGAAATTATTTGCTGTGTATGATACTACAGAATCATTGGAAAGTGGCTTAATATAGCTCAGAAGGAATGCACAGCTGAATCAGAGATAACTTTAGACAAGGGCTTGGAGGGACTGATCTCTAACACAAGCAGGGAAAACATGACGTGGCAAACGGCGCTGCATGAGCATGCATGCTAAAGAAACAAGGATGAGGCACACGGACATTAAATGCAGAGCAGAATACTTGCTATCAATACAAATTTCTTGTTATATTCCTCCTCCTGCACTCAATACAAAAGCAGCACGAAGAGCCTTGCTTTCAGATCAGCTGAGGTGAAAATCGCTTCCCTTTGGACTGCACAGCAAAGCTCCAATCTGCCGGGATGCTAAAGCCATTTGTATTCAGTGCAGCAGCGCCTGCTTAATGCAATCTGTTGGAGGCCTGCAGTCACAGAGTGACATGAAGATGGTATTCTCATGGGGGAAGATATCCATCACTTAGCTGGTCTTTTCATGTTTGCTTTCCTGCAGACATAAAAAGCGGCAAAGCCAAAAGCAAGCGGGGCGCAAGGTCTCCAACAGCAAAGTTAGTAGCAAGGGATGACAATAACTTCCACACGGCATTTAGAGTGTAGCAAGCCCCAGGGCCAAATAAAAAAATTAATTTGACTATCCAGAATCAGGCATATCAAGAGACTCATTAGAATTTGCAGTAGGCCAGACTAGCTGTGCATTGTGCCCGTCTTTGAAACACGTATCCAAAGGCAATTTGTGAGCAGAGAGGTTTCCAGATGTGGAGGGAAAACCTGCCGCTCTTAGCTGACATGAACCAAAAAGGCTGTGATTGAAAGTCTCCTGCAAGAGCAAGACAAGGTGACTCCCGGATACTCCAGATTGAACTTTTGAGTGAAATATTTGCCATTTGAGAACAAAGTCCATCTCATCTGTTCCTTCCTCTATAACGGAGTGCTGCAGAGGTATGAAAAACCTCCATCCATTCAGTATTCTGTGTAACTGAGAGCTCCAGCTACCCCTTCTGCAGTATTTTCTGTGGCTATTTTTCCACCACGTGAGTGGCCCCCTCGCACATTTTAGGCCGTGCCCTCCACACCCGTGGCCAAGTGAGGACTTTGCTCAGAAGCTGCTCCTCGCTAACACATTACGGTTAAGAGGCTCCCACCCAAACTGCAGAGCAGATTGCAAGGCCAAGGAAGCTCCCAGAGCCCACAGATCCAGGGGAAAAACTCACCCTTGGAGAGAAAACGCAGCGAGGCAGCCAGGACACAGGCCAGGGTGGCTGCTCCGGGGAGCACCCAGCAAGGGAGCTGCCACAGGGCCAAAATGGAAATGGCTCTTGGTGAAGAAAGCAATGACACAAGAAAAAGAGTTTAGAAAGCTGCCTATCTGCTCTCACAAGAGCAGGAGTGATCCTCTCCTTTCCAATTTAATAAATATTTCAGCACAAGCCTATCAACAGCAATGGGTCTGCTTTGTGGTAAGTTTGGTTCAATGGTGGGTATATGCTGTGCAGGTAGACCCTAAATAAAACATTTTCTTACTTAGCATATATTTGTCTCAAGTATATAACGCACAGCTTCAACCAACCTGACTAATGAAACCTCAAACTTGCATATTCCATGGGGAAATCACAGATTTTATTAGTGTTTAATAAATAAGAGTAACAAAGCACTTGAAAGCCCTACTGATGAAAAGCACCAGGATAAAGAATTTAAAATATAACTCCATTATTTTAAAAAGCAATTAAGTTTTAATGCAAAATCAATAGAGGTGTGGGCAGGTTGCACGCTGCAAGAAAAAAAAAAAGGACCAATTATCTAGATCAGTATATTTTGTTAATATAGCCACTCACGTAGTTACCTATGCCATATAAGTACATCATAGCTGCATGCTTCAAAATCCAGCCAACATATTTAATTAATTTTATAACTGTCATATTCTTTGCATCCATGACTGAAATTAATGTTAATTGGAATTCAAATTGCAACAGAATTGCTGTATTTCCGCAACGTATCCTAGCCTGTTTACTGAAGAAAATTATTCTCTCTGCTGCGGCACAGATAGAAGTGGTCATCATAAGTTTCACAGGTTTTGAGAAACTCATAGAAGTAGGATTTGAAGAAAAAATAAGGCTATTTCCCAACACACACACATCTCGCACAGCATCCAGACACACGGTGCCGAGTCCCTGAAACTGTAATATTCTCTCCCACATCAACTTCTCGCCTGAAGGGTTTCAAACTCTCATTAGTGCTCACAATTTCCTGAAAAGCTTTATTTTCCAGAAAGAGAGGCTCTATCATGTTAAGTTCATTCCGCTCACTGAAATGAAAAAGTGAAATATTTGAGGCTTAATACATGCTGCTCTTTTTCTATTACTTCTGCTGTGCAATTTTAGGCAGGGACACACCACGACAAAAGTATTTATTATTAATTTTTTTCCTGTAACTTACCCTTCGATTAAAGCATTATATCATAACTCGAGAACAGACAAAAATTTGAGCACTATAATTTTAGGGCTGAATCATAAAAATCTTTCAACGCTATGCAAGAACTATCAATATTATGAAATCATTGAAAGGTTCATCATCCTCATCAGCAGCCCTTATCAGCTACAAGGAAATAAAGTTTTATGTCTGGAAATCACTTTTAAGACACTTTTAACTGCAAGATACAGCTATAAGCACCTTTCTGGTAACATGCCTTAGCATTGCCATAAACGCAGTGCTGAGAGATGATGAAATATCTCTCCTAAGTGCTCTGGGCACGAAAGAGAAAGGAACTCAAAATTTGTTTTACAAATGATGTTTTACAAATAGTAGACCATGCTGTATTTTGAAATACCTGAGCTGGGCAATTAGCTGGGAGCTACCACATAAGCAGTAACATGCTAGTGATGTTTGGATCACCAGCATATCCTCTTGGCCTGCTTAGGTGGAAAGCAACACGGATGGCTTGATGGCCACAGAGGTGAAGGTCACGGCGCTTATCAAGTCTGCTGACCCCACTGCAGGAAATCACTACTCACCATCACCAACGGGACGTCATCCAGCACCACGCTCCATTCAAATACAGCCTTTCCAGACAAAAATTCCTTGACTTCATCCGGGCTGTGCACAATATTCAGTATCTAACAATATATGCCTTGGTATTTTTCTACAAAAAGGCTAGCCGGGAATGAAGAAATCTTACTGTGAAAGACATTATCTGCCCACTTCTAGATTTGTGGTCTAAAACTAGCCCAGTTGGGATCAGTGTGAGCCATCCAGGCCTTGCAACTGAGGCTCACCCAGCACTCACGGGCCTCGTGGATACCACAAACTTCACCTCAGGCCCCTCACACCATGTGCACATGAGCAAAACCCGATTATGCTGCCCAGGCAGGATGCATCAGGCCAGCTAATCACGTCAGTCTTGGCCCACGATTTTTGAAGGAAAATGCAGTTTATCTAGTCACATTAAATCTGTGCAGACTCAGTTCCATATATAACGTCCTGAGATCTATTATAACCTATACGCATTTCAGCCTTCCCAAGGCAAATTACGTGTGCATCGAGCTCCTAATGCTGCAAACTGAAAAACAACCTTCACCGTCCCCAAAAAGCTCAAGTTAAACGACCCATTTCCCACTATCGTCTCTCCGTCCCACCTGGCAAGGAAACAGTTCAATATTTTATTATCCTTCTCTCCTGTCTACACGGTTTTCCAATTACTACTCCTTTTAGAGTAGAATACCCAGTTCACACCCAAATTTGGATAGAGTGGTTTAACTCACTGCAAGTCATTATCTTCCTCTTCATGCTGTCTATCAGCCAAAACACCTCCTCTTTGGAATAACGGAGAGCAAAATACACTTACTCACTTCTTATTGATGGCAAATGCATGCTCGTCTCAGTTTTAGTTATTTGGGAACTGAAGCCCTTTTCATCAGATAGCTTTGATAAAAAACAAACCAATTCAAAAACCCAATCAAGAGAAACTTCTGAAAACTTTCATTTTGAAATATACCCACGTTTAATGAGGAATCAGCCCCCTGCCTTAAAACTTGTAGGGTTAAACTAAGTGCTTTATCCTATTAATTTCAAGGCTGAAGAAAAGCATCCTTGAAGCAGCACCCCCTGAGCTCTCCCTCAAAGGTGGAGAGAAGTCCCTGATGGGATTTCTGAAATCGCATAGCAACACGACTGCCCGAGACGCCAACGAAGCATTAAGTTCATTCCTAAATCATCCGCACATTTCCCTCTGACATTATTTAAAATGTCACTTCCCAGGCACTTCAAAGTTCCCAAGCACTTCAGCTCTCTGAAGTGAGTTACAAAGCTAATGTACTCAGCTGGAGTATTTGAGGATATTTGGCTCCAGAAATTGCCAGACAGTTCTGCAGATTCATGTGCACTGTGAGGCCTTCTCACAGCTCCTCACGCCGCAGAGAAGCCGTATAACCCAAGCCAGGTCGCCTCAAATGTGGCCCGAGGAACCCACTGAAAACCTGGAGGGCTGCTCGTGGGAAACGTGGAGTTTGGAGCAATACCCGTGGCCAAATCTCTGGGACTGCTCAGCCTGAGGACAGCTATAAGCCATGTTAAAAAAAAGGATCCCAAAAATGAACAAGAAGTGGCCATAATGGACGTGAATTGAGCTTCTCACACTAATGTGACTGACAGTCCAATCCAAGTTATCTTTCCCCTTATAGTTATTTAAAAAAAAAAATCTACTTATACGAATGTCCAAAGAAATAAAAGTGACTATAAATAAATGAATTTCTGTACCCTTCTATGCTCTTATGTCCACGCTGAAGAACAAAATATCCATGGGGAAACCTCCAAGGTTAGACTCTTGTCTAAGAGGAACAAGGGAATATAGAGGTAGTTACACAGTTTCTAGATCTCACATTTTTCTGTTTGATTGTTCTTTCGAGTTTCCCAGTGTTACAACAAGATACTAAAGGAAAACAAAAACCCAAGCTTAAAAAGGGTAAATATTTTTTCTCTTGTTCTTTGCTATGAAGACAATTGTATTTTCCACATGGGGGCTAAAATATAACATGTTATCTGAATAACTGAATAAAAAAATACAGTAATTTAGGCATATAAAAAAGAAACCTCTTTAATGAAACCAGTCAGTCAAATCGGCACATCCCAATTGACTGAAACCAGTTTTTAGTAGGAAAATTTATATGAGTTGTGACAAGAAGTTCTGAGCAAAGGAGACAGATTCATCCCTGCCAAAACTACCAAGAGAAACATAATGCAGCACTAAGGCCCCACAAGCACTATCTGGTGGGCACCGGGGCTCTTCCCCGGGGTCCCATTTCACCCTCCAGATTCTCTACCCGTGTCCCTTTCTTTCCCCATTGTTCCCAGTGCAGGAGCAAAACACTGTTCATTCCACAGAGCAGCAGTAAAATGGATTAAAATCCCCCTTTCTCTCTTACAACAGGTTGAGCTACAAAGCAGTGCCTGTGACCAATGCATCTCATGTGATTTATCACTCCCACTTAGGAGAAATTGGTGGAGTAGGACATTGTTACTGTTCTATCTTGGTCTTGATTCTTTGGCACTTACTTGGCATTTGAGAGTTTGTGCTCCATTTTTGCCTGGAAACCTGATCCTGGCTCTTGGGTATTTCACATGGATGCTCCATTCCCTCAGAGAGCAATGCACTGGGAACAGGTTGCTCTTTACATCTCCTGTAGTAGTTGTCCTGCTCTGCATAAATACGTGATCCCTAGAAGAAGTCCTTGACATCCTCATTTACCTGTGGCTTCATCCCCCAGGCTGCAGACTCAGTCTCTGGCTGCATTATTTGGCATTTGGTATCAAACGCTCACTGGCCCAGAGAAATAGCCTGGGGACCGGGCTGAGCCCAAGGCTGAGATTTAGATCTGCTTCCCTTCTGACTGAGGAAGACCAAAACTTGGCAACTTCTCCAGATGGGAGGCCAGTGATAATCCTGAGTCCATGTCTCTCTCCTTTTCCAGTCTTACATTTTCAAGTAACGTGCTTAATTCAGGAGCAGAAGAGCAATTTTTTCTCAGCTTGTGCACTCTAGGAATATAGTTCTCCCTTGTTTTACTCTTGAAAAGTCTAGTATGTACAATTAAGGCAAAATCATCTCCCCACTTTCTGTTACACTCAAATCTGCATTTAGTTTAACTTTGCAGCTAAATACAAGGGCATTTTCAAGTAAATGACTGCTCTCTACTAGCACGAGCTTCACTGCAGTAACATGCACCTTCCCAACAATCCCTAGCTCAAATGAAATTTCACTGAAATCCCACAGAAGATGTGCAGAAGCCAGTAGAATGCAGAGCACCGGTCACGGTGTCCCCACATACCACCAAGGGCTGAATACAGGCAGAAAATGAGGCTCTTCAGCAGCTTTACAGCACATTTAAGCACTGTGCTGAACTGCAACAGCAGTGCCAGTCAAGTAAGGCACTGAACCACATTTTTACCTTTAGTACTAAGTAGTTCATCTCATTTCCAGCAGACTGCTTGCGTATTTCAGGTAGCTTTAAGGAGAATAACACCTTAATAGAGAGCTAAGTTTATCTTTTCTATCAACACCAGAGGCAAAGCTTTCAGACTCAGCAACATTTCAACTCCCTAAAAAACACACCATCAATAACGTCGCTGAAAATTGCAAGTGTGTCTTTCAGTCACATCATAAATTGCATGTCAGCCTTTAGAAATAGCTGAAACACCTTGCAGCAGTTAAGTGCTGGGTTCTCTTAATTCCCTACCTTTGATGCCGATCACAAAGCGAAGGGGTGAACCTATCATTTACCTCGAGCAGCTCACCGTGAAGCAACCCAAGACGAAAATGCTTTGCCTGCTCTTGGTTCTTTAATAATGTTAAATAATGTTAGTTAATTGAGGTCATCGGAGCTGTCTAACTTCTCTTTTCACTCAATAAAGCAGAAAGGAAAAGGAAATTCAAGATGGGAACGGTTTTTAGCTTGGTAAGAAGAAACAGCAACTTCTCCTGGAGGGAATCCAAATAGATAGGTAAAACATATGTCACTTCTTGATCGGCAAGAAAAAAAGTGGAAGATCTGATACCAAAGCAATGCTGCTACTAGAATCCACAGTTCTTCCTCAGATCAGGAGGAAAGAGCAGCAGTTATTTTACTAGAAAGAAAACAAAGCAGTGCAGTACAATTTCCTCAGCTCTGACCAAATCTAACGATGATAAAATGTCCCAAGCAGCCCCCAATGTGCAGCGCACTGGTCTGCATGTGCTGCCTGTGCCTGGAGCACTGGCAGGAGGAGGGAGCCCCACAGCTGCTCTGCCCGGCAGGACGCTCAAAGGCCCCTCTCACATTCAAATGCTTGAGTTAGGGGTACTGCAGTAACTCCTACAGGTTTTCATGTTGAATATGTTCATAAACTTTACGTTTTAATACATCCTTATACTACATAAAGTATATATTCTTCCCTACTTAAGGTCATCAAAAGAAAAGCAGCTGTAACTCAAAAGCTTTGAGGACAAGCCCATTCTCAATTGCGGCAGACTCTGGAAGAGGCAGGAGAACGGCCCTATTTCCATGGTGGCATCGAGACATCAAAGAGGACTCCTCCAAGCAACCAGCTCTGCTCTGTTCACCTGTTTGGTAGAAGGGTATTCAGAGGAACGGTAGCTTTTATTCCAACAGTCTAGATAGCAGTACCTCACCAAAATTTAAATGTCAAGGAACACACACACTTAAATGTCAGATACCAACAGACAAATGCCAAGAGACAAATGTCAGAAATACTCCCTTGTCTCCCCCGAATATATCTGTATCTGCACAAACCCAGGCCACAACAGGATACGTAGAAGCCAGTTTTCCTGAAGTGCCCTCAGGACATCTGCAGCACCTCGTGTCAATAAACCCAGGATCTGGCTGCGTTATTCCAAGCACCACATGCTTGGCTTGAGCTGCTTGTTGCCTGCAAGGTGTTGGAGCCCAGTGCTAGCGGGACCTGAAACTTCCAGGGAAAAAATCACACACACAAAACCCACGTTATTTGGAGCAATCCTGCTGCTCCAAGTTGCTAGTTCCACACTGGGTCAAGGTCCACGGCTCCACTGGACTTGCATGTGGATGCTCTGCTTTAAGAGGCGCCTGCCAAAGTTGCAAGGGAGACTTCCCAGTTGTTCCTGGTAGCCACAGCTTTTATTATACTTATACCTACAATGTTCCTTGATTTTATTCTGATTAGTTCCTTTTTAAAATCCTGTAAGCCTGGCCAAACAGATGAACTTTTCAGAAGTAGCTGAATGACTCAGGAACCCAAACAGTAGTGATTTTGAGCAGGATTTGGACTCTCGACAAATCGAGTGCTTTTAAAAATTTTACTTGCTTTAATTAAAATCAATTGATTGATTCCTTGGGGAAAAACAAATAAATTTTTACACACTTGACTTGGTGTGAACTTTTCATCCCAATGACTTGAATGGGTCTTTTGTCATGATTTCACCCTTCATTATCTCCTACAAAAGTACTCTGGCAACACCTTAATTAAAGATGATGTATTTGTTTAGAAATTTCACTATGCTAATTGCAGCTGCTTCCACTAGAATTGAGAAATAAAAAGTTAGGTAGTTCCTGACACTTAGGACCACTAAATGCATGGAAATTTGAAGTGCACTTTAATTAGAGCGTTGCTAACAAAAAAAACAAAAAAACAACAACAACAACAAAAAACTGACTTCTGCAATTATTGTGATTTGCTTCCAACCCTAGTGGTTCAAAAATTGAAGTAAAACTTAATGAAAGCTAAAATGTGAACTTCATGCAAAAGAGTAAACCCAATGTTTTCACCTGAAAAAAATATTTTTTCCTCTTTCTCTACATCTCTGGATCTCTACATTGTATTTTGTGTCTTTGACTTTCTACATAAATAACTTTTTTTTCTTCCTTTTTAAAAATCCATCTATTACTTATTAAAATTAAAATATTTAACTGGAATAACTCTGACTTCTTAGGGTTTCCTCTGAATCACTGAATGCTGTTTAGAGAAAAAAAGGAACAGATTAAATCTGTTCTGCTCTGGAGAATTCTTTCTTTTTAATCATATTCAGAGCCTCACATGCAAGTCTACGGACAGACAGCTAGTTTGGAGCCTTCAAAAAGGGTTTCTTTAAATATTTTTCATAAACTATTTTTAGTGTTCATTTCACCATACAAGTTAAAAAAAGCAATCAAATAAATATATATTTTCAGTATATTACTTCTTTTAAACTTGATTTTATTCCAAGTAAGGTCTTGGGGCAATAGATTGCACGCACTAATTGAATTCTGTGTTTCTATTCTGTTCTGTTTTCTTTGACCAATTTCAAGTTATTTCCTCTCAAAGTCACTGAGCTTCTCTTTGCTCTTGTACTATGAGAAAGAAACATAAAGATTTGAAAGGTCTGTAATATTTCACTGTTTTGTACACCTTCTGCGTGCCCATACCCACACTCTTTAGTGTACATACACATACAAACTGTATCACACTTGAAATCTTCACTATAAAGTAAACCATAAGAGAGAGAAAAACTTGGTAATCTTCCTACATTCCTGTTAATTCCCCAGACCTTTCTGACCGTCTCCTTTTCTCTTCCATGGTTTTGTACAAGGAGAACAGAATTTAATGCTGCCCTTTAGGCACTCACCCGGACAGACCTGCAGTCACAAACCAGCCCAAACCTACCAGTTAAAATAAATGAATGTGTGGAGATTGGCTTTAGCAGAGTAGTTAGTTGCTCTAAAAAAAATAAACAACTCCTAAAAGCATAGCACAAAAAAAAAGTCCAAATATGTTGAAAGAGACTCAATTTGTAGGTGAGGGAATAGAGGCTCAGGCAGCACAGTGGTCGCCTAAAGGCTCTGCAATGCACATGTCCAAATATCAACCAGACCCAGGCCTGCTCAGCTTCTGCAGCATCTGGCTAGATCTCTGCTCGGGGTCATACAGCTACAGGCACTCGTGTATATTCATTTATTCAAAACAGATGATGATAAAACAGAGCTCAAAGCAGCATGAATGGAGTAACAGTTCTCCTGATGAAAAGCAGAAGAAAAAAAACCCTCAAGAGTTTGGGGACACTTGAACCTGTTTATTTAATCTCTGTCTCTTTTGGGAGCGCTTACCTGTTAGCACAGAAGGTATGGAACCAAACAAGACACTGCATCACACAGGAACACTGACAATGCACCCAGGTTACATACATCAAAATAACCTTCTCTATCGTTTATTTTGACACAATCACTTCACATTCCTCGCTCACAAGCATTATGCTCAGGATTGGCTTACAGGAGAGCTGTCTTGGAAGTGCTGGATGAGAATTGCTCTTGAAAAAGTTTACGGGTTTTCTGTGTTTCTAAAAGGTACTTTGTGATTTCTGCTGCTTTTACCTTCTCAGAAGGTAAGCTAGCAACACTAAGTTAATGACACACTGTGCAAACAGTCATCTGCCCTCACCGTTCTTCATACAGGACTTACCTTTATGGAGTACGTAGCAAAATTCAAATGCAAAGCAGCAGATGCTAACCTCAGAGATCAGTGCAATTTATGCAATTTTCCCAAATAATCTAAATGCAAGTTTTCAGACTGTCTGGCAAGAAGGACCTAACATTGGGCCTGTTATGTAGAAGCTCATTTCTACTAAAGCATTCCTTACGTACTGCCTGAAAGTGCAAGACCACAGAATTTAGGTATGCTTCATTTTGCAACTATTTTCTTTGTATCAAGTGCAAATCTGGTCCTCTAAATGTGTTTTTACATATAATTTGTTATTTTGAAAACATAGTTGCAAATGTTACCAAAAAAAAAAAATGTCTACCAAATCTACATACTGTGTATGATGAAAAACACTTTGATCAACACCAGTTACTGCAAGACCGCTTTGCAATTAAAAAAAATGCAGTTAAAAATGTAAAGAATAGTCTCTTGTTTAAACATATGTATCCTCACCTTGCGGACGCCTCTGCCAAGATCTTCTCCATAATTGGTCCCCAGAATTTCAAAGTGAACATTGGGATTCCCCCCATTTTCTGCAAATTCGAGTTCTCCGGTCAAGCCGTTCACTCCACCCTAGGGGAAAAAAATAAAAAACCAAAAAAAAAAACAGACTGAATATACAGAAATAGTCAATCTCTGTTTTTTTTCAACCCAACTATTTACAAACGCAGAATATGTACATAACTACCAGAATTAGAACAGTTTTGCAGAGATATCATTTGTCTAACCATTCAGAATCCCAAATTGTCTCTGTATTGCTTAAGGATCCCACCAAGGAATCAAATCCAACGATGCTGAACAGGTATCAAACAAGCAACAACTACGTTGCACGTTTTTTCATTAGTTCATTACATCAATCTGCAATCAGCAGAAAAGATGAGGGGGCTGCCTGGCTGAGTAGAGAGGTTTGTCCATTTTTCCTTCACGAGTTTTCGAGCCCCACGAATTCACCAGAGCAGCAGCAGTGCTGCGGTTCCCAAGCTCGCTTTTGCTTTGTTAATTGTAGGTGGAGGCGGTGGAAATTGCAAAGAGGAAAGAGTGAATATTCACGATGAAGCACCGGAGATGAAAAGGCTACACACGCCACAGCAATGTGCTAAGTATATCCCAGGGCTAATCCAACGTGACACACAGCCCAGCTTTGTACACAAACGGGGATGCCTTGGAACTGTAAAAGGCAACAAAGCCAAGAGAAATGTAGATAGCTAAAATGTTAAGCCTTAGAAAAAAATCACTCTGTTTTCAGGTTCATAAAAAAAATGAGACTGTTAATCCACTTCACTCCAAAATAATATGTATGTTTTAAATATGCACAGGACAATTTCCGTCTCTGCAGTAAAACCATTATAAAAACCACAACAGGGTATTAACGTGGCATGGCTGTGCTTTAAAAAGGATGAGACTGCTGTGGTTCTGAGGGCTCTTCCCGCTCAAGTTGGATCATTTGGATCGCAGAGCTTCACGAGAGCCGCCCGGCACGCGGAGCGCCTCGCTAGGCACCAACCTCTTGCTGAATCATCATTTACCAAGCTGGGGTGTCCAATCTTCTGCAGCGAGGAGGGCCCTGTAGGACCAGCAGCTCTGCACTGCCAGCCCGTGTTAGTGTGAGAGAGAGCAAGTGGCGGCCTTTTATAAAACATTAATATGTTTATAATAAAGGAAAAGGCGCAGAGAGAGACCTTCAAACCTTCTAAGGGGCTAGGACCGTCAAGGAAACCTTTTCAACATAAATATTTTATGATATGCTCTTTTCAACCTAAAACAAGAAAATACTTAGCATATGTGTATCTTTAACCTCTTAAATTATCTCTACTTTTCAGCTGAGGCACTGGAATAAGAAAGAGAAGGGTAACCTGCTGTTCAAAGGTCCATCTACAGGGTGTCTTGCAGGTTGATGCTGGGTCATCAACCAGCATCAACCTGCTGTGTTGCAGCCCAATGCAACACACGCCACTACCCGTGGCACAGCATGAAGGTTTCTTATTAGCCTGGGCACAAACCTGTAAAGATGACACTTTGCAGGCTTACAGGTTGGAGCTGGTCCAGCCTTGGGTGGTTCAGAGGGCAGATAAAGTGAGTTTTTGCCCACCTGTAAAGTCAGGCAAATGTATCCCCAGCTGGAGCAATGGGTTTCAGGAATATAAAGCAGTCTCCTGGTAACTTAAGGTTCACTTCACCCTATTCACTGACCAGAAATAAAACCGTGCTGCACACACCTTAGGTTGTTATTAAGCAGCCTCACAGTGACACAGTATTTCTGATAACCTTTCACAAATCCATATTTCAAAGCTTGATCTAAAAACTGTCATAGTCCAGTAGTTCTGGGGATTGAAAAAAACCCTCGAGTGAAGATGCTTTAAATCAGGGAGTTTTATTGGGAAAACTGAAGCAGCTTTGTTTTCCCACTTTTGAGTAGTCCTAATAATTGCAGGGCCATGAATATTCAGAGTGGGTGAAAAAAGTAAATTATTCTTGACATAACAAATACAAAAATTGAGGTTTTCAGCAACATTTGTCCTTATCTGAAGAAATGTCATCAAAACAATTACCCGAAGAAGGATTTAACACCAGTCACATCTGGAGGATTAGAATCTGCTTTCCAAGAAAGAAAAAAAAATTAATTCTTTGCATGGACACAATATCTAAGATCTCAGAAAGGGCACCAGGCTTAACCACCGTATTTTGAAATGCAGTATCTACAGCAAAACCTCTGGGTGCATTTGTTTACCCGGCCTTTTCAACGGCTGCTGGGGTTGGGCCAAGACACACGCTAAGCCCACGGGCTATCTTCCTCCCATCTAAAATCCAGCATTCACCACAACAGAAACTTTTCTTATTCACATATTGTGGTGATTTCCAAGACATCTCATGCAAGTCTGTCTTTGATCGGAGTTACCTCTCCTCGAGTGTGCTCAGCGTTAGCAGCCCAGGTAACTTCTCTGTGAAGTTTCTCTTGCTGCCCCGTGCAGCATTTCACAAGGCACCAGTGCTTATTTTTCTGCTTACAGCTCAAAGAAGACTTTTGTGACAGCCTCCTGCATTTCCTCATAGGCTCTGCACTACCTGGATCCCTGCAAAATCTTTATTTGCTTTATTGCATAGTGGAAAGAGACCTCGGAGGAAATAGCCATCCATGACAGTTACGGAACCAGCAACTTCCTGATCAAATCTCTCAGAGTCATCGTGATGTTAATTAAGATAATGGGTAAGAGGCAGAAATATTTCCCTCAGTTCGGCTTCCTTAAAGAAACAATACTACTTGGGAGGAGCGCAGGACCGATTTATCATCTCCTTGCTAAAACTCCTCCAAGAGCGAGCCACAAGCTCACAATTTCCCGACACATTTAAAGTTGAAGGGTGAAATGTCAGTCGTTAGGACAAAAATGTTTTACTTAGGTCTCTGATCACCGCTCTGGGCTTCGCAGAGCTATTATAAAGCTTAGCAATGTAGCTAGAGTCTACTTGGGTCTTGTCTGGGCTGGCAAGACAAACTGCAGTTTATAAACACGTCAGCAGGGCTATACCGCAAGCAAGTCCCTGCACTAAGTGCTAGTTACCCAGCAGCCAGGAGCTCACATGGGAACATCAGCTTGCCAAGCATCAGGTATAAAATATTTCACTGCTTCTCACTGCGCCTTTTCAAACGGCCCTTTTTTTTGCAAAATACAGCAGTGCTGATGCACGAGCTATTTTGCCATTAAGGAAAAAGCGGTGGCTATAAGCAGAATAACTCCTCTAAGCACGGGCTGTGAGCATTTTGTGTTCTTTGACAACGTTTTCAGTACCAAATTTGCTCGGTTTACAACTCAAAATAGCATTTTCAACTGGCAGCCAGGAAATCTATTATCTGAGAAACAATTTGATATCTGTTTCATGCATCATCACTGAACATCACTGACAATAACGCTGAGATCAGAACTGCCCATGATTCATGGAGCAGCATAAGGTACAGCTCATTTTGCAAGCAGAAATAGGCTCTAGGCTGCTGCTAGCCCTAGAATTTGCTCTTTATCAATGAGCAAAAGAGACTCACTGGGAAGAGATCTGGTGGCCTGAAAGAAGAGACAGGTGAAAATTGGATGTCATTTCTCGGAGTTGATCCTCCGTATAACCACATTTGTTTTGATTAGTTTTTCTAATGGTGGATTTGCTTTCCAGTAATGGTTATTTCTTTCACGGCGAGGCAGAAACCTGCAACTGCACACGTGTGTTTGGGGACAGCTCCTCCTGAAGGAGTGAGTGCAGGATTCACTGGGGAAGTTGGCCAAATTCATCAGCACAACCGCGCTTCCTGAGGAATTCAATTAGTCACTTGTATAATGGATAGCAGCAGACACTAATTCTTATTGATGCAAGTGGGCTTGGAATGATTTTCAGGTCCTGTCAGATCAGCGGAATTCACACGAAACAACAAATCTTGGAGCTGTTGGTAAAAATAACGACCTAGAAACCACATGTTCAACACTGAAAAACAGCAAAGGACGGCAGGGATGATTCAAAGGGCTATTCTATTACTTCAGGAACAGGTAACAAGTCTGGCTGGAGCTGCACATGCCAGGAACTTCCCTGGCATTTGTGTTAATCACAGCTTTGCAAGTTGCATTTGTTCCTGCCTTCCTGAATGCTTTCATATTTCTTCATTCATCTTTTCTCTTCAAATTTCAGGGGAAGGCATTGCCAAATTATCTTCAGCTGCACAGCTCTTCTGTCAGTGGCCACAGGACTAATTTGCTTTATTAATCATAAGGTTTCAGAAGGTGGGAAATGGAAGAAGATGAACTTAAGCTGCTCAGGACCACGTGGCCAAAAATGCAATAAACTCCACGGACTAAGATGCAAGACAGCAAAATAGTGACAAGCAGCAGCTTGAAGGATGTTTTGAGGACAGCATCAGTCTCACGTCCACAAATGTCCCACAAATGTTTATGATGAAAAATATTCAGCAGCCCCTTTCACAGCGCACCTAAATTTAGCGATGCTGGCAGGCCTGATGGAGTTCGCTCAAAACTCGAGCTTGGAAAGTAAACTCAAATTGTCATTTGGAAGTAGTTATTCTGACTTGGCCGGCTCAGGCAGCTCCATTTGGATTTGAGTAAGGAGCAACAGCCTTTGGTTTGCTCACGGAAACGTGCGCAATAGCATTTGCAAGGAGCAAGTTGATAAGAAAGCCCTGGAATCAGCCTTGCTGTAAATGCAGCTGGAAATACACGGAGTGGAAAATGTGCACTGGAAGCCGCTCTGAGAGCCTAAGCACAATATAACTGAAAGCTGCAGAAAGTTGAAACCTGCCCCCAAATAAGAACTGCACCCCAGATTACCTCTGCAGGCTCATAACTTGCAACTATCAGAACTGGAACTCGGGACAGTGTTTGGAGAAAGCTTCCAACTGCTCTGCTGGAGCTAATGCAGACTGGACCCAGAACTGGGGGAAAATGATGAGCCGCCTGCCGAAGAGCCACTGAAGTCCCTGCTTCCTGCCTGCATCACTTCTGGTGCAGTTAAGGGCCTAATGCAGCAGAGCAACTTCTTGAGCAGTATTTTAAATTATTTTTATGTCCTTTTAATGGAATCCTTAAATAAAGCACTTCAAAAAAGAGAAAAAAAGAAAAAAAAACAACAAAAACTACCATGTCTTTTTATATTTACAGTGCACACACTGGCAGCACTTTAAATGTAAATCTGCTGTAGCAGAAAGTACATTGAGACAAATGAGAGGGCTCTTTTATGAGGGACATCAATAACATAAAGAGACCAAATGGGCTGAATGGAATAATTTATGAAGAAACAGTAAACTACCAAGCTATGTACATTTTGCCTAAATATTGACCTGCAAAGCTGGGGTAATTGTGGCAGTTGTCAATATCATGACAGAAGGGGAATAACCAGTAAAAATATCATTAAATGCTGAAGAAGAAGAAAAACTGCTTGGGCACAAACATGATTAGGGTATGAAATAATATTCACAGGGAAGTAGCGGGTAATTCATCTACCCAGTTTAATGTTAGACAAAAGAGTCTCCTATAGGGAACAGTTTTGCAACGGCAGCACATAGATGAGATGCCTCCACAGAGCTCTCATTTCTGTTAGCCCCATACAAATGTTTATAGCAGGGCAACAAGACATTTGACAGAATATCAGCTGGATATAACTGCCCATTTTTTTGTTTGTTTGCTTTTAATAATATCCTACTCAGTGAACAATCATTTATTTATAACAGAAAATGCTTCAGGAAAGAAAATTTCTTTGCTCTACTCCTTAACCTGTGCTACATTTGCAACATGATATTTGTACTTGAAATTTCTACCAGTTTGATAATAAACAGACTCAATTAATGAACTTCAAATATGCTCCTTGTGACATGGAAAAGAAATGCACAACATGAAAGAGTGTTTTCATTCTGAAGACTTCAAACTACTGCTTTGACACTGCTGGTGCTGGCAAGAATAACCTAGATCTCGGGGGAAAACACCACCTTAATGCAATTAACTTGGAAGGAAGCAGAGGGGCCGGGTACCTTCTTGATGGTGTCCAGCATGGAGCGTCCTCCCTGCCAGGGCTTCGAGTTCTTCCTGATGCAGGTCAGGCTGGCCATGCTGTGCCACTTCCTGTCCTCCAGCTTCTTGTGGAAGGCGTTGGCCAGCAGCAGCACCGTGTCGTAGATGTACAGGTTGGAGATCTGCAAGGGGAGGAAAACGGGGGGATTAGCACGTTACTTGTCACTTGCTGCCCAGCCCGTGGACAGAATTTATAAGTTTTCTTTTGGTCTCAGTCAAAACCTGCTGAAATAAAATGGCGTGTCTGGGAGTCAAAAAATCAGTTCTTTACTAGTAACGACAACCTGGAAGGGTAAAGAAATCGCAAGGAACTTGCAGTTGCTCGGGCAGTCACACACCATGCATTGCTGCTGCAGGTGTGTGCTTCATGGGGCACACAAAGGGTGTGAGGAGGGTCCAGGTTAGCATCAGCTAAGGGAAAGGTTCAACTCAGGGAAACAAAGAAGCCTGTCAGCCCATTCCACTGAGCCCATTACTTTTTCTATATGTGTATTTTTAAACACATGCAGTACAAAGTGAGATGCGACACGCGCGGTTCAACGCAAAGCAACACAAGTGCATAATCACAAATGCTTCCAAAAAATAATCTAAAAGAGCAGCCTTTTTTTCCACTCGTGTCCCAAAACGCCAGAAAGGTTTAAGCTGCTAACAGCACCGTAAATAGAACCACAGGTGCTTGGAAAGCAAAATGACACTCAGCAACGAGAGGGACCCTTGGGGATATTATTTTTAGGTAACCTGCGGGTCACGGGAAGCCCCAGGGCTTGCAGTTATCCACGCAAGCCCCTTTGCCTCAGCTGTACTGTGAAGGGGAGTGGGAGAGCTGAGAGCCCCTGAAAACTAATTAGCTAGCAGCAATTTGCTAATTGAGGCAGGCTGGCTGCCCCCTTGATTTATTTTTTTCTTTCTTTTTCCCCTCCATCAGTCATAGACTTGCCAAAGACCCAGATTTGAGGAATATGTTCAGTGCTCCATGCAAGGGCTCCTCTGTGCAGATGGTCTACTCAAAACCTTAAAAGGAGGATGTCTATAATAAGAAATCATGCCAGCTTTAGGGAGAATGCCCTTATTCTGCCTCATGAAAACACCCAAACACCGGGCAAGTCCTGCAGGAATTGGGAGCAGGGAGAGGCCAGGAAGCACAGTAATTCCGAGGAATTCCACAGCAATCCCACACATCACCTTCCAAAACAGAAGTGTCTCTTGCTGCCAAATTACTCCGTACAATGCAGGCATGTATTGTATATTTTGATTTTCTTACATAAACCCCATCTTTTGTGCTGGCTTTGACTACGTCACCTGCAACCTGCTCTTTACGATTCTCTGGGAAAGCTCTTGCAGTTTCTTCCCTCACCAGCATCCAGGGAGGAGTTCATCTGTCTCCCCAGAATTTCCTTGGGCATTTCGCCTCCGACATTTTTTTTTAAGGAGATCTAATGGTCTGCCCCTCTCCCTCCCAGGAAACTCCTGGGATTCCCTGATGCTGATATAACTCTGAGCTACTGACCCTATTTGTCTTTTCCTTTGAACGACAACAATCCTTGACTCCCTTTTTTTTCCCCGGAAGATGGGTTTTCCCTCTTACTCGAGCTTTCCCACCAAGCCCAGTGGTTCTGAATACTCTCATTTGCCAAGCTGGTCGTGTAACACAGGACCTAACTTAGTTAACTTACTTCCTGCAAAGGTAGGGCTTGGAATCGCTGTCATTAGAGGCAGAGATCGAGCTCCAGATCCATGCACCACTTGACAAATAATACGGTTGATCTACCTACGTATTCCCTACACCTACAAATAATTCCAAGAATGTGGCTACCACAGTATTTTCCCACAGAAGCCTGCCTCAAGAGAATATTCATTCCAGGGGGAAAGAAGGAATTATCGCAGCTCTGGGACACCGGAGGTCATTTTACATAACCAAAATGAAAGGAAAAAGCCCGTAGAGCGCAGCGACAATAAGGGCACTAATGAGACTAAATCGGAACATGAAGGGCTGCAGATGCCAAGTCATCATTTCCCAGCAAAATGACATTGCTCTCAAGGTGGCTTCCATAACCTAACAGCACGGGAACAGGGAGCTGTTGTCACAGCTCATGAGGAAGGATGCACCTGCTAATCTAAGAGTAATAGAGCTGCGCCTTCATCAAGCATTAATAGCGCTCAGGAGGACAGAGTTCAGCAATTATTAAGCGTTGTTATTCCTTGCCTAATAGTTCAGCTTAGCATTAACAGCAATCAATCACCGATAATACAATGATAAAGACACTACAATTAATTTCTGCTTGTGAAACTCACCCTTCCCTTTCACTGCCAGGCTTGTGTGTCATTAATAACCGTCCCAGGGGCTGCAACTTAAACTTACTTTGCACTTTTACTCCTTTCCCACGTAAATTTATAAGCTGAATATAACTGAATAATGCCAGATGCTGGCAACATTACTTTGAGAAATTAACTAAAGTTAATTTATATGAACTTTATTTTATTTTTCTAAGAAATCTGAAGCAAGATATTAGTAAATAGATTAAGTATGTGTAATTAATATGGATTAAATATGTTTCTTCTTAATACGATTTGACTAGTTTTCAGCTTTGTTTTAGCTGAGTTTTTAGCCTAAAGGATAACAGCAATAAAAACTTCTAGTAATCCAAATTCTAACTTCTCTTGCCTTTTAAGAAGGGTCTCTAAAGAAACCTACGTTGTTTTGACAAGGTCTATCCTATAGACACAACAAATAATTGTCACAAAAACCTTTCCCAGTGTTGTAATTAAGATGCTTAAAATTCAATTCAATTCCAAAATTAAAATGTTAATTACTCCCATAGCCTTTAGGTGGAGTAATTTAGAGAAAGAAAAAAAATCCACTTTAACAATTTCCAGAGAATATTTCTGATTGGTCACACTTTGATACCATAAAAATTATGAAAAAAATAACATTTTCTATTTATAAACTGCTCCCCGAACAGAAGTTAATTAATAATATTGTTGGGAAGAACAAAGGAGGAGTGAAGGAGCCCCATAGATGCTCCAAGGCATGGGCATCACCGGGGGAAGCTGCATCCTGCTTGCTCTGCCTTTCTCCACGGAGCACAGTCCCACTCTGCTCCTAACGAAGTGCTCTTTTCTTGAGGAAAGAGAGCACACGGCAACGTAGCCACACAGAGCAGTTAAACTCATCAAGCCTCCATCGTTTCGTTGTACTGAAAATTTATGAAAGCTTTCGACGGGAAGATTACAGCTATCCAAGCAGCACTGTGATCAAAACACTTAGGTTAGGACACACAGTCCACCTCACGCCTCCAGTGGAACTTGCCAATTTGTAGCCAACAAGCTCTTCTACAAAATGGTTTGATTTGGGCTTTTTTTTTCCCCCCCGAATGAGCTCAGTCTGGCTGAAATGAAAATAAATTAAAACATGAAGCCTCCCATTAATACCGAATTCATTTTCGATGCTGCTCTAGTGAGCAGCTCGGCTCGTGCAAACTGCTTGGCTCGATCTCTGGTGGCTGCCCATAATCACACCCTCCGTTTTCCCCTATTACCCACAGACCATCAAAGCTGCCCCCAGGGACCACCAGCCGCCCCAGCAGCGCGCTGCAACCCAAGCATTTGTCACAGTGCCTAAGCAGGCCCTCGAGAAGACCTCTACATTCACTGACCCACACAGCCCTGTCTATTTTAGCGTACCAGCCAGCAGCACCTTGGCCCAGCGTGCTGGGGCTGAGAGGTCTTCAGGCCGTCCCAACTAGAGGCAAGGAAGAAGCCAGGGATTCTTCCAGCTAACCCGAAACACGGCAGGTCCAGCCACGCTGCTCTTGCTCTTTCTTCCTCTTACACATTTACTCACTTCCATCACTGACACTCCTTCACATCTACCTGTTTTTCTCCCATTGCCTTCTCTGACTCCCCTCTTTGTTCTGGCTCATGGTTTTCCTGAAGGCTGCTGGCTTTGCTGCTCAGCCAGGGACCACTGCCAATATGGTCTTCTTTCTGCAAGTCTGTATATGACCGTGCCAAAGAACCAGGGTAAAAATCAATATTTTCATCTAATTTGGCATTCCTGATTTGACATAACTTGGCCATGACTAAGCCTAACCAGACATCCTAAGAGAGAGGAGACTGGCTCTTAAAAAAATACATGTAAAATTGACAGGATAGTGACCATGATTAGTTTCTGATTTCATACAGTAGTAGCCCTTCTCATCCATCAGAATCACTCTCGCCGCCCTGCCCAAGCATCTTCCCAGTCTCACGATGAACCCTTAAACTACATGTCACAGAGGATGTGGAAAAAAAAAAAAAATTAAGTTCACCCCTATTTCCCTCTGGGGAAAAACCTTCATCATGGAGGAGGACTTTTATGACTTTTCCCAGGTGGAAATAGCCTGGTAGGGAGCCCACCTCCATGCTCTGGGAGAAGGGGTCCTTCGGATCACACAGCGAGGAGGAGATGCGGTGGTTGCCACGGAAACAGCGCTGACTGATGTTCTGGGGGACGGGAAACGTCTGCCGGATGATGGTCAGCCTCCCGATGGACCTGCGCACCAGCTCCTGCACGTCCGCGTCGCTTATCTCCTGCGAGGACAGGGCACAGAACACGTGGACAGGGTGAGAAAGCAGAAGTGATACCACGGAACTGCAAATGGAAAATCAGCCCAGAGGACCCAGAGACCTGGGGCTGCTGCACGGCTGCCGCTCAGTGCTGCACAGAGCACTTAGGAGAACATAAGCAAGCTCGTTGAGATGATCAACCAACCACACGTATAAACGTGTTTCATGTGGGCTGTGCCCAAGCGCTGAAGAACCCTCATAGACCCAGCTGGGCTCAGTCGCTCTACTTGGATTTTTCTCTCCCTCCCCATTTACCTTAGGTGCTTTTACTTAAAAGCTTCTCACAGCATCCTTGGCTGATAATGAGTAAATCGGAAGGAAGTTGCTGCATGAGGTGTTTCTTAGTGCAGCTCTAGTCAGGAGCTGCAGAGACACTGCCAGTTTCCCAGGCACGAAGGGCTCATTTCCCAGAAACAGAGTCTCAAAACGCTGCAAGGGGCACCCAAACCTGCAAGCACCAGTTATCCCATGGGCAAAGAAAATGGCACGGGCGCATTCGAGGAGGGGACCCGCTTGGTACCGCGAGCCCAAAGCCAAAACCCACCTTTCGCTCTGCAGGGCACCTCGTTGCACCTGCAGCTGAACGCTCAGCTCTGCGGACAAACACTCCAAAACAAAAAATATAACTAAATATGTTCATAGGCAAAGCATTAAGCTTAAAGGATTAATTTTAATGGCAGGTTAAAGAAATCAGAACAGCAGTCCCCTACGTATTCGAAATACGAGAAGCCTGCCAGGCAACAGGGGCTTTGCAGCATTGAAAGATGCAGCCCTCAAATTAGATGGGAAGGAGCGTGGGCTCACGAGCACAGTCATAAAAACTGCAAGGCCAGAGAAATAAGCTACTAAACCGCTCAGTCTCTACAGCTAGAAGATATTTTCCAGCATATTGAACCATTGGTTCAAAAACTGTTTGATAATACTAGATGAATATTCTTGATGCCCCCAAACACGCTAGGTGAATTTCCAGTATTTTCCCCCAAAAATGAGCTTGACTTCAACAGCTCCATTAGTAGCCTGCACATAAATACTCCTGCATTCAATCAATGCTTACTGAATATTTCTGACTCTCGTTCGTGTGTTTTTAGTTGCTTTTTCTTGTAGCACATCTGCATTGCCGTGCCCGTAACTAAAACTCATCATTTTTTTGCCTCTAGCTGTCTGATCTATATCCGTAACCAAGAACTGAAGAGACATAATGAGCAAGATTTGAGCTCAAATGGTAAAATTTCTCATAAAATGACCATCAAGCTTTTTGAATACACAGAGTTTTCAATGTCAAGACAACTAAAATCCTGCAATTTTGGCTGTTGTGGAGCTTCAGCTAAAATTCTTTAAATAAACTTTTCTGAACTAACTGGTTTGGGCATATTGCCACTCATTTAGTTCCTTTAAAGTTCTCAAGATAAATGGCGCAACGTGTGAATTGTAACCTCAACTCTCTTGACTACACTAAAACCCTTTATTCCTCTTCATAGAACGCCAGAGTTTTCAAACCCAACTGTTATTAATGTTCTTTATGAAATATAGATTTTTTGCTGCAAACAAAAATAACACACAGCATCAGCTGTGTCCAGCATAATATCTTGCATTTTGGGTCGATTACTCCTTAATGTACCACAGATAATGGTTTCTCTCAGCTTAAGATCCTGTCTTCTCATTTAATCTGTATTGTTTCTCTAGCTATAACGTGAAATACAAACTGCCGTTTTAGTCAAATACATTTTTTTTAATATTTCATCCTAATTAGAAGGAAGATTACAAGAGTCTTACGCTGATTTTCAACTACATCCTTTCTGAAGGGTGTTCACAAATATTTCCTATGGTTTTCATTGCACATTGTGCCCAAGCTGTAACAGAGATCGCTTTTGGTAATGTAAAGAAAAGAAAGATATCTATGTGGCCACACTACATTGCTAAATATAATTTTAGAAAAAAAAATCCCTTTTGGCTGCTCTTTTATCTTTCCTCTCTCAAGATCTTTTCTTTTTCCCTTGTATTCAGCATTTTTTGGGGGAATTTTAATTAGAAAGTGCTCATTTTCACCTTTAGGTTACCACCACCTATTTTTATGCATCATCTGGAGACTAATAATAGAACCCAAGCACCAAAGAGATTTCCCTGTGGCCTGAGATTTCAACAGATTAATGACAACTATTATTCTAGATGTTAAGACTTGCACTGATTACACCACAGACTCAGATTTCAAGTTCACTACAAATCAATACCATGCAAAGACAAACTCAGCTTTAGCAATTTGCTATGTATTTCTCTGCTGTGCTTTAATACTTGGCACTGTCAAGAGCCTTTTATCTAACGACTCTCCAGTATCATCCCTCATTCTTGAATTTTGGATCTGACTTAAGAAAACTATATAAAGCAACTATTGTACGAGAGAAAACAATTTGCATTTGCACTTCAAAGGAGGATACAGAATAATGATGGAAGGGTGGCAGATGAGCTGTTATACAAGAATCAAACGTCAAAAAAGAAACAGACAAAGTAGGCCACGCTGAACCTACCTGGCACCTGTATGCATTTTGTGATTTTTTTTTTTTAATTAGAATTTAATTAGAAGTTCAATATGCACTTGCAAACCTTCCTTTAGTTCATCTGGGGTTAGAATAAAGGTCTGCTGTCCTATTTCACCTGGAACAGGGATAAAATCAGACGCCCATTTCATCCTAGCAGCCAAGTAGAGAGAGAAAGGAGGTGATTTTAAATGAATAGCTGCTTATAGATGAGCTGGGAAATGGGAACTGAGATCAGCTCTAGATACCAGGCACCCAACTCCAGTGGGAAGCCACACAACATACAGGGGAGCTAATACATGCTGTCGTTCAGCCCAAATGAATTATTTTAAGGTTTTCTTCCCTTCCCATTCCTCTCCTTAAGGGAGTTTTCCCATTCCAGGTCCTCGTGCCTTCGGCAATCAGAAGCCTCCTGCTGACTTTCACCCCCTACTTTCTCCTGGGCAGGTTGAACTCATCTGTTTTGTGCCTCCCTGGCCCTCCAGCCCTTGACCACACTGTGTTTTTTATGGCACACCAGACACAGCGACACGCATAGAGCACAGCCCCTCTCAGCTTGGCCTTTTGGGCTAACCAAGACCAACTTCTCAGTCTCTTCTCCCAAACCTTATCTGTGTTTACTGCAAACCTGCTTCCATTTTTTCTAATCCAGTTGCTTAGCTTTGTGCACACTACGGCAGGTGAGACCCTCCCAGTCCTCAGCACAGCACCATTAATATTTTTATTTCATGTATGGAAGCCTTAGGTGGCGGGAAGCATTTGTGGCTGTCCTGGAGTGAACGGCAGCAACAGAGAAGTGGTGACAGCCCTGGGCATAAAAAGATGACCCTGAATGTTTTTACAAAGCTAAAAGCTCAAGTCAGGCAAGAATTTAAAATAAAGACTTTTTTTTTCAGTCAAAAAAAACTTTTTTTTGACTGAAAAAGGAAGAAAACTGATGAAAAGCATACGAGTGTCTCTTCTACAACTCCACTAAATAAAACCTGAGCTTGATGCACACTTTGGATTTCAGAGTCAGAAAGAAGGGTAATGTTGGTGTCCTGGGCTGCGGGAGGTGGCATTTACTGTGGTGCAGAGGAGAGAAGAAAGCACAGACAGAGAGGCAGGGAAGGCAGGTGGGAGACACGGAGGCCGGGGGAGAGGGCGACACTGACAAATCCACTCTCACATTTTGCTCTGGCCTATTTAATCATCACTGAATTCAACTCTATGACTCTTGCAAACTGTAAATAAAGAATTAAGCCATCTGCTTTAAGGCTCTGAAGAAACAGGAGCAGCCATTCGCAGAGTGCTCGAATGTAAAGATCGGGCTAGAAGAGATTTGCAATATTTGCAAGGGACTCATAAGATAGATATTAGGCTTTAGCAAATTTTACTTTATAGGAAAATCCCCTTCCCTCAACATGTAGTCCTGAAACAAATTTGTTGTATTAACTAAAATGTCAATAACCCAGGACAATAAAAGCTAAGTAACTCTTTCCAGGCACTATAACACTTAAAGCTAGAAATCAAAACAACAGATGCCAGGCTGCAAACCTAAGCAGATTCACAATCCCAAAATTGAAGGTGTTTTTTTCCTTTCATGTTATTATACACAGTATAAGTGGTGTATGAATTTGGCAGCATGATGGAAAAGGGAAATTAGCCCTAGCTTTAATATTTCATTGCAAGGGATTATTTGAATTGTGTAGTCCTTGCAAAGAAAAAGAAATCCAACCTCTATCCAGCAATAAACTCTCAAATTAGAAGGTCAGAAGAGCACTGTTACTTACTTAAAATAGTTTCTTATTTGACAGCTGAATTTTGCTAAAACAAGTGCCCCAATCACATGTGCCTAGGTTCACTACAGGAGAATTGTGTAAGAAACTATAGAAAAATGAGCAGAGCTCTTGGATCATTTCACAGACGTCTCTAGGTATTATGGTCAGCAGCAATTAATGGAAAGCCACACGAAATGGTCTGGCTTAGGATCTGAAGGCAGCTGTTATAACCCTGCACTCTAAGGGTCCTGCAAACCACTCCAGTTCCAAATCTTGCACTGCCAAAGGGGGCTGTCACCTTATTACTGAGCAGGTAGAAAGCTGCCATGAATAAGTAACATCATGAAACATTCATCATTCAGGAAATCTTTACATTTGCTCAGAAAGCAAAATTCAGTCCACAGAGACACTGATTTCTGAAAACAAATACTCTCCTACCTACAGAAAATGCTCAGAGTGCAACCTCTGGTTTGACTTTGCTGTTTTTGGGAGAGCTAACGCCACTACAACCAAGTATCTTTCTCTGTAGCTTTCCAGTTCAAATTCATTTAGAGTTGACCAAACTGAAGAACTTGCAGCAAGATCTTTCACTTAAGTGGCAAAGCTGTAGCTGGGCTCCATGTAGGAACTTGATCTGATCCACTCATATTGAGGTTAATGGTTGACTTCTTGTGACCAAACTGTTCATTTATTTTGACCCCAATTAGTGACACAGCACTTATCAAAACACAGTTTTCCAGCAATAAAATTGGCGAACAATAGGTTGGGAATTCAATGGTTTGAAAGAGGAAACCAAGCATCACCTCACTGCAACAAAGTTAATGAAATACATATGTGCAAAAAAACTACTTTGGAATCACTTGCATCACTATAATTTACTGTGCAAATGGAGATCTACCAACTAAGCAGGCAAACAGAGGTGTACAGTAAAGCTAGAGAGCAAGTCTGGCCTTCATAAGCAATTTCTCCAAGTTATCCTTTATCTTGGGAATACAAAGACAGACAACCTACATTAGGGGACAGTTCCCTTCCCAGGGAGTTCCAGCCATTCTGGACTTGGTTTGCTTGTCATAAACCAAAGGAAAAACCTGAATGCAGCCAAGAGCTGCATGGTTCAGCGTTTTATATGCAAAGCCACTTGCCTTATTGACTTGTCATATTTTAGCTGACAAGCTCCCATGGAAGAGCCTATTGCACAACTTAAAAATGGGCTCTCAATTCAACTTTCTTTCAGTTTTCCCTTTATGAGCATTTGTGTGTGACCTTACCCTGAACTCTATCAAAAAGCCTCCCACAGCTATCAATGGGTTTGGATGACAACCGTGATTGATTTCTAGGGGGTTTTTTAAAGGTAAGATGATGATACTTCAGAAAAAAAATAAAATATAGACAGAACAAAAGCACTTCACTAAGGAAAAGTCTTTTAAAAAAAATCTTAAAACAGTCAAATCAAAAGTGAAGGCTAAAGATACCCAGTAGGGAAGTATTTTTCATTTATTCACACAAGAAGGCCTGTTTTAAATAGGCAAGACAAAGCAACAAAGCCCCCAAACTTGTCATTCTGGCCATACTCAGCAGCACCCAGTGTGCCCCAACTGTGCTGCAGCTACTGCTTCCTCTTGGAAACGTCAAGACCAGCATGAAAATTGTCAGAAAGCCTCCAAACAGGATTCATGGTTCACAACGTTTGCCTGACAGTTACCTCATTTATAATGATCCAGTGACAGTCGAAAGCAACCAAATTTGTCTCCACGACCTGAAAGAGAGAACAAACCAGGCATCAGTCAGCTTGCTCATGAAAGGGGAATAAATAAATAAATAAAATAAAACTATTAAACGGATGCTCTCTCCAAGCGACACAAACTCGAAGCACACGCTCCCAAAGACCTTTGCTATTCAGCAGAGGATAGAGAACCTTTAGTTAAATATGACAGGAGCGCTTGGGTTATTGTTTGACTTGGTAATTAAACTTGGAAAATACATTTCACTGCTGGCATTGCAGAAGAGAATATGTTTGACTGAGGAGAAAAGGAAATCAGTTTTGTCTTAATACTGCCTGCCGAGATGGAGCAGCAGAGAGGGTGGCGGAATATGAGTATCAAGCAACTCCTGTTAGATCCCCGTAGTTGAGGCCTCTCCAGTCCTCATCTGCCCTGGAAGTTGGTGATTTGAAGGGAAAACAACAAAAACAGAACCAACAAACAAATTATGCCCATATATAAACACGAAGGTGGGGAGCAAAAGATCCCTGGAGCAAGAGGGATGTCACTGGGATGAGGACCGTGACGTGGCTTCCCTCATACGGATCCTCTTGACCTTTGTCCCACGCCTCTTCCTCCCCTTCCCGCAGGTGAAGGCCATTGCAGGAGCTGCCCCTGCACGGGACACGTCCTGCTCGCTGCTTTCCTTGGAGCCCTCTGTGGCCAAAGCTGAGAGGAAGGAACTGCAGCCCGTCCAATTCTGTTGGCAGGAAGGGCAGCCCTTGACAGAGGCAGGAGCAAACGGCGGGAACGGCTGGAGACCGTGGCAGCTCTTGCTACCGATCAAATCCAACTGGCATTGACAATGAAAGAGTTTTAAAAATCAAATTAATTCACTCCTTCACACCATCAGCACCCTTACTGCGGTGCACGATTCCAAACCAGCAGATACTCGGAGCTGT
The DNA here is from genome assembly GCA_013398315.1 of Nothoprocta pentlandii. Taxonomy (NCBI): domain Eukaryota; kingdom Metazoa; phylum Chordata; class Aves; order Tinamiformes; family Tinamidae; genus Nothoprocta; species Nothoprocta pentlandii. The sequence goes on from VZSG01000997.1 coordinate 180,194, forward strand.
GTTGAATCCCAGAGAAACAGAAGACAGGAACTAACTTCCTAGAAATTCTCACAGTGCCAATAACAAACAAAGGGAGATGAAAACTGTAGCTATTAATCTGCTCCTGGAAAATTTCAGTATTGCTAGCCCTAGGAATTAGGGTGTTCCCATACTTTGAATTCATACTTATTACGTTGTTGCTTTTGTGATGACAGGATAATATTTTATCATGTGGCTTTGCCATCTTGCAGCAAGGAGGCACTCAGGCACTCACACGGTACCAACCTCAGGGTGGCATTAAAGGCACCCAGGAGCATGGGGAGCCGGGATAACCATGTCCCAAAAGCATTTGCCACGTCCTCCACCCGCCCCAGAGGTCAATGAGCCCAAACTTCAACCAGGAACCCTCTGTAAAGTGAAAATTCACATTTCTCTGTTCATTGGTTATTGACACGGTCAAAGTGGGGTGGCCCACGACCTCGCTCTGGATGTTTGGCTCATCTCTTTGTAATGCACTTGCTCTTCCATTAAGGAGTTTGTTTTGGTTCATTTTGTTTTTTTTATCAACATGTGGGTCTGCTTATTCACAGCCCTCAGATTTCAATTAGATGAGATCTTTTCAATAAAGGAAGGATTTTAAGTAGCACTGTTTTTATTACATACTTGTCTCAAGCCGCTTAAGCCAGACTCCGGAGAGGCTTCTTCCATCTATGACTAGTCTCACCAGTCAGTCTTATTAGTTCAGACAGATGATGCTACCCATGATGGATTTATTTGCAACTTGCAAATAATAAGATGAAATGCATCTATTTTTCAGTTGTAGATGAAACTGTTGAGCAGAAAAATCCTGTTTTATCCATTAAAGTTTATGCATTCGTGAATCCACTTAATATTAAAGCCAGTTTCAAAAAAGATTATGTCAAATTAAGATGAACCTTCTAACATATCCAGAGACACTCAGACTAATATATCCTAAGTTTAGACATGCTATGAATAGTCTACAGTTTAAGAATTTACTTTCCCCTTTCAGTCTGTCAGAGCCAACTTCTGGCATCTTCCTTAGCCTACTAACCCAAACTTTGTTCTACTATTCATAGCGGTTGTGTAAAAAACAAGATAAAAATGAAATGACAGATGATGCTGTGAGAAAGCTGGGTTTTTTTTTTTTTTTTTGATAATGAAATATAGATTAACAGATAAACTAGATTTATAAATCCAGCATTAGGCTGGAGTTTCAGAGCCATCTTTTGTCCTGGGGCCATTCACAGTCTTACTCAATGACACCCTAGATGTCCTAAAATTTCTTAAAAATTATCCTCTGTTATCGGCAGGATCAGGATTCACTTGCAGTCCCTCACCTCCCAGTACCTACTGGGAATCTATAGTCAAGACCAAATAGTTACATAGATGCCCACAGCCTCTATTTAACTACCTTTTAAAGGAGAGCAGGATGTATTCTGACTATGCCTGTATGAACCACAGGGCTCTGTGTTAGCCCCACCACTGATAACCTTTCAGCATTTCCCAGCTATTGCACTTTCTGTTTTCTAGCACAGAACAAGAACACACAGACCGAGTTGCCGTTTTACAGAAGATAAACAAACTCAACACTATATATTCCCTTCCTCCTAGTTTGAAACTTGAAGGAAGAGGTCATTCAGCCCCAAGTTTCCTTTGGATGCTGCCCACGTAGGCATAACCTGATGCAGGCATAAGATGCTCTCCATCAGCAGTTATTAGGTATGGGTTTTCAAGTTCCTGATTTTATTAAAACACTCGAAAAATCCCCACCAAGCACAGAACCCATTAAAGCCCTGGGAGCACAAGTGAGATGCAGTTACCCACCAGCACAGCAGCCATCGCTTGGACAACCCCGGTGGTGCTCCACGATGCCTCTGTTGCAGCTCTGAGCTGTGTTTGCCCCAAGAGCCCCTCCGCCTTCACCGGGAAGGGCAAAAGCAATCAAGGTGATAGCCATAAATAAAAAAGGCTTTTCTGATTCTGCTAATGTTGCTCCTCACGTGGGCAGCCGCGCAGGGCAAGGACAAGTGGCCGCCACCTGCAACCAGCACCTTGGGTTCACGGGAGGCAGGACTGGGACAGGGGCTCCCGAGTCCCACTGCCTCGGTCACAGCTGCGACACTGGGTGCTCAGGAAATGACTGAAAACTCCTATGGAAATTTCCATAGGAGACAGAAGGCAGGCACACGGATTGCTTATGCAGCTCACATTTAGGCTAAAGCTGAGAGAAAAACTGCAGCGTGTGCTCGTAACGAGGGCTGAAAACCCAAATCCCGTGCAGCTTTTGAACAGGGGAGAGTTAACTCTTTGCAAAGGAGACAAAAAAAACCCACCTATCAGATAAAACTTGTTTCTTTCCTTTGGGGGAAAGCATTCAACTGAGGGCTACTGCACCCACAAAACTCTAAGCTCAGTTCAGCTAAGCTCTATAAGCAGTTGGCAGCTGGGGGAGCATTAGGGCACCGTCTCGCCCAAGTTGACTTTACTCGGGCTTTTCCTTAGGCTTTGAAGATCAGATGCTGAGACAACCTCTGGTCTGACCCAAAACATCTGCCTCCCTGCTCCCAAATATATTGCACTTGCTTTACTGTGGTGATTCATATTGGCAATAAAAGCAGAACCCTATTAGTTCTCTGCCAACTGTTGTGGAGCTCAGACTATCTTTATTGACTGAGAAGGTAAATATTTGAAAGTGCTGGCTGTCTTCCTAATGCTCACCACAAAAACAATGGCAATAAATGAAGGGTTTTGTGCTGTTCAGGCCCGTGCTCTGCTCCAAGCAGCTCACGCCGTTCAGTCGCACCCAAACAGATCCATGTCCCACAAACAGGCCGAGCGAGGCCAACAGAGCCAGTGACTTCAAGGAATGAGATTTCTGCCATTCGGGATTTTTCATTTATAAGCAGTTTTGGTTAATTTTTACAGCCCTATTTCATCCCTATCTCTATTACTAAGGGCCCAAGCCATATGTTGGCAGGCCAGTTGCAAAACAGATTTCATGAAATCATGCAAAGCCTGAAAAAGGAGCCTCGCTCCCTACTCAACCCCTGCTCAGACTGAATATTCACCCTGGAAAATTGAGAAACGCTGCGACATCATTCGCATAAATCCCGCAAGAGAGGATGCGGCCCTTAGATTCCTCAGTGCCACGAAAAGCCACCGCACAGCTACACAAGATCAGTCTTAACACTGCACAACTTCGGAATGTGTTCGTGTCGAGCTGCAGCAGTTTTCCTAACACCCTATTAAAATAAATCAAACATCTCCTTCGCGAGGAAGGTGTTCCACCTAGTCAAACATGGTGCTATTGAACTGCTCAGCGAGAACAGGGCTGAGGCAGAAAATAATCCTCTGAAGAACTGAGCTCCACACCAAGGGAGACTTTGCAGAGAGCGGAAAAAATGCTGTCAAGAAGACAAGTGATGAGCAAGGACAAACCATCTGTCACTGGCACTAACTCCAGAACTTCAGGATCTGGGGAGGAGCCCGACAATTTATCACGACCATTTCTATTGTGCACTCCCGAATCTTGAAGCAGGCACGAGAAGCCAACGCAAATAAAGCAGCTTCTCTCACGTGTAGTAATAAGTAGGAAAGCAAAACAGCTTCCCAGGAGAAGCACTAGGTATTTGAGCAGGGAACTACAATGTATAGACTCGGACCACAAATAGGTGCTGGCCAAAACTACTCAGTATGGACCAGGAGAAAGGAAACACAGAAGAAAAATAAAAATGGTTGCAGATCTTCAAAATCCATCTCTGTTCCCACTCAGCACGTAGGACGAGCCTTGCAAACACCTAACAAGACCTAAAATGTTGCCTATGTGGGGAGCATCACACTGATCCAGCCATGTCAGGGTGTCCTGTTTGCAGAGGGAGGAAAGTTTCTGTCCTCACTGCTGCCCTTCCCGTTAACTCCCGCAGGAGCCGTAGTACAGACTGTGCCTCTCTCTCTGCTGGACCACCACCAAGAAAACCACATTTTCCATTTGATTTTTCACACAAAAGCTGACAGATGGCATTGCATAATCCCTGGTTTTGGAACGGGTTCATTCTGAAATCATTTAGGAAGCGATTTTCTTGTTTCGTTTTTCTAAGAGCTGAGCTCCGAGCTCCCTACTAACCTCATCCAAACATCCACTGCAAATTTACAGTATGTCCCATTCATGCTGCCTTGTAACCTGCACGCTTTCAGCTGCCAGACTGTTCTCCTCACAACCTTCTTGGACTTCTTGGTGCCCCAGTGCCTTTCCATCAACTTCCCAGTCCCTACTGCTGTTTTATAGGCGAGTATCCCGCACACCCACACTCTCACCCAAGACATACTGATTTACTGACCACCAACACAGAGAAAAAGCAGGGAGGTAGCTAAGAGGGACTGAAACCAAAATCAACATAAACACACAAACATTAGTTCCCAACTTTTCAGTTCATTTAAGGGATGGTCATTTGACCCATTATTTGGGCACTTGGGTAGGGGTGTAAAACACAAAACCTAGAAGCTTAAAAGCTATTAAAAAGCTGCTGTGCAAGCAAAACCAAAAGCCAGATAAGCTGAAGACTGCCTTATCTCAAGATCAGAAAACTAAACGTGCAGACTTGTATCGCGTCAAGGTCAACGCTGCAGGCCTAGACTCGTGCGTGGAAACGGCAAACTCGCCTCCAAGTTCTTTGTCCCTTTACACACAAACTTCTTCTTTCTTTTTTATTTCTAGCTGCTAGTTCATTAGAACCACTGCTATTTCATCAGGCTATCTGTACCATGACTTCCTGCTGGTGCCACGGCGAGCCCTTTTCTTTGCCTCTGCTCTGAGTCTTTGAGCTTCTCAGTAGGGAAATCAGCTGCTGATTTATAAATCTCATTCTTGCACACCAGAAACTGAAGCTCATAAAAATTCTTTCTTCACTGAAGGCAATATTTTTTGAATCTAATTTTAATCTCTATCCATTTCCACAACTTGAGGGAAAAGAAAAGAAAAAAAGACCATCAATGAGAATACTTATTATTTTTATTCTTATGGTGCACACTCCCTTTCTGGGATTCCTTTCCTCAAGTTCACTGCATGCAAAAGAGAATATTTTGGCTGAAAATTGATAGAGAACTCACTGGGTCACTAATCACCTACTTACCAAGTATTAAAAAGCAGGTTTCTAAAGCACTTGGTGGGAGAGTGTTTTATTCTCCTGCTCAAGAGAGCCAGGCTGGCTGACATGGCTCTGTTGCTTGTCTCATGAGAGCACTGATTTCTTTGAAATAGTTCAACTACTTGATCAGTTTTCCCCCTTCGCAGATTTATTTCAAAAGATGATACTTTTAGATTAAGAAAAATTGGGTTATTTCACTAAATAATTAGTTTTATATTGACTTGGCTTGCCACCCTAATCATATTTGAAACAAGTCAAGCTCCAGGGAAGATTTCATCTCCCTTGTACTAAAATTTTAAGAGATGGGGGCAGTTCAAACAATAAATCTGTCCAAAGCCAAAAGTAGAGAGGAAAACAAGTCAACAGTTAAATGTTCACAAAGGTAACTAAGCCTAGTATTAATATTTCAGAGAATATGACCATAGGTTTGTATTGAGAACACAAAATACAAGTTCATTTTGTCTGGTGTAAAGAGTGATTAAAATTCTTAAAAATTATGTTACCTACAACTGAAGGTGGAAAACTAATATTTACAATCAGCAACAACATCTCACACCTGGAGGCTCCTATTTCACAGTAACAAAATGATCCAAAACATCACAAACACAGACCCAGTACTGTTGCTATATGTTACGCATTCTTATACAGAGCCAGTTGATTTCACAGTGATAGCTGCTGTATTAATTAAATACTAGATTCTTGTTTGAAGATACAAGATCTTGGTCCTCATCTGTATTCCAAACTAGGGATTTTTTTTTTATTAGTTATCACTAATAAAATACAAGCAGCATGTAATAAAATGCAAGAGAAGCGTGGTTTCACCTCCTTTTGCATCTCTTGGTAAACCCAAGGTCTCCTGCTTACAAAAACAGGAGAAATATTCAAAATCAGGAATGTATAGAGAGAACATGCACACATTTCTCCCCATCTTCTCCCCTGCCAGCCCTAAGTCAGCGCTAAGGCATCAAGCTGACATTAGTCAGGCGCCTCACCTTCCTGTCACGGGCGGTGTTAAGGAGGGGCAGCACGAGGCACCGAAATCTCCCTCGGCTCCCTGGGCTGCTCAGCCTCACGGCGCTGCCTCCGCCGTCGCTTCGTGCAGCTTTCGGGTTTGGCTGCCCTCGCAGCACGCGGCCCCAAGGCGCTTTTGGGCTAACAGGAGTTCCCGAATCCAGAGCGGCTCCACAGGACTCCAACTGGCTGCAGGCTCAGAGCAAGGACTGGAGCTTCCTAAGCTTAAACCCTCACAAGGAGCACAGGCACCTGGATAAAAATCTATGCTCGACAAATGGAAAATGCTTCGCCCGCCAAGTCACAGCATCAAACGTGAAGCCTATCGGCTGTTTCGGTTTCTGTGCTTTGCTGGCAGAAAGTATAAGTAAAAAAATAAAAAAACTCAATAAAACAGATGACTCATGCTCAAAGTCCCAAGTCACTGAAAGCCCTGATCTCCAGAACAACTCACTAATGCATGGATTAAAATGCTTGGCTTTTTTAATAACATTCCTAAAACATTCCTAAAAAACTAGCTTGGATAATTTCTGCTATAATCCTACTCCAAGCAGTTAACTGTATGAACTAATGACATCATTGGAATTATTATTATCCTAGTATATTTAGAGCAAGCAATATCTATTGAGAAATCAAACACCATTCATACTCCCCTTTCTCCTCCATAAAGCTGCTGGCTGCAAACCCATAGGCCTGAAATCCTGATACAACCTTCACATAGTGAAAACTGATTCAAAACCATTAACATACAAACAAATAAAACAGTTGGAGATAAATACACAATAAGCCAAGGAGTTTTACCAAGTAACTTGTATCCGGGTCTGACGTGTCCAGGCAGCCCCTTGGTTTGTGAGGGACAGACACTGTGGGCTCAGGTGCCTGATATAGGGGCAGCAGCTGCAGCACCTGAACTCAATTGGGACTGGGAGAGATCCCAGCCACATCCCAGCAAGTGTTTTACCAGCAACAGGAATGCACAAATGGCCTACGGGGGCTCGTTTCCAAAAGCATCTGGAACTTCCTAGCCCTCACTGGTAGGTAGAAATTGCAAATAACTTCCATTTTAAGGTATTAAAGGCAAAATGCAAAGTTTTAATAGGAGATATGCAAAGGTTGCAATGAAAAAGCAAAGAGAACATTGGCATTTAACAAACACGTTGTAATTTGAGCCTTTCCGTGCATTTCTTTAATAATTTACGGGGATTAAGTTGCCGAGAATTATTTCTCAAGAATTTTCACTGCGGAGCGGTTGCCCATTTCTTTTGGCTTACTGAACAAAGAGGCTTAAATTAGATCCTTGCTATCGCCTTTTAAAATAAATTGGAAAACTTTGGTGGCGCAAAATGAAGAGAGCGGGGCAACTTTAAGAGGATTTGAACATTCCAGAAGAGGGAGAACAGCATCCACATGGCTGAAGGGACGAGGTCTGCATCTTAACAGCATGTGAGGCAGCTACTGTGGCTGGAACAGAACGAGCTCTAAAGGAAAATGAGAACTTTTTAACTTGGGCAAAAATATATTTTAAAGGTCATCCCAGTCTAATCCTGAATTGTGTTTTTTTTTTTTTTTTCCCCCCCCATAGAGGAAGAATGCATCATTTTTAATTGCTCTTTGGAGTCTGCATTTATAAACACCAGTAACTTCATGCATATGCACGGAAAAAGTCAACGGAATTATTCACGCAAGGCAAGTAACTCGCACGTACAGTGACTTACAGGGCCGGGTCCCTAATATAAATTATGAAAGGCACATTATAGAAAGTTGTAATATTTTCAAGAATCACATTTCTTTCTCCCTTAGGCCCAGTCAGACATCTTTTTACCTTTAAGCAGTGCATTTTTGTAGCATTTTCAGCTGTCCTTTCTGACTATCCAAAGCCACAGCGGAGACACATAACTCCTACTGTGACTGTGAATATTTTGGGCTTCAGGGCAGCGATAGCAGCCCCGCTGGCACAACCCAGCAGCAGACAAACCTTCAAGTGATGCTCCACACATGTGAGCTCCACACAAGGATGATCAACAAGACAGAGCGCTCCTCTCCCCCAACTGATCCACAGGAAAAACAAGCTGCCCATAAGGCTGTGTTGTCAGCCAGGAATGAGTACCAGAAAAGCCAGGATTGCCGCCATCTCAGAGGGACAGAACTTGCTCCTTTGTGGAGGAAGCGGGAGAAATACACTTAATATAGAGAAATAACTTACAGTGAAGCTTGCGGTTGACCTAGGCAGAATTCTGTGCATGTGAGCACAGTTAGAACCCAATTTTAATTGAGCTTTAGATATCAAGATGTATCCTTTCCCTAGGGAGGCTGGTCGGTAAAGCCAGGGGAGTTGCATCAAAAGGCTCAGGCAGCTGCCTGACCCTTTATCTCTTCCATAATCAAACATCTGAGAACTGGCAAAGGAGGGAGAGGAGCAGCTTCATACAAACACAGACTAAAGCTCAGTAAGAGATGAAAGCTGGAAGCCATCACCAGAAACTAAAGGATAGATCTTCTTCCACACTGCCATCCTGAACATGCAGATTAGGAATATTCAGTCATGTCCAGTGCTTACATCAGTGGGTACAAAAAGCAGCTGAAAATGGCACTGTGCCTATTAAGAGGAAAACAACCTGCTTTTACTCACGCGGTCCTACAACACACACACACACACAACTCATGCACATCTACATGCACATGCCACACACTCACTTCTACTCCTTTCATCTAGATGTGAGCCATAACATTTTGTGTGGGATCAGTAACGTATTTTAGCCCAAGTGAAAACTTGCTTTACATGAGTAACAAACCCAGGTCTGCAATTTACTTTCCATTCCAGGCATGTTCCTGGAGCACAGCTCAGCGGTGTCTACTTTCCTAAACATCCTTATATCTTCGAGGGGAGATTTTCTTCTTCATAATCACTGAAAATTTCTTCTAAAGAAGATGACCCCGGAGCACGGGGCAGCAGCTCCCTCTTGGCCACCTTCAGTTGTCTCCATGGCCAACGGGAGCTGGGAGATGTGTGGCCAAAGCATCGAGGCCTCCCTCTCTCCACGCGGGCAGTCAAACCTGCTACGCCAGCGACACGGGGCAGGACCCAATGGGGAGTGTTTTGGTTTTGTTTGCTGGAAAACTATTTCCTCCTCGATGGGATTCTGCTCCTCGACTCAGCTGGAAAACGCATTACTGCCAGTAAGTGATGATAATGGCGAGGGGGGAAAACACAGCTGCCTTTTCTGAAGCCTGTCTCTTGCATTTGGAGAGCAGGAAAGGTGGTTTTGCTCAGCAGCTCTGCGAGCAGAACAGGACCCCTTGGCCACGCGTGCAGCAGCCACCGTGCGTGTGCTGGTGTGAGTGCAGCTCAGCACGAGGGTACTGCAGCACGTTAGAGTGACAAACAGTGACACAATTATAAGAGATTGTTCTGTAATTCGGCCTGCAGAGCTTCCTGGATCAGCCCCAGCACACTAACTAGCTGAGGTTTTGCTATCTCTGCAGCATAAGGACTGAGGGAACCTGATGGAAACCATAAGGAGGAAAGAAAATTAAACAATTCCTCAAACTGCCTTTGGATTTAGAAGCAGACACTAAGGCAACCCTGGTAGCTTCTGTATAAGGGCTATTCAAACACTGTGGTTACTGAGGAGCTACACAGTCATCAAATAGAGACAGCAGTGAACACACCCAAATCAATACACCCAATTTGAGCAATGTGACCTAAAAATGAAGCAGACAATGGATGCCTAGGAGGAAGGAAAGTTCGGAGGAATTCTGTGCTAGTTGAGGAGGAGAGCACCAAACCTCAGCTGGGGGAGAACCATTTGCCACCAGGACATGCTTGGTTTACTTTTCCTTCTCATATATATCAACACCAATATAGAAAAGCAGAGGGAAGCAAATGACTCAGGATAGAGAGGGCTATAATGAATTCATTTATTGAAGTGTTTGCAGCCCTGGTATTCAAGAGTGAAACACTAACAAATTGTGAGCCCCCAAAAGTTGGCTTCTATCTCTTTTACTAAATTAAAAAAAAAAAAAAAAAGCCTCTATCATGTGCAATCTCCTGTGGCCACCTCTCATTTTATTAGGCTTGGGTTTTTCCATAGCTTATTTGCTATGGAAGGCACTAAGCTGCTGCAGCACTGTGTGCCGAGACGGTCCCCTTGCAACACCCTGCATAAGAACACGTAAACCTCTAAACTTGATCTAGACTTAACGGCCCCTGTGGAAAAGGCAGAGCTCCTCCAGTGACCACAATGAGCAGGAGGCCCCAAAGCTCCTGAAGGGGAAGCAGCACCCAAGCTGAAGCACTTTTCCATGAGATGCAAACTTGGGTGCCAGCTTTGGGTGTGAGGAGCATTTGGATGTGAGGATGTAGAGGGCATCGATTGCGGGAGGCCGCACATGGGACACGAGGTAAACTGAGAACCCCCTGCTTCTGCAGACACCACTCGGTGACTCACGTAGCAGCGGCGGCGAGAGGTCTGGCACTAGGTTTCACACTTGTCCATTTATTTGCAGTTTCAGACTTGTCAATTTATTTGCAGTTATTCAGTCCTTTTCATTCCACCAGATACCGTGCTAAACACAGTCCTTGGGGTGAGGCTTATTATGTTAATTAAAAGAATTGGTCTAATCTGTCTGGCTTTTAAATTAGCAACTTATCAGAGCACAAATTAATTCATTAATTATTTTTACAGTATATTAGCACATTAGCCATAGTGCTTAGCCTCATTTTCTTGCTACAATTAAGGAAGGATTTTTTTTTCCTTTTACTTACAAAAAGCATGAAATTTTACCAACTCAGCTATGAATAGCTTACTCAGAAAATCTTCATTTGGAGTACAAAATGCTGTGGCATATAACCCTAGTGATGAAACGATCAACTTCTTGGTGACAGTTTCTGGGTTTACTTCTTTGCTGTTTGATGCTTTTGTTACCTGCAAAGTTTGTAGCATTCGCTATTTGCTTTAAAACAGAAATAAGCAACAACAACAAATGTCTTCACGTTATAAACCAGCAGCTGGACTAAATACTCTTGAACTGAACTAAATGAAAACCCTTCCATAAAGTTTTGAAAAGAAGGAGTTTTCTTAAACTGTGGTTAATCACTGCACAAACCTAAGTCATTCCCACTAAATGCAAAAATACTGATGCTAAACACACCTTTGCCAATATGAGCACGTAAATAGATTGTCACAGATGGGGTCCTTCTCTTACAGGAAACACATACGTGGATCCCACAATTATGTTTGGAAAAGTTTTGATGTTCAAAATGAAGTATTAGGTTTTTAGATATCACCAGGAAACTCCAATATTTTGGGGATAAAATAAAACTGGTACCTTACGTGACAGTGGAAAGTTTGTAGTGACAGAGGAGAAAGGTGCTCCATGTTTAGATATTAACTGATATGTTTTATACTAAGCTGAGTCTACATTCTGCAACACACTCATAGTTTTCTGCAGTATATCCATATCTAGGATTAGGACTAGAAATGCAATGGTGTCAAAAAGTAACAAAAACAAGTCGCATTTGAATGAAGCACCAACAGACAAACATCTGACGTGTCCCTGTATATCACACCAGTGTACAGCCAGATACACTCCACAGTCCCACTGAATTCCCACTGCAGTTGCGTGTAAAAATACATCATCCTGGGCACTTTCTGCATCCCTTTTAAAAGTTTAAATTATTTTGAAGAAAAAAATTGGAGGAGAGGGAAAGGAAGTAAGAAACAAGGAGAGGGGGAGACAGACACCCTCTGTCCCAAAACCTGAGATAAAATCCTATTCATTATAGATATTGGCTGTTGCCTTGGCTTACATATATATGCATATATACATACACAGATATATAATTGACAGTCATGCAGGCAGTTCTCAATTGAGAGCAGTGCTGACTGACTCCTAGGGGCTTTGCAGAGGCTCTGCCATTGAGGAGATGCCGGTGCAGGGAACGGGGGAACTGGAGCTGCTCGGGAGATGAGACCAGCATAATTCAGTGCAACCTCCACGCTCTCCCTCGTCCTTCGCAGCCTTTGCTCTTTTCCCTTCTGCTTTCCATTAGTTTCACTTGCTGTGTTTTTCCCCCAAACTCCAGTCCAGCATAAAATCCCATTACCAAAATGTCAAGGCAATAACTTTGTCCTTCTCCCTCCTTTCTTCCCTACAAGTATATACATGCTGAAGATGTTCTTCTGGCCTTATTATTTTAGGTGAGGAATAGCTCCTGTTCAAGCCAGGAATGCGTTTTGCCCCCGGCACAGTGTGGTGCTTGCTGGACAGCTTGCAGTCCCGATGAATACACGGGGGTATTCACTGTCACATTTTTATTCAGGGGAGAAACAGGGAAATAATATTATGGGGACTACAAGGTTGCAGAGGGGACTCATTCACACATCTTACGGGGACCCTACGTCTTACATTAATAACAGCAGGTCTAACTCCATTACTGAAGATGTGATAGTTCATCGGCTGGAACAGAGTTATGAAAACTGATTTCTTGTTCTGCGGCACAGAGATTTCTCAGAAGCTGACACAACTCCGCAGCCAGCCTCGCTGTCCTCACCGTACAACGCAGCGCCACAAGACACAAAACTATTTATAAAGTTTGCAGACACGGAGCATTAAGCAGCCGTAATTTATCACGGCATGGGTAAAATGAGGTCGCCCGGGATTTCAGCTGACAAGTCTGAAACAAAACCAGGGCCTCGCGCCGCCTCTCCCTGTTTGTCCTGCTTTTCCCTTTGCTCGTGGCAGGATACGTCCGATGCTGAGAGGGAGAATCGCTACCTCCACCCTCGCATGCCCTTGGCTGTGATGGGCTCCCAAAGGGAAGGGGAAAGGTTAGGGTCAAACGAAACCCTGAGAAGTTTCCTTTTTTATTTTGTGGCAGACTTGCAGGCTGCAGCTTGAAATGCTGCCCTGCACATGGCTCCCTGCTTGCAAAACCTGCCAGCTCTGCGACCTGAACCTGAAACCCACGCATGGGCAGCAACAAGTGCTGCTCCTGCAAGACTAGAAAGCAGCAGCGCAATTCAGGAAAACAGCAGGATGCAGGAGTTGCCCATCTCACTTCCCAACACACCCCTTCCTTTGCTTGGCCTGCAAGAGAGGAACGCTTGCTGTTCCTAAAAAGGGCAAACTCTGTTTTGTGGCACTGCCTTTTCCTGGGGAGCCACAGGGACCCGTCTCTCCGTGCCTCAGCTTGGAAACCTGGGCCTCTTTTGGGAGAGAGGAGAACAGAAGCAAAAGGCTTCCTCTGTGAGCAAGAGCCTGCAGTGCCTGCTCTCAGCACCGCTCCCCTTGCCCAAGTCACAAACACTGCATCAAATTTGTTGTGCGAAATGAGAACGGAGCAGCCAGGAGGAGCTCTGTGCCGTGCACGGAGTTAATGAAAGCAGACACATGTCACACGTGTCACTGCCACGCGAGGCCTCATTCAAGCCTCTGCTTCGCGCGTTACCTGGATTCTGTGGAGAACAGGCTGTCAGTGCAGGGACTGGCTCATCCTTTGCATCTCGCACAGCAACTGAAGTTGGCAGGAAGTTAAGTCCAAGACAAGGACAAGGTCAGGATGCTCACAAGTACCGGGAAACACCTCACCAGTATCATCATCTTTTCTGCTCAAGAAAACCAGCCTTGTTTCCTATCTTTATTTATTTATTTTCTATCATGGCCTTTAGAGATTGTATTTTGGAGGCTGCTCTCCCTCAGCTGGCAGGTCCATACAAGACTGCTGATGCAATCCATATTAAAACTAAATGCTTTAAGACAGTAGGAAAACAAATGGAAGTGCAAGCCAGGGCTAAAAATAGGCCACATCAAGGGACTGCAAAAATTCCTGCCTCTCATGTACCTTTATGCAAATCCACCTCAGTCACCATCCTCACTCCCACCCCTTCATACAATGAATTATAAATGCCAGCACACAAGAAAAAGACTATCACGAAGGAACTCTGTAGCAACAGTGATTTCTTCCACTTCTTCAGGCTCTGTAATTAGCAAACATTTCCTTTCGGGCACCCACAGACTGCATCGGGGATGGCGTCTAAGAGAGAATTTACAACAAGCAGGAGCAGAGCTGCTGTAAGACAAGCTAATAGGGTGCGGGGAAGCCTGGGTCTGAACCGTGTCGTCCCTGGTCTGCCACCTGCATACGCAATAATCTTTAGGATTGAGCCTTCCATCATTAGAAGCCATAAGATGGTCGCATTCCCTGTAAAATAAGAGCAAACAAGTGTCCAGAGGGTTTACATCCAGTATACCTCCTTTCTACACTCACTGGTTGCTTACACATTACGAAGTGTTTACGTGTTACAAAGTCACACTGAGACACTGGTAAAACCTTAAGCACCTTCCCCATCTTTGGTTTCATCAGTTTTCAGAGAGAACTAATCTGTAACGGAATAAAATACCTCAACAACTTCACTGGAAAAGTGGATCACTGAGAAATCATTCTGGAAGAGCTTTTCTGGAACAGCTGCACAGACAGTAAAATCCCTACTCTTTCATACCAAGTTTTGTATGTCCTATGTTTTAGCTCACAAGTGAGTCAGAGCAATGAAATATGCAAGTACATCTGAGTGTCTGGAGACATAAATGAGAGTAGACAAAATACCTCTTAAAAGTCCTTCCCTGTTTCAAATACTGCATCACTTGAAAAGGAAGTGAAGGGAGGGGAAAAAAAAGGCTGGAGAAGGCAAGAAAGGGCTGTCGTATCTGTAGATTTTTGACAGACACAGGCAAATTCCTTGGCTAATCAGAGACTGGGAATGCTGAAGAGCTCATTTCTCTTGGCAAGAGACAGCCGCAGCCGCCACTTTACCAGCCTGACGTCCGAGGTCAGAGGGAGAGACGGCAAAGGGGGTCAGGAAGCTCAGCAAAGGCACGATGCCTAGCAGAGGAGAAGCTACTAGATCTAAAATACCAGAACTCCGAGCATCAGGACTGGCTCAGAACAAAACTTCTTTTATGAAAAAAAAGGAAATCAGGAAAAAAAAATCTTTTCAAATTACACTGTAATGGAAGCAACTCTCTGTGGGAGGAAGGAGAGAGGAGAAGGTAGGGGAAAAAAGAAAAGGGAGAGAGGGGAAGCAGCACAAAGTTACATTGTAGAGCAGGGATTAAAGTAGGACAAAACCTCACTGCTGTTTCAGGTGTCCTATCATGTTACAGCTCACAGACAACTGACCGCCTCTAGAGAGAGATCTCTTCCATTTCCTTTTCCAGAGTTACATCCTGAGTTCCTCTCTATACTGTTCTATTTTGCTCATTATATGGAATTACAACAGGACAATCATAAAACAAACCATGCATTACTAAGATCATAGTTGGAGGATGCTGATCAAGTCTGACTCATTATTTTCTAAAAGTAATAATCATTTGCATCAGTATTTAAGGGACAGTGGGGGGGAATCACATTCTCTAATGAGCTTGTAAATATTTTGCATACAAACTATTTCAAATGGTTTCATGCAGTGACTCATTCGTCAGTCTAGGTACTTTTCATTAATTCCACTGGTCTAATAACTCAAAGTGATTCATCCCAACTCTCCCATGAGGGGTTTGGTTTACGTTTTCATCTCTTCAGATACATCCTTGTTAAGCTTTGCAGCTTTCAGGGCAATAGCTCCAGCCCCGGCTTAGCTGAGATGCTGCGAGGGAAATGAGGAGGAAGACCCATGGATTTTGGCATTACTCTCCCAAGAATGGCACCACCAAATATTTTCCAAGCAATATTCAGAAACACCGAGATGACCAGGTATGGAGAGCACTTTTTGCTGTTTGGCAAACCTAGTTAGGTGCTGTTTGCACCTTCTGAGATGGGTCTTCCTGAAGCAAGGAAACCCATAAAACCAGTTACCTGACTACTGGTGCCCTTGGAATTATATCTGAAAAGTATAACCATGCTCAACTGCCCTACAAGTCAAAAAGAAAATTAAAGGACCCTCACGTTCTAACCTGGGTAAAAATCCAAATATCCAAATCTATACCAATGATTATTTCTCCTCCTAATGTGTGATACAAGGTTGCTGATGCAAATCTTTGCAAATGCCTAAGGACTGGATCAATTCAAATACCATAACTCTCAACTTTCTGAAGGCTCATTTGCATCTATATCATCATCTTTACATCTTTCTCTAAAATTATTTGGGTAGGATAGGAAACAATAAAAGATAGAATCATTCTCCTCGGGGTACCTGATGGTTGGATCTGTTCTTCCCTCTCTGCCCATAATACACCGAGCTTAAGCTGTAAATCATAATAAGCCAAGGTAAAACCCTTCCCAGGGCAGAGCATGCTACTTCTATGCATTTCTGTAGCTTTATTTTAATCTAAATGCTGTGTTGCCATAACTGCACTATAATTCTTTGGAGGGCATGGCAGTGCTCTGAGGGCTAGCTAATGTCATGTCTCTACCTACTCCTGAATTCATCTGCTATGTTTGCAAGAAAAAAAAAGCTACATATATATTTATATATGTACACACACACACAGATCTGTACTCCATACAAAGTCATTGCTTTGGTTGACAGTATTTCTACGTGATTGTGAACACAAGAAGAGGTTTCAGAAAAGTGATATAATCTATACTTCGGTGTCTACGAGAGGGGGACAAACAGAAGAAATACTGTTCTCTGTAGGCTGATTTTTAAGCTAAAAGGGCTTCAGGTTTAAAAGGATTCTTAAAAAAAGGAAGACTACCAAGAAGTGGACTCTCGTGTGTGTGTGTCTCGCACACACAGCCTTAAAACCAGATAAATAAAATGACACCTAACATGGGTCGACTTCCTACAGACCTTTCTGAGAGGTCTTTCAGCTGCGCCCAAGAGCAGGAGCTCTATATCCTCACTGAACAAAACCAGGAACAGGACAGGGATGCCAGAAGAGGGTCCAAGAAGCCCTCCTGTCCTCGGTTCTGGTGACACTAACACAGCATAGAGACAACGTGACTCAAAAGGAAGGGGAGGCCCAGAAAGAGATGAAGCCTTTTCACGGAAGCGCTGGATTTCATCCCTTGTTTCAGTGTCTGCAGTCCCGGAAAGCATCAGCGTATTATAGACCCAGCAAAACATCTTTCCTTTCTAAAGGATCCTACTCTCAGTCACTGAGTAAACGTTTCAAATGCTTTTTACACTTCAGAAAATAATACTTTTCAGCCACCAGGCTAATGAGTTTGCTGCTGCTGGGACTTTGTTGACTTAAGCTTGTTAAAGCAGCTATTCAGTAACTTTCCAAATAACAAATGATTGCACTAAGTCTGTTTAGCTACAGGAAACATTTATTGGTGCAGCTGGACGGCACACACAGTCCTGACTATAAAGTTTTAATGTTTTTTCTGCCACCTATCCTGAACTCTGCTTAGTAATTTCAAGTGATGAAGATGCCACATGGCTAAATTGGCTCCTTCCAGCCTGGCACATCTTAAGAATCCCGCAAATGAGATAAAAAAAAAGGGTCAAATAAAATGTTACTGCAATATAATTTATCTCGTATTTGTATTATTGAATCACATACAGTAAAACCTAGAAGGACACTTTGCTACAATGCAAAGCAACATGGAGAATAAAGTAGTTTAGTTATTGCATTGATTTTGGACTAGTTTCTCATCTTCTACATGGACAAAAAAAAAGACAGAGTGAGCCCTCTAAGTCATCTATGCCAGCGTACCTGATTCAGTGGAAGCCAGCTGAGAGCCTGGCCTTAAATGGATGGGAATCAGTCCCATCTGAAATGACTCTGGCAAAAGTCATTTAAGTTCAATCTACCTCGCACACCTTCAATTATCCTTGCAGACAGAAACATGCTCCTCTATTTCACAGTCCCACACGGCTTTGTTACAGGGTCATTTTACCTGGGCTAAGATAAGTCAATAGTGAATAAAATCCCTAAGAAAAGAAGCCTTTCCCCAAGAACTTAAATTCCACAAGGCAGACGTGGCACAGTCCCACCAAGAAGCCCATGGACTTGCTCCCCTCTACAGAGCAAGCGGGGAGCAGGCATACAGCTTAGGAAGAACAACTCCTTTGATTGATGCAAGAGGTCATCTTGCATTACCAAGGTTTCTTCCCCCTTTTTATTTTAAAATAAATAACTAAATAGCTTCTCTTCTGATAGAAGCTTCCAGTTTCCCCTGGAAATAAACATGAACTTGTGGTTTTACATAACCCTGTGAAGGCCAAGGCTGGTAATGGAAACATCAGCACCCCTGAACTGCAGCAATGCAATAATGCTTCTCTAATGACTTCATCTTGGCTAACGCAAGCTATTGCCAGTCAACAGAGGGTAAAATTTCATTTTGTTATTTATGCAATAGGATAAAAAAAAATAAATTAGTTTTTTGCTCAATGGCACAAAATGAAAGTGTTGAATTTTAAAGTCAGCAAGCCTCATGCGGATTTCACCCCGATTCACATATTATACTGGTGTTTGGAAATACGAGCCTTTCCGTGAAATTTCCATAAAAATCCAATTTACCTACTTTATAATTTTAAAGGCTCAGACTATAGTGCATGGCTTGTGTTCTCTGCAGCCTTGAAAGTGATTTGGTGTTTTCCTAAGCTTTGCTGAATAGCTTCCGTGACCTTCCTCCTCTCCTCCAAATGTCTCTCTTCAAAATACGAATACTCAGAAGAAAACTAACTAACTAAATAAATAAATGCTTTCATGCCTGGCAGAGATATGAGGACAGCAGACCTCCCCTCGTCAGACAGGAGGAAACCCCTCCTAGGACTAGCGCTTAAACAGATGTAAAAACAAGAAAAGGCTACCTAATGAACACACACAAAAAGGCTTTTCCTATTTCTCTCTGCTTTACATATTTGCCCAGACTGGATTTGAAGTAATACTCCTACACAGGGGAGTGGTGGTGGCGGGGGGGAAATAATGTGGCTTATTAGACAGTTGAGAAGATATTGAATGGAACTGTGGCACAGTTCATTAAGTATGAGAACTTTTAATTGCTCGGACTTCCAAGGTCTCTTCCCTATTATAATACATTTTTTCCTAACGGTATAACTGTTTTCATAAATATGGACCAATATGCACAATTAGAGGCAAGGCTTGTAAAATATTCTACTCCTGAAAAATACCACTGAAATTTCCATTGTAAATACATCGGCTGGTCCCAAAAGAGAAGTTTAAAGACCTGGAGGCATTGCAATGGCATTTTAACTATCCCTAAAATAATTTAAGACCCACTTAACATGCTTATTACCCGCAGTAACCCAAAGCCCTGCGGACACTACTCCGCTTCCAAGGGGTGTTTTGGCTCATTTCAAGTCTTTTGCATCTGCACAGTACCCTGTGCACAAACACGAGCGGGCTCCACTCGTGCCCAGAGATGAACAGAAGTCATCCCAGGCCCCGTATTAACGAACCTTCTCTGTCAGGAGCAGTAATTAGGCAGCGTGGGGCACCGCAGCGGCCCAACTCCGATACCTTCCTCTCTGCTCCGTGGACAAAGGGGTCTCATGTCCACCTATGGGGTATTCCCAGGGCACAACCCTCCAAATTTCATCCCCTAAATCCAACACCAGCCCCAATCACACTAAACCAACGCACCAAAAAACCCTGCTCAAGGCCACTCAGCTACCTAACAAAAGTCCCCTGTGGGTTGTATGCGTCTCTGAACACAGAAATTTCAAGAGTGCGACACACAATGTTTCCCGGGGTTGAAAAGAGGCAGAGCAACTGCATTTGACTCTCTCACTTGATCCATTTCTGCATGTTCTGATGCTGCTCTTGCAATGTTGTTATGCTTTATACCAATATAGTTCTCTTATGATAATTAATGTGACACTGTATTCGTAGCTTTCACGGTATTTTAACAATATCAAAATATTTCCACAGAGTTTTTTCCCCTGAATATTCATTCCGCAAGAAACATCCAAATACAGACTTCCCACAGTACCTTAGTGCTGCTTGGAAATCTCAGAAACTACTGCCAAAGGGAAGTTTAGTTTTAGTTCTCGAGTGGAAAATATTCCCTGTTTATCTATGATTAATTATTTAATAGGCAATTTCAGAAAACAACAAGACGTGATTTTCCTGAGGGCGTGAGTGATCAGTTTATTAGTGCAGACAGGTGAACTCGCCTGCTACTGCACAAGGAGCTTGTTGGGTCTCCTCAGTCTCTTCCACCTCCAATTGTGTATAAGTGAGGATAAATAAGTACAGTCATTGTTATGACTTGAGAATTGTAACCTGACAGATTTGCTACAACCTTTGCTACAATACAGCAACTAAAACATAGCTGTGTATTTACCCTTAAGAGGTATCAAAAGCAGCTATAATATTTCACAGGTGGCAAAATACTATCTCATAAAGCCTACTTTTTTAAAAGGCTGCAGTCAAAGCAACACCTAAACTCCCATTGGAGCACTAACCCATCTCCTGGCATTCTGAGAGCTCTACAGATAAAAATTTCAGCATCAGTCAGTACAAAGCACAAGGCATTTAAAATGTTTAACCTCCCTACGTACCAATTACTGATTTTCAGACATTGACATAGATTTAACTTTCAGTTTCTGCAATTAGCCAACCTAGCCCAACTTACATGAAGAATTTCACAGAGCATTGGTGGCAAGAGGAACCTGCCCTGGGTGTCTAAACTCTGATCAAAAACTCGCCAACTGCTCCGCCTTGCTGAGCAGCAGGCACCTCCAAGGAGCAGTGTGGAGCCCCCGCATTTGAGGCTTCACTGCCCTCTTAGGCAAATGCAGGAGGATATCTTGTCTCTTTTGCTTCTGAAATTACAAGTGTGACACATCTGGATTTTCTTACTGCCATGTGAAGGCTTTGAGAATTAATCACGTCTGGCATTTTTAATGGGTCTTTGCTTACAGCCCTAAGTCTTTTCTAAACTAATTTCAAATAATGTGCACAGGATTACATGAATAAGACATGTGGCAGAGGGCCTGATCATTTCAGACGGTGAGTGACAGATCTTTGTAGGAACCCTGAGTGTTAAATGTCAGAATAACCCTCAGTTTTAATGGTATTTCACTGCTCAGTTTTCTTCGGTTCTTCTCTGTGATACCAGGTTTGTGTTTGAGTGTCCATATTTTGTCTTCACAGTTTGAAACTGAACATTTGTGGCTTTCTGCTACACTAACAATTTGATACTGCTTAAAACGACGGACTTCACCTTAGAGATATGCACCTCAGTACATGATTAGTGTCACATGTTAAGTCCTCAGTCTTTTCAGTACTGTTGCTATTCAACGGTATGAAGGACAAAATCATGTTTTTTAAATTACAATAAGAAAGGTCAATGAGTGCACCAATCAATACTTTTCAAAATGCAGACTATTTTACATTTTTTCACTATGTACATTGTGTTTACATGTAAACTTTACACTTAAAAATAAACAAAAACTTCAAGCACCTCAGTGACAAGAAATGAGCTTCAGGACACGGAATAGCAGGACAGTACGTATGAAATATCATTTATATCAAGGAAACTGTTATTAGGGTGCAACAACCTCCAGATTATTTTCTGATAGATTTATCAGCAAACCTCTCTTATGTTATTCCATACTCACCAAATAACTCTGAAAAAGAAAAATCAAAATCAAATTCTCATTAAATACTTCTCTGAATTTACTCTGCAGTCTCAACAAAAACTTTACACCTCTCCCACCTGGGCTAGGAATTATAAAATCAGGGGTGCAACTTACTGTTGCAGTCATGAGGTCTTCTAGTGGTCCAACCGGGGTGAAATTGCTACTGAGTAGGGATAGTTTGATATAACACAGAGCTACCCTAGCTTGAAACAACGCTTGTGGCTTTTGTAACACACCTCACATGTGAGTATCCGTCCCTCATCTTTGCTCTCTTGTAATTGTCTATTTTGCCTAATGCCTTGAAGACCAGTTCCTATTGCAATGCACAAAACCTGCTAACCTAGCAATGCAAAGCACCACGCACACATTTCTGAGCTAAATTACTGACATTTGCAAACAACTTTGAAATTTTAAAAAGCCATAGAAAACGAAGGTAGTTTTATTAAAAATAACAAGAATGGATATTGTTACTTTAACGAACACAAAATATCTGCTCGTTGGATGCCATTGAAAACATTGTGAAATCACTGTGCATGATGCAGACTGTTGGCAAGCCTGTGCTCAGGGCTGCACGAGCAGCTCGAGCGCCAGACGATGCAGTAAAGCCAACTGCTTCTCCCCGGGAGCTGGACCCTGTCTCAACAACCTCCTCCCTTCTTCACATTCGAGCTGGCACAAACTCGGGCCAGAAGTCAGAGCAGCCTCTTTGATGTAAACACGCATCGCTTACCTACGGTCTAGGTTCTCATAGGCAGTTCTCTTACTGACTTTCATCGGGGACATAAACGAGTCTCCACTGAAGTGCCTTTGTTACTTGAGACACTGTGTCTACTTCAGCACCACGGAAGCTTACAAGTGTGAATACCTGTCACCTTCCAAGTGAGAATGAAGGTCCTGTATCCATCGCTTGTGGATTTGCTTCCTACTGGTCCTACAGGCTTCCTTTGTCACCTCCAGCACACAGGAAGCTTAACACAGCCTTAATGTGTGTCTCAAATTAGCTTGACTTAATACTGTAATTAAATAATGCCCCAATATCGCGCATCACCAGAAACCTTCATCATTTTTTGACCTATGGAGAATTATTTAGCCATCTGTCACATAAAGCAGTATTCCTGACATCCCATGAGAAATTAATTGCTATGGATAATTCAATCTTTAAAAGCAAAAGAACTGCGGTTCCACTACTACTGAAACTGGAAATGTCCAAGATAAGTCACCTGGGATGCAAGAGGGAAGAAAATGCAAGCCCAGAGCCAGAGACCCATCACTGCCTCTTCACAGCAATACACAAACACAGAAGAACACACTATTTTCTGGAACATGTTAGATGTGGGAGCACAAAAGCCTAACCCCTCTTTTCCAGAGAACTCGTGCTTGCAGAAGGCAGCAGTGGGGACAGCGCTGCAGGTAACGTAACAGGTAACTCTCTGCACCAGCACAGCGATTAAGGCAAACCCACAAGTACCCATGTGCTCACACTGCAGGAAATGAAACACTACTAGTTTTTCAGTGGTTTGAAAATATTTCTGTTATAACCTGGTTTATGAAGAACAGCTCACACATCATCTAAACAGATGGAGGAGTTCCCTCTGCTCCTGCCACTATCCGCAATGGGAAAGAAAAAGACAATCATTTTGTACCTCAGTGGCTATGGCTGTAAAACAACACAAGAAATTAAATGAGGAATACACCCCAAATAATAGCTGATATCCAGGTACCATGTTGTGATTTCTAGAACTAAGACAAACTATGATTTGGATTGAAATACAGAACCGTACCTTAGAGCAGATATTTTATCCCTCCTCTGCTTTCACAGTACCTAAATCAAGTAGGTCCTTAAGCCTCTGGGCAGAACAAGCTTACAGATATTACATATGAAATTATAGCAAAATGTCTTTACAGCCAGGCTTACTCCCCAGGCAAACCCTAGCTGACACAGTAGGCCCCAGGAAGAGAAGGAGTTATAGGCAGGTCAGACACCACAGAGATGTGTGTCACTGAGCAAAGCCCTGGCAAGTGAGACAAGATGCACACTGCAGTCATTCCAACTGCACACACTTATGCGTTCTCTATCACCCAGCTCCTTCAAGTATCATTTGTTATACTACAATATATTGCAGTGCATTAACCAGGAGAACCTAAAGCTTGCTCTTCCCTCAGGAGAGAGGATAAGGTGCTAATTTGACCGGTATTGCCCTTCACTTCCAACTGTAAGACTTTCTGCCATGTTTATGTTAGTTGAGATGCCTTCTGCTTATCTATTTTATTTCTGAGGCTTTCAGTAATTTAGTTTGCTAGGCATAATTTCAATAATAATTTTAGCTTCCTAAACATACGTAGTATCTCTTTATACTAATGGCTTTATACTGTATTTGCATTAAATATTCTTAATTGTTTCATGGCTTCACGAAAACATCAAGAAATACACCCACAGATTCAGTTAAAAAATATTTAATGCGTTTGAAGACTGCTAATGGAAAAGTAATGTTGCAGCTCTCTTACACGACAAGAGGGTAAGTATCTGCTGGGTTATCATTTAGGTTAACGACTATGCAAATAGGCCCCAAAGTGCAAGAGTTTACACAAGGAAGCTGCGAGTCTAGCTGGGCAGGGGGAAGGTGGGACCACGGCAGCCCAACCAGGCTCCTGAGGGGCCTCGGTGCTGCATGTGCATTATTTATGACGCTGCCCATCACGAGAGGAAGCCCTTTATGTCAAAACCCATCAGGGCACCGTGCATGCTGATGAGAGAGAGCCTGTCATCTGAAAACTTCATATCTAAAACGTAAAAGAACAACAAGACATGTAGCTAGAGAGAGAGGAGAGGTGGGTGTGCAGACAGATGGGTGAGGAGTCCCAAGAAAGGGATCATGCAGGATAATGCATTATTCCAGTGGGAATTAGTAACATGCTCTGTTTCCGTGTGCAGAGGACAGTCGTGGCACAAGCAAGACCACTGAGAAAGTTGGCAATGAATTTTAGCAGAGGGGCCAAGCAAACAAGTTCGCACCTGAGCATCACTTATAATAAAAAAGGCAAGATACTGTAGTTCATTAAATTTTCTAAAATTAAAAAAAAAGAAAAAGGAAAAGGAACAGCTTTGTTTTGTACCATAGAGAAGGCAGAAGGAAGCGCAGGTAAGTCATCTGAGCAAGGAGCCAGAAAAATAACCTTTCATCAGTATTTTGAATAACGTCAAGCTAAGTGACACTGTATTTATCAAGGCCGGAGAAAGAGATTTTGCAATTGCAAGGAATAGACTTTAGCTGTGTGCCTTTTGCTGGGAAAGTCAGCATCTCAGAACTACTTTCTAGGCAAATTCAGCTCTATTTGAACACACTGTCCAGATGTGAAGATGCTGAGAAAGGGCAAGACTATGGAATAAGGCTGGATAAGAACGCAAGTGACTCGCCCGGAATGATTAAAGTAAACAAACAGAGATTAAAACATGCTTAAGTTTGGGTGATTAGACATAGAACAGATGTCCAAAAGACAAGGAACATATTTAAGTTAAATAGAGATATATAGAGAGGTTAAATCTGCGAGTCACCAGCTAAGAGCATATATCTTGTGTGCAATTTGTGTTGACAACTGCAGTTGTCTGGGCATTGCATAAAAAAGAATATTGGGGCAAACAAGAAGGCTCAATTACAAGTCACCAGTATGGGAGAGTTTTTTTAAAACAATTCAGGGTCCTAAGAACTAGACTATTAATGCAATCCACCTTGGCAGCCTAGGAGAAACATCACTACAATAAAATACTACAATGAAATACCCTGAGAGACAAGGACTTCTTGATGTTGACAAGTTTCGTTGACCAATAGCTCTCCCTGTCAAAATCTTATTGAAAATACAAGTAGAACTTTCTTCTCAATCCTAAAGATGATCCATCTTACTTTAAAATTATCACACACAGAACCAATGATGTGGATATGCTTATTCCTTTGTTATTGTTAATAAACAGAACTAATCTGCAGTGCATTATCCGTATGGAAAGCGTAATACCTACCAATAAAGTAGATAAAATGCAGCATCCTTTTGCAGAATGTGTTACAAAAGACTCAGAATTTACAAGCTGAACAAAAGATATTAACAGCAGTGGCTTGATGTCAAACAAATCCACCCTACAGCTATCATTGTAAGATATGAGCTCCAGCTCTTTGGTTCGAGAAAAAAAAGAAAAAATAAAAAATAAAAATAAAAAGTACCACCAGGCAAATCAGTGAAGAGACAAAATAACAAAATCAGGAAAGACTTTTCAGTGAGAAAAGCACATTCAGTGTTGAAAAGCAGAATCGTATATTCTTTCCACAGTTCTGCTTTAGTGTGAAATAGGCTTTTATAAAACACATTTAACACAATTTGGCTGAATTTCACCTACTGTCTTCATCCTGGACATAAACTTCTGCCAATTTCATCATCAAGTGCTGCAATTTCTGGGAAAAGTAATGAAATTCTATCTTGAGTGAAAATTTGGTATTTTAGCAGAACACTTCCTATGAAACCAAAATAGCAAAACCCAACAGGATAAGGAGGGAAATCCTTGAGCAAGCTGCAGGGTGAGAGAAAATACAGAACTGACTCATGTCATCAAGGTAAAGGAGAAGCTGGCTGCAGCAGAAGCCAAACTGTGCGTCAAGGAGCTTACAGCACCCTCCATCCCTAAATCTCGACAAAAACAAAAAAAGGCATCAACAAATTTGAAAAGTGGAATCAAAGAAAGGGAACAAAATCCCCGGGAGCAACGGCTACAAGCCCCTGTTGAGCCCCACTGAATTGCCTTGGGCAAGCGAGACGGGAGCGCGCAGGGGGCAGACAGCCCGCGAGCTGCCAGCGCAGCGCTGCGAGCCCACTGCACAAGCCCAAGGCGGGGAAGGAGAATATTGATAAGGCTTCAGGGATATCTTCAAGTTGTTGCATCTTCTCCGTCCTGGCAGGCTCTGTGCTGCTGAGGAGGAAGGGGAAACAGACACAGAAATGGGGCTTCACCACCAGCTGAAGGCATGAAAGAGAGTCCGACTCGGTAGCCCCATGGGAAGCAGGATGGGGGCTGATCAGAAGAGTCAAGCTATGGCAAATTTTATTGTCAGATATAAAATAAATAAGAGCAGCTTGTTGATTTTCCCTGCGACAGTTAGCAGAGGACACCACGAAGAGAGAGCTGGTTGCCGCAGTCCCTATGGACACCGGGAAAACGCAGGAAAGGCAGCAAGGTCACGGAGGCAACATTCATCCTGCTAACAAGATCCTAGCGGTAAAGCGGAGCACGTGCCAGGGCACAAGGAAAGGTAGCTTAGGAACACAGAGCAGGGGAAAGGGGCAGTCACTCAAGATTGAGAGGTTGCAAATAATTGCACAGCTAGAAACAAGCAGCCAAAATCTGCATTCCTACGAATAGGGGGCAAAAGTAATGAGACTGTAACAAACATATGCATATTTCCATATGAGAAAGTAAATAAGGGAAGGGAGAGGAAGGGCACCTGTACTTAAGAATAAACTGATGAATAGGACATTGCCAAAGAATTGCTAAGAGTTATTAAAGCAAAAAATAAAGGAAGCTCATAATACGTTATAGTAACAGGGAAATTCACTGCAGTGATATTTTACCTTTAAGATGACCTTAATAAATACATCTAAGAAGCAGTCAAAAAGAAAAAATGCTCTCAAATGCAAATGGTGTAAAGCGAATTGAAATACAAGCCATGCTAAATGTTCAGCAAGCAAGCAAGCAAGCTGCAGAAATGCATCCTTTCGTGAATCCATCCATTTAAACTGATCCTCAACAGTCCTTAATACTCCCTGCCTTTCATGACTTCTCCCAGTTTCCCCACATCTTTCTGTAGGGCAGTACCTGAATGGGAATCGTAGCTTTCTTCATCAAGCAGTACGGCTTGCTGGTGGTGTTCAGATGCACATCTTCACCAGGCTAAAAATTGTGCTTCAGCCACGTACTGCCCTTCAGCTCATTTACACTCAACACATTCAGTCTTGCAGAACTTATTTTAACATAATTCAAACAAAGCATTTGCCAACACAGAAAACAGGTCCAACAGCTACCTTCTCCTGAGAGGAATGCTATGCCTCTATTTCCCTTGTCTCGAGGGGAAGCATTAGGCAGCATTTATATCTTATTTCCCTATTCTTTTTGCAGCGTACGTTAGAGGTATCAGAGCCTTGAGTGCATGCATCTTCTTTTCATTGTGCATGTACAACAAAAAAATTCCTTAGACAAATACTAACAATTATACCTCAGGGAACATCCCCGCGCTGGTAAGAGACAGACAACACACTATAAAGCCTCCGATTTGCCTGCCTGATATAACAAGGTCAGTGAATAGAAATCACAATGCGGGATTTAAGTTCTCATTTTAGATGCAAATAAAAATTCAGTTGCAGTTTCATAGGTCATTTATATATATTTTTTTAAAATAAACTTTCACTCATTTTTCTTTTGGACATCCAGACTACAAACTAAGTTTAACAGAACTAACAACATCCCAGTTATGAGGATTAATGCTCATACTCCATCCCTAGCTCTGTGCTATCAGTACAAATAACATACACTTCTCCATACTAGCAGATACACTGTTTACATGTTTGTCTGGGGCAAAATAACCCATTTTACCCTGAGATCTGCACAGAGGCTATTATGAATCCTTCCCCAGTCGCTATTCCCTGCTGAGGATGGTCAGAAGTCAGATGATGGCACTGATGTTGCAATCCTTCAGCAGTCTTTGATAGGGCTCAATAAGAGCCCTTCCATGGGAAAAGGGGATAAGCAAAGGCAGGGCATGTAATCTACCAAGTTAATCTTTCCATACATTTCAGGTATGGCCAGACAGCTGTGATGTTCTCTCAAGTAATGAAAGACTCATGACCATAATATGCCAAGGCTTAAGGTTAAACTGCTCTGCTCAGAAGTAAATTTAAAGGCAAGTCAGGAGGAGAGCAGCATTAAAAAAAAAAAAAAGTCATATGACCTTGTATTGGAAAATCTGGTTTTATTCCTCCTTGGAATAAAACCCCCAAAGTTTTGAAATTATATGAAAGAAGGGAGCACACACACTGAGATACACTGCCCAAATATCTTAGAACCACAGACCAAGGGAAACTTGAGGAATTTTGATTTGTTTGGGGGAAACCCAGCTGGCTTCTGTCAGGACTTGATCTTTTAAAATTATTGAAGTTATTCCTACACTGATGTAACTTGCAGAACTGGAACCCCACATAGCCTCGATTCCTTAACTACTTTTCCAAGAGCTTACATCTGGCATGCTTTCTGCATTGCAAGCACACTTGTTGGCTTAGATATGTATGTGTCTGAAATACAAATGATGCATGACTCTACTTTGTAATTACTAGTTTGTAGTTCTTAAAATTAAGGCAATCTATTGCCAAAAGAAAAAAGACCCACAGAATCACAGAAGGGTTAAGGTTGGAAGGGACCTCTAGAGATCACCTAGTCCAACCTTCCTGCTCAAGCAGGGACACCTAGAGCACGGGGCACAGGCTCCTATCAGCTACACATTGATGTTGCTGCCACAAGGATGCCCCAGTGAGCGAAAATTAACAGATGAGGAATATGGTGCGAACATTGAGTGCAATTTTAACCATCTGGTGAGCGTGTTAGGCAGGCTCTTATCTGTGGCAATCTGAAAAATATAGCCAGGCTCTGCTGCATGGCTTTTCCAACCAGTGGACTAATGCTTTTAGCTCTAAGGTCCAGAGTTCAAACCAAAACGCCGGTTGTCACGCACTGATTCTTCAAAATGGCCCAATTTAGATCCTGGCAGACAAAAGCACGGCCAAGAGCAGAGCGTGCGCTGCCCTCTAGACTAGAGCCCTCCCTCACGTGGGACCGAGGCACCCGAGCATTCAGATGTTCGTGACAAGGCAAAGAGGACTCGGGTACTTCATAAACCACACGACAGTTTGTGGCCAGACTAACACACTAAGTGACACTCGGAAAGGGACTGGGAGCTGCAGCACAGCCCAGGTGTGAAGAGCTCACATCCCCCTGAAGAAACGGCAAGTCACTTCTTACCCTTGACAGACCATGAAAGCAGCTGGGAAAGTCGTGATGAGAAACACCCCGAGGCTTCCACCAGTTACATCCACACTGCCTTGTGCCCGGGGATGCTGGAGATCTCATGGCCTCAACCACAGGATTGTCCAGGACGCAGGAATTCTGCCAGCCCTGTGCCTGGAGATCCAACAGCCCCCTCTCCTCTCCCCTCCGTTAAGAGGCACCAATTTCAATGCTGCCCTGCCCGTGAAAAACGTGTCCACCTGTGAAAGCTGCAAGAGCTCTCGGGACGCATTATCTGCCTTTGTTCGTACCTGTCCTGGCAACTCAAACATGAACTCTGCTTTAAGGAGATCACACACAAAAAGCTTTCATTCCTTAGAGCATCTCAAAACGCCAACTAGGTTATTTTTGAAAGCCGCTGTTCAAATTGGGGCTTGTGGGAAGCTGCTTTCATCATTGGTTTGATTGAAACGGGAGGAAACCTGAATCATCCACTTCCTTTTCCCCTCTTCCACCCCAGCACTCCCTCTAGCACATTTTAGATCCTGCTAAAATATACAATATATGTAATAGCTTCCAGGATGGTTTTTTTTTGACATTTCTCTGTAGGATTATAAAAAATCACATGGTGAAAACTCAGCCCAGCTGCCTAAAACAAAGCAAGCTGGGACCTCCTGGAGGCTTCGTGGCCGACTCCAACCGCCAAGCTCCTGCGCTGGTGCATTTGTAAGTAAATGAACGTGTGAAGAATTCTCTATGGCTACCTCATTTACCAGTCCCTAAAGTTAAGTTGACAAAAACCAATGCCTTCATTTAATCTGTCTTGGATTTGTAGCCATTCAGTGCTTCAGCAGCACTCACTCAAAAGTTAAATAAATAACAAAAGACCAAACAAAACTGACTTCTTTCCTCATTTAACACAGCAGGCCAATAAGGCTCATCTTTTGATTTTTGCTTTTCCTTTTTTCTTTCTCACTGGGTTTTCATATCTGACCACTGATTCTTAATAATAATTTCTTCTGGCACAATAAGTTCCTACTGCTCCCATTCTATTGCTGTGAAATATGGGAACTTCCAGAAGATAAAAGAAATTTATCTTAAGATAAACACAGATCCCTCTTCCCAGCAAATCTTGTGTTGCTTGTTCAAATCATTCTCAAGATTTACCTACCATTCAAGAAACTCTGAAAAGGGCCAGGAGACACCGACTTCTGTGCTTTCCCTCAGACTTGGCTTCAGAAAATCTACCACCTCGTCAACATCAGGGTCACTGGTTATGACACCAAGGTCCCCAAATCGGGCTGTCCTGGTACCACAGACTGCAGGTCTTGTATATTTAGCATTCCCATAAGCAGCAATAGGAGATGTCCAGGAGGTCCTTTCCACACGACATTTTGGGCTGATGGACACCGTCAGTGGTGCCGGCTGCCTGGATATCTCACTATGCAGAGACAAAAGGAGCAAACCCTCCAAGGAAGTGTCGAGCTCTTCATACAGGGTGACGTAGGGAACTGGCAGCCAACATGTTTTTACAATAGCAAAACGCCACTGTTTATATCTATTCTTACAATCAACAGAAGCAGCTGTTACTGTCATTTATGGAAATTCTAAGACGAATCACAGCCATTAATTAATTTTTCCATTTGAAATGAGAGCATCGGGGATTAAAAAAAAAACAAAAAAAACACTAACTTTTGAAATCATTTGCAAGTGAACTAGATAACACATATCCTAATTAGGGAAAGATGATGTTGGGAGGTGAGAAATTAGTATTGTCTATTTCAAAAATTAGCTTACAATATCAGCAAGTCTACAACTCATTACACTCTGTGGAGCCTGCAAGTCAGCTTGCTGCCTGATAAGCACGTCTGAAATAGAATAATTTTGCTTACATCTGTCTTCAAAAATATCACTGTTCAATAGGAAATGTTCACAAAAGCTGAATCCTGAGGTTCCTACTGTTACAGCAACTGTTTTTAATTGTGTGCTAAACATTTTTTATGTGCTGTTGAACCCAACCAAATGAATTTCAAAAAAAATAAAGTGATGCAAACTGCACAAGATAACTGAAGTGTATGTGGTAAAAGCATTACAGAGTAAAACTATAAAGTGCATAATAAAAATGCTAAAACAGTCATGGGGCATTCTGCTCAGCTAAATTTCATAAGCAATTGAAAGATAAATGAAAGTGGTGATAGGATATACGTTTCCATCTCCACTTTAAGATCAAACTGATGACATTGTATTGCTTCTCCACGGCCACTGGGGAAGTTTTTAAAATAAGGAACCAACAACTATTAGTTCTTCTTCTTCTACTCTAACAGATGGCCAAAATGTTTGAGATATTAGTTGATCATGGGTTAGAAACATTCAACACTGAACTTTCAGGGTACCTAGGAAATGACATATATTTTAGGGGGTCCTAGTAAAGCTAATGCACTAGCTCTACTTCTCCTTCTTGGTGGGCAGGAAGGATGCTCATTCATTCTGCCAATCAGGCAACCTGACATTGAAGGAAGAATTGGATTAGGAATAGTATTATCACATCTTATCTGCACTTGAAGCTAATCCTCTCTGTCATTTTATTTCAAAATGGCACTCTTCCTGCGGCAGGCAATTGCATATTAGTTTCCTAGTTGTTCAGAGAGGGATTTTTATAACACCTACGTGAATCATACACCTACCCTTAGCTCTTTGGAAAATACATGCTTTAATATACTAACTGTCTCTAGCAATGTGTGCAAGTAGCTTTGTTGCATTAATGTGTTTTATATCATTTCTTTGTACTCTGAAGTAATTTGCTCTCTATGGGAAGACGTTCATCTGTCAAGAGGAACACAGCAGAGGTGTTTATTGTGAAGCCATAAAAGCAGGGAGGAAGGATAAGCATTAACCAAGACTATTAGATGCAATTAAAATTACTGGTATAACAACAAGAGAATGTAATTAACTCTGATAGCATTTTAAGAAAGCAAAATTAAGAAGAGCCAAATCTAACACTAGAAGAAACAAAGTTATTAGACCTTTAAAGATCACAGGAGGTCAGCCCCTCAATTACATATTTCAGTACAGAAGGCAACACACAGAGCAATGAGGAAGGGCCAAAAGAAGAGAATGCCAATGACTGGATGATGAAAAAGGAGATACTGTCACAGGACGAAACACACAGGATGGCATCACAAGCAGCTATCTGGACAACTGCAGATAAAATGACTTTCTTATAAAGCCCATATTCCATTTTCTATTTGATTCCTAAACACTAATGCTTTTCTTCTTTCCTCTTAAATAAATATCCTACCTGTTTTAGCTGTGGATTTCCTAAATATTAAAAACATACTACTTATGAAAATGATGGGACTGGGAGCTGTATTTAGACTCAAAAATTCAAAATTACAGTTCAGGATAGAGAGTTAAGGGCAGAAGAAAAAAGAAAAGTTATTAGGTGAGTCCAAATTTCTAAGAAGTAAGTTCAAATGCAGATTACTTGGACAAAGCTCCCACGTAGCAGGGAGCTCTGCTTCCTTTGCTAGACTGCAAGGCCACTGCATAACTCTAAAAATGCTGATATTGTAAACACTTTTACCGATAACAAGACACAGAGCAATTACAGTCATGCAGATCATCACGCACTCATCCATGTAATGAATGTATGGATGCTTATTAATAAGTGCAATACCCTACAGATTTCCCAGATGAAAATATATGAGATACATACCTTGTTCAGATCTCTCAACTCTGTCACTCTCTGGCACAGGGAAAACACCCAGTATCATGTCAACATTCATCTAAACTAAAAGTCATGTCACTAAACACCACAAATATAGAATAAAGAAAATGCAGAATCAAGACAAACGCACAACTACTTTTAATCATATATAGTAAATATCATAGATGCTCCAATTGATATTGTAGCCTATTACTAAAAATGTTTACCACTAAATGTTTACAACTGAAAATGTTCAGTGTACCACTGAACCTGTAATCTCTGGAAAGAAATGCATCGAAAATCACTCTAGTTTTCAAACACAGGAAAAAAAAGAGGTTCCCACCCAACCATTCAGCCATCAGCCAAGGAACCTATGCCTAAGGCTGCCAGAGCATAAGCAGTTCAGAGCTTGGACTAAAGAGTAGATTTGAAAACTTGCAAAAATTTTTATGGCTCCTCTAGCACTCCTATTCCACCCTTGGCAGCTATTTAAAAAGAAAATTATTTTATACATTTTAAAGTGACAAGTTTCACGTGTTCAGTATTCTGAGCAGTTAAGGAAGAGATACTAAGAAGCGAAAGTCCTTAAGCTGCTAAGTCAATGTACAAATCTAATTACCACATTTAATCTTACAGAAAAACAACAACAACAAACACCACACAGATTTCAGTGGTTCATTAGAAACAACAAATGACAGTCTTACATGTTGAACGGGATTCATTTAAGCAAAAGTTACCATGGAGAGAACGGACTCAAAAGAGTAACAGTATTCCTCATCCTCATCAGAGCGCAGGTCCAAAACACTCGCTCTCCTCAAACAGAACTGGTGTGCAAGATAATCTTAAAAGATAACCTTCAAAAATACAGCATTCAGCTCAGATTCACTGACAATGCAAGATCCATTTTAGACACCAAAGATCATCTGTCCCAGTTGAATGTCAGTACGATTCTTAAAAAATATTTACACTTACAGTTAAACATTACAGGAGCAAGAGGTGACAAATAGATGCAGATAAGTTCACGTGGCTGCTGCTGATTCATCACCACGATCACAGCCAGCTAAAGAGAATTGCTTTAACAGCTATTGCCCTTAGACATAGCTTTACACACATCCCCCACACCGAAAAGTCTCTGAAGACAGTGGTCCTACGTGTCTTCAAGACATTAAAATTACCTTTCTCATTTTTACTAGCATCGACTATCTACCAGCAGGGAACATCTGTCAGCACCCAGAAAACGGTGAGCTTCATACAAGTGTGAGCACATGCACTTCGGGGCTGCTGACCTCTGCATTAAACCATAAAATCTCCTCAGGAGCTAATTATCTGGACGTGATACTTGCAGCCTTCTATCTTTTGCTATTAGCTATGTGAAAGCCATTCTGCCATGGCATCCAAGACCAAGCAAAAACCATGACCAGTTCCAAGGGAAGGCTAAAGAAACTTTGCTCCAGCTTCCAGTGCAAGTAGCACACAGCCACTTGGATTCTTAATTTGTATTTTCTAGTTAGATTCATTTCAGGTCATGTCTCTATCAATGCTCATATCTAAGTACAGGGTAATTTTCTCCATTAACAAAAAGAAATTGGGGAAAAAAAAACAAAACCAAAAAAACAGACAAATGTCACATCCCTAAGGATATGTCTAAAAACACTCAATCAGGACACCATCATAGAATATGGGAAAAAAAAGATTAAGTTTCCATGTACACTGGTCACAAAAAAAGCAGAATGAGCCTTGTTGAGAAAAAGTTGAATAGTCTCTTCTGTTTCTCAGCAAATACTTTAAAGAAATGCACCGGCTTAGAGTTCTACATAACACTATAACAAAACCTAGTCTCAGCTCTAAAGGACTCATAGAATGCTTAAGGTTGGAAGGGACCTCAGAGGTCATCGAGTCCAACCCCCCTGCTCACGGAGGGTCACCTAGAGCACGTGGCACAGGGCTGCATCCAAGCGGGTTTTAAAGATCTCCACAGAAGGAGACTCCACAACCTCCATTGCGTGTGAGAGAACTCCCACCCGGGAGTGAGCACTCCAGTCTGAGTGTGCACTACATCCATGAGTGAGCACTCCCCCTGTGCATGAGCAGCACCCACGTGAGTGTTCCCCAGATGAGTGAACATTCTACCTGTGAGTGAGAACTCCTCCCTGCGAGTGAGCACTCATAACGCACGAGTGATCACTCCCCATATGACTCAGCATTCCACCCATGAGTGAGCAC
>VZSG01000998.1:0-19641 GCA_013398315.1 Nothoprocta pentlandii
GATGTGCAGGGGATAGGCTTCCCGCTCCGCTTGGACCTGTTTGTATTTTTAGCCTTTCACTGCAGGACAGAGGCTGCCCCGGACGCTCCTCGCCCAGTGCAAAGCCAGGGCTAAGCCAGGGCTCTGCACAGGTGGGCACCCCGGGTGCCTGCCCGGCTCCAGGCTCTGTCCGTGCTGCTTGGGCACGGAAAGGAGCCCTGCTGCCCGAGGCAGGAATGGTGTCCGCGGAGCGCAGGGCAGGTGCTCGGTGTTTAGCAACCCCTCTGTCTCTCTTGCAGGGCTTTTTTCTGGCTCGTCTCGCTGCTGCTCTCCTCCCTCATCTGGTTCATTGCTGTTAAAGCCAGCGACCCTCACGATGAGCCGTTGCAGAAGGGGCTCCTCATATTTGGGGTGATGTTCTCCGTGCTGCTGCAGGAGGCCTTCCGCTTTCTCTACTACAAGCTCCTCAGGTAAGGGACGTGTGCTGGCCCGGCACGAGGAGGAGGCTCTCCCGTCACCCGGCTGCTCCCCTCTCGCTGTGCCAGGGCTGGAGGGTGTCGGTGCTTCCCGAGTCCTGGCATTTCCTTTGGAGCCCTGGGATTGTACCAGAGGGGCAGCTTGGATTTCCCCTGGGCGAATAGCTCAGGGAGCCCCGGGCTCTGGGGATGGAATAGCTCTGCCCTCGCCTTTTCCCTCTGCGTCCTGAGCTCGGCTCAGGCTCTCAGGCAGCATTTCTTAGGAGACTAAGATTCTTACAGCTTAAACCTATGTCTAAAACCTATGAAAAGGGTTTTACCTGTGAGATAGGTAAAAACCTACGAGCAGGGAGGCTGTGCCTCCAAGCTGCTAGGCGGAATGTTGCAGGATTTCTGTCCCACCTACCCAGCAGGCTGTTTTAACTAGATCCAAGAGCGTGCCCATAGTTTGGACGACGTCTGTGGGATGCCAGGCAGAAACACTTCTGCTTTGCTGTGTGAATGGAGGAGGATCACGGATCTACCTGCTGTGTTTACAAGTGTTGTTCTTTCCTGAGGGTTGTCCTTCCCTTGGCTCTGCCAGGAGGAGCCTGGCGGTGGTTTCCGGGCTGCGCCCTGGCCGGGGTGCCCGTCTGGGCCGGCGCACGTCACGCTCTGCGTCCCAGCCCACGTCCGGGGAGGTGGCAGCGGGTTGTGTGACTGCACCCTGCCCTGGTGCCACCCTCTGGCACCCACGGTGCCACCCACAGCAGCGCCCGCTGCTCTCCATGGCCCTCGGCCTTGGCTGCCACCTTCAGGGTGCTCTGGGGAGGGGTGGTGGTAGCAGGGCCAGGGCTTGTTCCCCTGAGGCCCGGGTACGTTAACCCTGGGTGTTCTGGTGGGACTCGAACAGTCCCTCACCTTTGGGAGAGGCTCCAGGCTCCTTGGCCGGACGAGCTGTGGCCAGGAGTCAGGGTGGCACTGCTGGAGGACAGTGCCTGCAGGGCCCTGTGTCCTGGCTGGGGAGAGGGGCGTTAGGCCGGGGTTTCCTTGGGAATTTCTGCCCCATCAGGCCCAGAGACATGAGCTGTTCTGCTAGGAATCGCTTTGCCCCTTCCTAAAATAGCAAAGGTGCTTTGCAGGTGTCGAGCCCAGCGGGACCTGATCCAGCAACCTGGACGTAGGGGCTGGCCTGGAGTCTTGCCCAGAGCCTCCTGGTCCTGCCCTGTGTTTCTGTGTCGGGGTGCGGGTGCCTCTCCACGGACAAGGCTGTCCCCTTTGGGACCAGCTCCCGAGCCAGGGCAGCCCTGCCAGCTGCTGGGCAGGTCATTCCCATTGGGAGCAGCCGCTGCCCCGTGCCCGGCATCCAGGCTGGCCTAGGGCAAAGTCTGGGCGCAGCCTCAGGAAGGCTGCGGCTTCCTGGGATGCGGTCTGGGCCGTGCAGGCTGCGCTGCTGGGATGCGGATGCGCAGAGGGAGTCACTGGGATCCCAGTGCTCCTGCCTCACCAGGCAGCGTGGCGCAGGGAATAAGCGTGCAGGAAGGGCTGGGAGCAAGAGCGAGGCAGGGAAAGGCTGGCAGCTTGGAGACAGGGACTTGGGATAGGTCCTGGCTCGGGAAAGGTGCCGGCTGTGGCAGGGGTGCCTTGGGAGCAGCGCCCGTGTTGGGCCAGCGGCTGGAATGCGAGTGGCAGCGCTCGGCCCCGCGCTGCTGCAGCCGGGAGGCAGAGGGTAGCAGAGCTCCGTGGCTTTCCCGGCGGGACACAGACCTGGGCTTGGCATTCCCCAGAGTCCAGCCCCGTACAGGGCTGCTTTCTTCTTCAGCCTGAGGAGGCTTTGGCTGTTTCTCCCTCCCTCCCACCAGGCCGGGCTCCCGAGGCCCAGAGCAATTTCTGTGGCTCTTTGAGCTCTTCTCCACACTCTCCTTATTTTTCCTAACACCTCCAGAAATAGAGCTGCAAAGAGTGGGTGCAGTCTTCTTCTGGGTGTGTCCACACCAGCCACAGCATCACACAGGGACGCTGCCCGTTCTGCTCTCCCCTGCCCTTGGTCTGTAGGGTTGGCTCGCAGGCAGCTCCCCGTGGGGGACATACTTGGATTTGCCTTCACTAATGTATATTTTGTGCGCGTGGCTTGTCAGGGAATTAGGGAGGCCCCACGGATGCTCCCCATGGCGCTTTCTGTACTCGCTGCCACTCCAGCAAGGGGAACACGCGGGAACACGCGGAGCGCCGCTCCCGCTGCCCTTGGTCACCCTGCTTGCTGAGGTTTGTCAGCCCTGCCATAAATATTTACTGCCGCCTTCCAGCGATACCCGAGTGACCCCCGTGAGCCCGGCGCTGGGTCACGGGCGCGATGGCAGGTGTGTGTCAGGGACCCGGCAGCGTCGCGGCTGCGCCCTTCCTTCCGCAAGATTGCCGGAGGGCGGCTGGAACATAAATTCCTGGCTCGTGGCACCCCAGCCATGGCCCAACGTGCTCTCCCTCTGCAGGAAGGCCATCGAGGGGCTCGTGGCCCTCAGCGAAGACGGCTGCTCCCCGATTTCCATTCAGCAGATGGCATACGGTGAGTGGCGGGCTCGGCGCGGAGCCGGGGGTGGCCCCGCCGGGTGCGCCTGGGCACTAGGGCATTGCTGGGCTCCTGCCAAGAGGAAAGGGAGAGCTCTCGTGCTGCTGGGGAGTGCCCGGGTGCGGTGGCCCCCCCACAAGGCTGCGGGTGCCCCGGGCCTGACCATGTCTCTGTGCTGGCAGTGGCTGGCGTGGGCTTCGGGCTCATGAGCGGTGCCTTCTCCATGATCAACCTCCTGGCAGACGCGCTGGGACCCGGCACCGTGGGCATCTATGGGGACTCGCAGCTCTACTTCCTGACCTCGGGTGAGTGACAGGCCCGGCCCTTGTCCCACACATCCATCACCTCTGCTGCACCCGTCACAGAGACTGCACCCCGCGTGTGATGGGCACAGCACCCTGTCCTCTGCCCTTCGTTCTGCGCTTTGCTATCCCTGCCCTTACCCTTCCTAGCCCCCTAGAGCTCCCACCTGCAACATCGTCCTGCACCAAACCCTTCTCTGTGCCCTGCTACCCGCCCTGCTCCTGTCCCTCCTTCCCCAGGGTGTCCCCAGCAGTGTCCCCCCTGCCCTCCCTGGCCTGGCTCCTCTCATCCAGCCAAAGCCCCCGGTCAGGGCTGGTGACTCTCCCCTCTGTGCCTGTCCCTGCAGCCTTTATGACCATGGTGCTGATTTTCCTTCACACCTTCTGGGGGATCCTCTTTTTCCACGGCTGTGAGAACCGGCGCTGGTGGGAGATCGCGGCCGTTGTTGTGATGCACCTCGCGGTTTCGGCATCGGTGAGTAGCAGGGAGCGAGCAGAGGCCTGGGCCAGGACCCTGCCATCAGGGGTGACGGTGGTGGGTGATGGTCCCCATGCCCAGGGCAGAACAGCCTTTGACACCAGCAAAGATTTGGGGAACCAGCCCCATGTGGGACTAGCCCTAGACAAAGGCAAATGGCTGGAGCTAGTTTCTCCCGTCCTGGTGCTCCCCTGTCTTGGCAAGGCCATGGGCTGTGGAGCTGCCACGTGTGCCCCTGCCACCAGCCCCTCACTGGGGCTGCTGCACAAGGCGGGAGAGAGAGGAACAGGACACGATGGTGGCTGTGCCCACCAGTCAGGGCCTGGAAGATCCCTCTGCCGTCCACTCACCCCTTCCCTGTCCTTCCTGGCTCCCCCAGTCGTTCTGCAACCCCGTGTATGTGGGCAGCCTGGTGCCCTCCTACGTGCTGATGGCTGTGGCCGCCACCTGGGCCTACCTGCTGTCGGGGGGATCTGCGCAGAACGTGCGGCGCTTCCTGCTCTGTAAGTCCTGCTCCGTGACGGGCTCGGTAGCTGCCTGGGCTGGTCCCTTTGGCGCTGTCCGGGAGGAGCTGGGCCAGGGCTGGGGGCCAGGGGTGTCTCGAGCAGAGGCCGAAGCGAAGATGCCTTCGCTGCCACAGACACGCTGGGAAACTCCGCGGTTTGGGGACTCACACGGGTTGCCCTCCAGCCCGGGAAGCAGTTGGGGTAAGAAGTTTGCCCAAGCGCGAGCCCTCTCTTTGTGCCCGTAGGTTTGCCGAGTGGAGCCAGCCCCCAGGCCAGATCCTGAGGCCCTGCAGGACGTTCCCATCCCCAGCCGCCCCTGCCCTCCCCTCCGCTCCGTGGGCGAGAGCGTCCGTCGCCTTCTCTGCAATACATTTGCTCCCGGGACGGGGGCGAGCGGGCAGGCCCCGCGGGGCGGGCACGGGGACCGCCGCGCTCCTGCGCCCCTCGGGGAGCGCCCGCAGGAGGGCCCTGCTCGCCCCGGGGCGCTCGGCTCGGCTCGCCCGCCTGCCATGGACACTTCTGGGACTGCTCGAGGCCCGAGCTCAAAGGAACCCGCTGCTCCTTCCCCCGGCCAGGACCACGCGCTGTCCCCCGAGCTGCAGGGGGACCTGGTGCCACCTGGCCCACGGTGGCCCCGGCCGTGACCTGGCGGCCAATGTGTGCAGGGGAGCTGCGTGGGCAGCGTGGGGCGCAGGGCCCCTGCGGCAGCAGGAGGCTGAAGCGACCTGGAGCGGGAGCGGACTGTGCCAGGCAGAC
Source organism: Nothoprocta pentlandii (assembly GCA_013398315.1). NCBI lineage: Eukaryota > Metazoa > Chordata > Aves > Tinamiformes > Tinamidae > Nothoprocta > Nothoprocta pentlandii. The sequence goes on from VZSG01000998.1 coordinate 5,043, forward strand.
ACGGAGCCGGCTGCGGGCCCAGGGTGATGGGGGGCGGCGTGGGGGACCATTCCAGTGGATCATTGCCCTCTCCTGGGGCTGCAGGGGGAATTTTCAGCGCGGCATCAGTGCCTGAGGACGCACTACAGGACTGGGAGGGAGAAACTGCCGGGGGGCTGGGAGCTGGAGCCGCAGCTTCGCCCACCGTGGGCTTTTATACCAATAAAGCGAAGTAGCGGACGTGCCCGGCCGGCTCTGCGCGGCGCAGGGGTAGAGCTGGGCAGCAGCAGCTTCACCATGCCCTTGGCTGGGGAGCCAGAGGCTGCGGGGCACGGAAAGGAGGGAGGCTCCAGGCCTTGAGGAGGGCCCTCCGGAGCCTCCAGTGCACACAGGGGTGGCAGGGCAGGGGCTGCCATCCTCCCCTCTACCTTTCTTTGGCCTTACCACCCCCTCGCTGTATTTTTCCATCACTTTATACAAAGAGGAGGAAGACGGCCCCAAGCTGCTTGCTCTGGACCTTTGCCTGAGGCAGGGAGGCTGTGGCTTTCTTTACAGGTTTGAAAAGGAGCCCTGGGCTCCCTGTGCCGTCTGGCACCTTCTCCTGTCCCCCGAGCCTGGCCCTGGAATAGCAGAGGCAGAGCTGGCCCTAGATCGTGTTTTTCTTTTTTTTTTTTTTAAACACATTTTTATCTTTTTATAACAAAAATATCTGCTGAGGCCGGTGCTGGCCCCGGGGAGCAGTCTCTGTGTGGGGCTGGGCGGCAGAGGTGCTGCAGTGGGAGCCCTCCACGGGCCGGGCCGGGCAGGAGGGCCGGCGGCACGCCGCTCACACCGCGTTCTCCTCTGTGGTGGCCGCTGTGTAGATGACCTTGGATTTGGTCGGATTGTCCAGCCTGGAGGAGGAGAATGGAGCTAGGTTAGCAGTGTGGGGAAAACCTCCAAAAAGCAACTCTAAACTGCACCCTATGAGACTAACAGTGACTACGTCTGCCCGCACGCGTGCCCTGCTGCCCCATGTCCACAGTGGAGATGCCCGCATCCCTCTCTCCCTCTCCCCGCATCCCGTCGCTCACCGGACGTTCTGGTTGCGCTGCTTGTGGATGTAGAGCAGGAAGGCGAGTGCCGTGACGGCGAAGAGCACCCCGAAGAGCACGGCCAGCACGTCCCCTGCAAGCGCCGAGCGCGGGGCCGTCACAGCGGGCACGGGGCCCTGTGCTACAGGGCCCCAAGGGGGCCGGGAGCCCGTGGGCAAAGGGGGCGCAAAGCCAGGGGCCCTCTGCTTACCTGCCTGAAACGAACTGCTGTGTTTTTCAGCACCTGAAACAAATGGGAGAGCACAACTGTGAGACCCCCACTGCACGGAGGCCTAGGACAGCTCAGCACCATGTGTCCACCTCTCCAGCTATGTACACAGCTGTTGGGTTCCTCCTTTTCCAGGCAGATACCACCCCAAGGGGCATCGCCTACCTCCCTCCTGTGTGCCAGCAGCCCAGGGCCCTCACCTACCTGCTTCTGAGGAGCTGTCACTACCTGAAAGAGACACAGCACAGTCAGGAGGGTGCCCGAGGTGCCAGGGAGCACCAGGGCTGCAGGGCTAAATGCAGCACGGGCAAAGCAGAGAGCTCTGCAAGAGCCACCACCTTCCTGCAGCAGAGGAGGCAGCGCTGCCCCATCGCACCCCCAGCAGCCCGCAGCATCCTGCCCAGTCCTGTGGCAACGGCAGAAGCATTGGGGAAGACAAAAATAGAGCTGAATAGAGCTGAAATAGAGCCTGCGTGGAAGACATGCTGAGCCCAGGCAAAAAGGGTGTCCCTGTGTGCCGCACGTCACCCTGCTGCTCTGTGCCTGGCAAGCGGCAGAGTGCAGAGCTGAGCGGCACCCTGGGGTCCCATGGGTGCACGAGCCAGGCAAGACCCCAGCAGGAGCACCCAGCTGGGCGGGCGGGCTCCCGGAGCCGGGAAAGCATCGAGAAAGGCCCCGCTCCCCGCGCAAGCAGCAGCCCCGTCAGCTGGTACCTGCGCGCGATGCCTGCCCAGGCCGGGCTCCTGCGGCACCCGGGGCGTATCCACCATCTGGCAAAACGATGGGACAAAACTCAGGCTCATCCCTCCGCTGCCGGCCACCCCCAGCCCACAAGCAGCCCCCGAGGGAGAGGGGGCAGCTGGCAGGGGCTGGCACGGCCACCTCCGCATCCCCATGGCCGTTTCCAGCCGGGCGCCCTGCACAGGGACAGCTCCCACTGCACCCGGGCCCTAAGTGCTGGGTGGGGGCTGTGCCAGGCAAATATTTACCCGCTTGCCTTTAAAGGGCTGCATTATCGCCCGTCCACACGTGTGCCGCGCGCGGGGTGGCACTGCTTGCGGGCCAGCGGGACCCGGCCGCCGCCGTGACCTTGCCACAGGACGGGCCGGGCCGCCTGGCTCCGCTCCTGGTGACTCAGGGAAGATCAACAGGCACCGGGTGAAGGAGGCACCGGTGCCAGCCAAGCGGGACGGGACTCCCGAGCTGAATAAGCGCTTCCCCCCCGGCACCCAATGCGTCCGGGGCACAGGGCAAAGGCAGGTTACAACGGCCAGGTATCAGAAACGGGAACAAGTCGCAATCACCCCACGGCACACAAGGTGGGGGACCAAGTAATCTCATGCAGGGCTACTGGGACACCGTCCTGGCACTTGGAACTACAAATCCGGGAGCAAGGACTTTGTGGATTTGTTATAGTCAGGGTTGTTTGATTTAAACAGCAAAGAAAGAAAGAAAAAGCTGAGCTGGACAACTCCACCCCCTCCTCTAAGCTTCAACAAGTAAAGGCTTTAGAAAAGCTTCTACGAGAAAACCATAAAAGACCTGCAGGTAAACAGAAAATATGATAAAATGTCTAGCAGGTTTACCAAAGATAGAGCATGCCAGCCTAACCTGATATCCTTCCTTGATAACTGATACTCTAGACAAAGTGAATGCAGGAGATTTTATCTCTGCAGACTTCAGTGGAGCATTTGCTGTGGTGCCACATGGGAAGCAGGAGAACAGCGGGATTGAAAGCGGGGTAGAGAGCTGGCTGTGGGGAGCCGGGAGGTGGAAGGGAGAGGGAAGCCACACGCCAGCAGGTTGTTGTCACCTGAGGTTTTCCCCAGAGGCCTGGGGCCAGTCTGGTGTTCTGCTTGTGTTAGTCACCTTGACGCTAGGTGTGGGAATAGCGATATTAGCCACGAAACGCCACTAGAGCAAGAAAGGAACAGGATGTTGGACAGAAAAGCCTGAGTGACCTCCAAGTACAGAAAGAGGCAAGGTATCAGTGATGCAGTGATAGTCACACCTGAGGACTAACAGGAATTTCTGCAGAGCCACGAACACCTAGCTGGAAATCACCAACACAAGAAAGGCCTTTGTAGATGAAGCAAGTCCAAGGGGAACGCTGAACTAAATGTACCTACAAGAGTTGGGGATCAAAAAGCTCCAAGCACCTGGCTGCCTACACGTGAGCTGTATGCCCTTACACTTACCTCATACCTCCTTCAGCCCTTGTCACTATTGCTCTGCACGACCAAGGACAAAGAACACTCCCAGGCACTGATCTCCCCCGTGCAGCACAAGACAATATCCCAAACAGGGGGATGGGACTTGTCCAAGTGCTGCTCTGTCTTCTCCCGGGCAGGGCAGCCCATGCAAACACCGTGTTTCCATAAGGGAAGCCAGACCTGGATTCCAGCTTCTCAACCTGTACCCCTGTGCAACCTGAACCTCCCTGTACCTGCACCCGACAGGCAGAGCATGTCCCACCTCCGTGCTCTCCTTACCGGGAGGCAGCTGCTGCACCGAGGGGAGCGCGGTCTGGAAACTGGCCAGCACGTGTCGCCCGTGCAGCTTCTGGACCCCCCGGAAATTGTTCTGCAGGGGGCTGTCGTCATCCCCTCTCAGGGTCGTCACCATCAGCGAGATCTGGCAGGAGAGCAGTGTGAGCAGAGCAGGGCAGAGGCGCCTGCCTTGGGGAGCAGAGCCCCTGCCTGCTCCAGGGGCTGCTCCAGAGGCTGGGCAAGGGCCAGCCGAGCACGCGGGGCCCTGACCGACCTGATCCTGGGAGAGCTGCACCGTCTGGTTGAACACTGTCCACTTCACCGTCTGGTAGCAGGCAGGGGTGGTCAGAGAGCCGTTGTACTGGAAGTAGAGGTTCAGGTTGGCGGGGAGCAGGCCTGCGATGTTGAACCCCGGCACAAAGACCTCTTCATCTGCAAGAGGAAGCACCAGAGTGAGAGCAGAGCAGCCCCTTGGGCCAGGGCAGTGCGTGAGACCGACATGTCTGGGAGGCCAGGCTAGCTAGAAGGGCTCTGTCCCACCACGGGGCAACACTGTGTCCTAGACAAGAAGAACTCCACAGCATGGGCTCCCTGAACACGCCTGACCTGGGACATCTCTCAAGCCCAGCCTTACAGCACATTTCCCAGGGAACCAGCTGCCTGGCTGGTTCCTGGTTAAGCCAGGAGCAGGTAACTTGCCCTGGAGCCAGGAGAAAGCACGTGCAAGCGCTGCAGAGGGCACCCTGCAAAGCTGCTTCTGCACGGGCTGTGCAATGCTCCCCTTCCCTGCCCAGCTGCTGCAGCCCAGCACAAGGGCTAGGCAGGTAGTGCCTTACCTTCTCCTTCAATTTTGTACAGGTGCTCAAGTATCTGCTGATAGTACGGGTTCTCCCTGGGCCCAACCTGCAACACAGAGACCCACAAGAAGTGAAGAGCAGAGCACGAGGTGGGACAGGCAGCCGATGGCAGTGCCAGCAGGGAGTAATCACTCCCAGCATGGGCCACCCTGCACCACTCGGCCCCCTTCCCACCATCAGGGCCACCCTCCCTCCATTTATTTCTCCCCGGGCACTTTGGCACCTTTGCCTGTCCCCAGAGCTGCAGCCATCCGTGCCCACCCACGTCCTGCTCCCCATTACTCTCCTACCCAGGCTAAGCTATTGGCCTCACCTGCAGGAAGGCTCCCAGCACTGCCAGGCCGTCCGGGTGGACCATGGCCTCCTTGAAGTTGTCATACTTGGTGTTGTAATGGACAACGTGGATCTGCAAGGCAAAGGGACAAGCCCAGATGCAAAGCAGGAACCTCCAGGCAATGCCCACAGCCACAGGGCTCCTCATGGCCTGCCTGCCACGGCACGGGTAGCAGAGCCACGAACCCATGCTGAGCATCCCCCACGGTGACCAAACACGCCAGTGGAGCCAGGGAAACGTGCTGCTGAAGGGTGACAAGCGTGACGGGTTCCCACAGTATCCTCCCTGGAGACAACCAGCAGAGCAGCACTGAGGAAGGGGGGCTTACTGCAGGGCTGGGCTTGGTTTGAGGACAAGCGCTGGAGAAGGAGGGATAAAACCGGATGGGAACCGGCAGAGAAGGGAAACAGTTTGTGTAGAGAGTAAACAGCCCCCTGCAGCAGGCTGGCTGTCCCGGCCGGGTGTCACCGCGGCTCCATCAGCCCAGGACGGGCTGCAGCGCAGGGGAACAGGCTCAGCCTGCGCAGGCAGAACCCGCCTCATCCCGGGGCAGGCCAGGCGGGTTTGTGCACCCTCCTGCACGGCCACCTCCTGCTGCTGCTCACCCCGAGCCTGCTGCAGGCCAGCTCTGCCCTGGCTTGCCATGGGCAGAGGGGCCCCGAGGGCTGCCTTGGTGCTGCAGGCTGCATCGCGGACCTGGCTCTCGCTTGAGGTGCTCCTGGTGCTCTCCTACACTGAACTCGGCCTCCGCAGAGGTGAGCAGGAGCAGAGACCCTCCCCGAAAGCCCAGAGCCTTTGCCCGTGGGACAGCCCCTTCTCCGCGCAGATGCCACCGGGGGCAGGGATGCAGAGGGGCGGCAGGCAGGAACGCCGCTCCCTACCTCGGCGGGGAAGCGGTGGTTATCCACGGTGTGCTCCGAGCCGGGTCCCGACGGAGAGCCCCAGTGCAGGTGCAGCTGCACGGCCTTGTACTGCTGCGTGTAGCCCCCCGCGATGGCCAGCAGCTCGGGCAGCTCCAGCACAACTGCAGGGGCACACGGGAGAGGCTGGTCAGGAAAAGGAAAAGCTCCATCCTTCACACGGGTGCGCAAAGGGCAAAGAGTCACCTTGGGTTCGTGCAAAATGGTCACAACAAACAAACTGTCTTTCAATCTTTAATGAGACTACAGTGAACACTGCTGTGCCAATGCAGCAGGCTGCAACTTTCAGGTTCAGGTTGTAGGACACCTTGGTTATATAAAATAAAAAACAAAACCCCAACCTCAAAAGTAGCTGCCGTGAAACTGCTGAAGAACCCTCTGCAGAATCTCCCAGGGGTCAGTTCTAACCCAGATGTTACCCAATAACTTATTCAGTAAGCAAGAATAAGGAGGCTGTGGGCAGAACTCATGGAGAAAGATATTGGCAGAGTGTTAAACACTTACGAGAGCAGAGGAGTCGTAAAGAGAGCTGCACCATCTGGGCAGCTGGGGCCATTCAAATGAAGTGGCCCATATGGGTATGACAAGCACGGGAACTTGTACCATGGAAGCATTATTCTACTGCAATCATTCTGCAATCACACTGCAGTCATATACTTTTATTTGCCTTTCCTTTAACCTGATTTGAGACATGACTCAGTCCTGGCTAGCAAGTCAGTCCTCGTGCAGTCATGTGGCAAATGCTAAAGCTAGGTTATTGGGACATGCCACAGGACATGAGCAACATCTCTGGACACCAAGAAGTCCATCCTATCCTTTTAAACACCTCTTTCTCGTTTTAAAAATCAATTCTTTTCTTTCCTCCATCCTTATAGGTGAAATGTCTCTTGGTCACATCACTGAGCTAGGGTGCAGATTCAGCATTAAGAGCATAATATGGTCACGATGAATCATTTTTTCCCTCCCATGTTCCCTGCCATTGGGCTCAAAGACACAAAACTCAAATACAGGGAGTAAGAAATTGCTCCCTCTCTGGAAGTTTATCTGGTTTACGTTTCTTTTGTGTATCTTAATAGGTGCATTCCTTCATTATTTATGTGAGTCACTCCCATTTCAGAACTTTATACACTGTATAAGGAGGATTAACTATACAAATATTTTAGTAGATGTTCAACATTTTAGTTACTTCTGGCTTTTCCTAATGATCACAGAAGACTGACAGTTGCCATAATAAAAAAAAAGGCATCTTATAAGCACAGGGGAAATTATTTCTCCCCCCTCTGGATGTGCTACGATTGCCCTTGCAAACACCCAGCAGCTCCAGATGCCAGGGTGTCCAAAATAGCAACAACGGAGCACAAGCAGTTTAGCTATGCAGGCACACCAGGGCAGCAGGCAGCACAGGGCTCATCTGACCGCGCACTGCAAGTCCAAGCAACGTGAGGCTGACCCGGCCAAGCAGAGCGAGCCCAACTTCTGGAACCTGCTGTGCGCGCAGACCAGCTCCATCTGCCTCGCTAGCTACCAAAGGAGGAGCCTGGTCACACCAGGGAACTTCTAGCTCTGGTCTCTGCTCCCTTTTCTGAGCTCAGCAGACACCAGCACGAGACACTCAACGTGCTCCCACAAGGAGAAAGCAGCAAACACGGTCACCACTCCCAGGTGCACAACCACGGGGTGGGGAGCAGGGGGCAGGCAGGGTTATCTCTGCATCTGGCAGCGTGAGACCGACACTAAAATACTGCAAACGGGTCATGTCCGCACATTCCAAAAACACCCCGAGAGTGGAGAAGTGAAATGAAAGACCCATAAAAGCGCCTCAAGCTCCCGAGATAACTTCCTGAAACACAGCTTGAGGAATTTGACCAATATTGTGTGCTAAAAATGTTGAGAGGTAAATACCTGTATGGCAAAATCATATCGGGGCCCAGGCAGTCCTTTAACAGGGAAAAGCAGGAAAGGAACTAATGGCAAAGTTACATCAGAAGTGCTATGGTCTTTTCTTAATAAATAAATAAATGTGGGTTATAGTAAATTCCTGGAGGAAACTCCCAGAGGCTGTGGCGAGTTCTCCAGAGGCTGAGGTGAGTTTCTCCACTCCATCTGCAAAAGCACTGAGACCAGCCTAACGCTGCCCTTTCAGCCTTGACGGTGACACGAACGACACCCCTAAGACGGTGTCCTCACCAGGGACCAGAAGGGAAGAGCTTCAGACAAGGCCAGCCCTGCAAGAGGCCGCAAGCAACGTGCCGGCCTCGGCGAGGCCGCTCCGTGCCGCATCCCCGTGGGCGCCCACCTGTGTGCCCGTTGTTCTTCAGCTTGAGCATCTCCTTGGAGGACAGGCTGTAGCCGGCGAGCTGGATGGGCCGCAGCTGGGGGCTGAAGACGGTCTCGGCCGTGTTGATGTTGATGGGCGACTGCATGGCGCCGCCGCAGTCCGGGTAGCGCGAGTCCCACTCGCGCAGCCCTGGGGACCACGGGGTGCGTGGGAAAAGAAGGAGCAGGGCAGGGAATAAATCCCGCGGCTGGCGGCACGGGAGCGCGCACGGGAGCAGCTCCGCGCTGCCGCGGCTGTGTTGGGACAGGGCCTCCGAGCGCGCGGAGCTGCCAGGAACGTCTATTTTAGGGGTGTTTGGGAAGCGTGCGAGAGGATCACTTGAGCAGGCGCCTTGGCAGGCGCAGGAGCTCCAGGCGGCGCAGGCCGGTGGCTCTGGGCGGCCGGGCCTGCCCCCCGCGGGAGCTCAGGGGTCGGGGTGCCGCGATGGGGACGCACGGGACGTGCTGGGAGAGCGGGGCTGCCAGCGCCGCCCCGTGGCGCCCGGGGGGCTGCGGAGACCCTCGGCAGCGGCACTGCTCCCATGGGAGCTCCCACGCGCCGGCTGCGTTCCCTGGGGTCCCGGGCACCGCTGGACACACGGGGGTCAGACGGGAAGGAAGGGCGAGCGGCAGAGCGTGCTCGGGAACACAGCAATCATTAACTGCGGCTGGCCAAGGCCCAGCACCGAGGGTGGCGGCAAAAAGCAGGGGTAACTGCAGGTATTACCTTTATAGCTCCAGTGATCCCGGCCGAGACCTTGAAAAGGAAAAGGGGAAAAAGGGAGCGTAAGCGGCAGGAAGGCTGGCAGCACATGTGCCACTGAGGGCGGCATCCCGGGTGCTCCCAGCAGGCTCCGTCTCCTGCCAAAGGGGACAAGGTCCCCGGGCCAAGGCCAGGTCTCCTGCACGCATCGGGCAGAGGGAAAAATCGAGGCTTGGCCATTTGTTATCATCATTATGACGGTAAAATTACAGATAGCGGCTTTCGTCACTGGGGAGCCGCGCAAACACTCTCGCGGCTACCTTAGAGCGGCCGCAAGCTCCCGCTGTCCCAAGAAGGGGCATCCAGCAAGGCAGGTCTGCGGCTTTGCTCTTCAGGAAAGCACCAAAACCACGTCCCACTAACCAGTGAGTGGGATGTCTGATTCCAAAGGGGAAAAGCACCGGACTGAACCCCTTTTCCAAGGGATCCGGGGCAGCCCAGCCCCGACACTGCTGCGAGCCCCGGACAGCTGCCGCTATTAATAGGAGCGGATTCCAGCTCCGGGTGAGAAAGGAAGAGGCCCGTTTTCCCAGGCTCAGGAGGTCCGGCACAAGGCCCCGGACGCAGCGGGATCCTGCCCTCCTCTCTCCAGCGGGGATCCAGGCACGCACCGAAGATGCTGCCAATGTCCCGGCCAGCGCAAGGGCCCAGGTCTGGCTCCCACAGGATGGAGCGGGATGAGGCCCTGTGCTGGTGCAAGCGCTGACACCGGGACTTGGGCACGGCTGCTGTTCCGGGGAGGGCACAGCGCCGTGGATTGGACTTGGAGGGACGGGAAGGGTCCTGGGGGGCTCTCCAGCATTGCCAGGGATTCATGCCTGCAGCACCTCTGTGCTCCGGAGCGGTGCTGGGGACTCGCTTGGCCTGGCACCGTACCCACACACAAAGGGGCAGCAAGCGAAGGGCACGGCAAGCTGGGACAGGCTGCCCACGCACTCCTTGCTCTCCCGTCCCTCCCGGCACTGTTTGCAGGAGGTGAACGCAGCCTGCACACAGGAGCCCAGCGTCCCTGCTCTGCCAGACGTTTGTTCTGGCTGGGGCTCCCAACATACCCTCTCCAGGAGGGAAAAACACTCCGAGCCCTTCCCTGGAAGCCAGGGCTAAAAGCACCCAGCAAAAACACGAGCGAGAGGCATCGTGTGGCAGGGAATATTGCCCTTGCTCCATGCACGGGAGCAGCGTGGGCTCTACAGCCAGGCAGCACCAGCTCCCGTCCCATCCTGGCACGCAGCACCGGTCCGTGGCATTACGGACACCCAGGCCAGAGCGACGGGAAAGGTCAGAGCGGGCTGCGATTTTCCAGGCAGCCTCTCGGAGTGGCTGGGGAGGAGGGCAGCAGCTCTGCCAGCCCCTGCAAAGGCACAAGCTGCTGGCAGGAGGCGAATGAGGACAGGGAAGGGCTGCAAGGATGGGACAGGCATGGATGGGACTGGGACCCCCAGGAGATGCCCTGGCAGCTCTACCCGCTGCAGCACGGAGGCATCTCGCAAGGGCAGGAGCTCAGGGGAGGCGCAGGAATGGGGGGTGACACAGCAGCCCTCGGTCAGCACGCGCCACCCTGGCTCGCAGCACATGCCCGGACTGGCGCACGCGGCCCCGGCATCCATTCCTGCTCAGCTCCAGGGGCTCTGCCTCCCCTGCAAGTGACTCAAAGCTCAGGTGGTAGATGGGGCGATAACAGGGCACTGGCGCCTCCCTGCTCTGCCAGCCTCACCACCCATCCCAGCCTCCATTGGTGCCAATACCCTCCAGGCTGCAGCTGCGCCCAGGAGTCCAATCCATCCCAGCCTGGCTCCATAGGGTTCTCCTGGGAGGTCTCCCATCCTCCAGGGCAAGCAGCACCTTGGAGCACCCATGGGTGCATTGAAGCCAGCTGGATTGGTTTCCCTGATCCCATAGCTTTGGCCGCAGCGGGAGCAGCAGCCCGGCCACCCACGGCAGCGCCTCGCAGCCCCCATGGCCCAGGCGCTGCCGTCCCGCATCACCCGACCCCGGCACACTGCAAAACTCCGCTCCCTTCCACGTGGGGCATTGGCCACCTCGCCAACGGGCGCCGTGAACGTTAACCCAGTGCCCTGCCCCGACGCCTGTTTGCACAACTGCAGCCTGGCTCTCACCTGCACCATCCTCCTCCTCCTCGCTGCCGACCCGCGGCCGCTTCCCACAACAACGGTGCCCGCGCCGGGGCACCGGCCACGCAGCCCCGCGTGCTCTGCCCTGCCCGGCAGCGCTGGCACCCAGGCGGGAGCTCCTGCGCGCTCCCCAAAACCCAGGGGAAATCCCAGCCGCTGCCCCGGGCTCGGAAGGGCGTGCTGGGAAGTGTGGGGCGAGGAGAGGACACGTGGCGGGGACCATGGCACTGCAGGGAAGGCAAGAAGAGCCCGAGCTCCTCCAGCTCCCCAGGGGCTCAGTGCAGCTCAACACTAAGAGCTCTTCCCTCTCCTCGAGGGTAGGATGATTCCCAGCCCCAATGCAGATGAGTCTCTCCTTGCACTTCCCCTTCCTTGCTGGCTCTCTCTCCGCCCTCCCATTCCTGGGATCCCGGCCACAGCCAGCGGCTCCCTTCGCTCCATGCCGCCCAGCACCACCCCACAAGGCTTTCCCGCGGAGCCATTGCCAGCGTGCCGCTCGGCATGTCCCACCGCCGGCCAGGAAGGGGCTGGGAAAAGGGATTTTTGGCAGGGGAGGTGCCAGCACATCTGCAGGGGAGTCGCTGTCTGCTCCGAGGCACCACCGAGGACAGATGTCACCATCCCTAACATAGGAACGTGGGGATGGGCCAAGGGCATCACCTACACGGCACCAGAGGAGCCCCCTCGGCAGAACCCTTCAGAGCAGGGGTTGTCTGTCCTTTCCATCCGCTTTTCCCAGAGCGGCAAGCACAGCCAAGCACAGGGCAGGGACCACGTGCCACTTGCACGGCAGATGCCGCCCCGCGGCCCCTCCTGGCCTGGGGCTCCCACGGAGAAACAGGAGAGTTTGTGCACAGCAGGCAGGACACGGGGCTCGCTTCTGGCTCGGACACCCCGCTCCCGCACCCCGGGCACACGCTATCCCTGTGCTCAGCCACAGGGGACAGCAGGATCCTGCCAGGCTCTTATCTGTGCTGGGCGCTCTGCATGGACCCTGGTGTGGCAGCCAGGACCCAGGGGATGAGGATGGTTCCATGAGGATGGTTCCCACAGTGATGTCCGGGCAGGACCTTGCTGTGCTCCTGGGGAAGGAGACAGGTTGGGGTGACCACAAGAGCTCGCAGCCCTGATGAGAGGACTTCATCTGTGATGCCTAAGGGCCCAGAACCAGGAGACGCAGAGAAGCGCCAAGAGCCTCGAAGCGGGAACTAGCCACAGATCTCAGCCTACAAAACACGTCTCCCTTGAAAGCAATGACCTGGCCAAGATACACAGGCTGTGCCGGGGCTCTCCCTCTGCCCGACACACCAGCTGTGGGCAGGTCCAGGGCACTGCAAGCTCAAAGCTGGCACGGGGCCTGGGCAATGGGGGGCACCATTTCGGGGCACCCTTTTGGGGCTCCCCACAAAGGGCCTTCCCCAGCACCCAGCTCTGGGGTGCCAGGCGCTTGCTCCACAAGCACAGCCCTGGTGTCCCCGTGCAGGCACCCCACACGTGCCCTCTGCTCCCAGGACTCGGCTGGCCACGGGGGCGCTGATCCCTCCCAAGCCTGGCTGCACTGAAGCCCTTTTGTGTTTACAAACTCTGACCCATTGCAGGCCTTTGGGCTCAGCCTTTAATCTGCCCCGGGGAGCTCAGGCCGCCGCAGGGACTGTTCTTAGCGCCCCTGGGGGAGGATGGAGCCCCTGGGACCCGGCCCAGCTGCCCTCAGAGGCGGGCGCGGGAAGGCGCAGGGCAGGCGTTGCAGCCCCTCCCGTGCCCCAAACACGAGCGCCCGCACGCCAGCGGGTGCCAGGGCGAAGGGGAAACGGCAGCAGCTCGTGGCAGTGCATAGGGCACCCGAGGAAAAGGGAAGGACACGGGGAAAGCCCAGGGATGGCCCTTGGTTTGGGTTGTGAACACAAGGAATGAGGCAATTCAGTGGGTACAATAAGAGAAATGGGCTCAGGCAGAGGAAAGTGGGAAGAAACAGAGAACAGGACGGACCTGAATATAGTGAGGAGAAGAAAGAGGCTGCAGTAAGCAAGGAGCTACTGCTTGCCAAGCACATCTGTATCACGGGATTCCTGGGCAAGCCAGAGCCTGGAAGAGCTCCCTTCTACATCTCCAAGGACTGGGCAACTTGGGAAGGCCCCTGCAGCTGCCCTGGGCTTGTGGAGGGCACCTCCGGAGGAGGCCGGGAGGGAACCGGCACCCTGCCCCTCTGCAGCACTGAGCTGCTGCCCGCAAGGGTCCCAGCCAAAGCCAGCTCCCCAAAGAGGACATGGGCTGGACTTCCAGCCACCAGCGACCACATTGCACAGGCCGCTCCTCACTAGTGAGCTACGCAGCCACTTCCCTGTCGCCCCCAACTGCATCCCCATCCCACAGCAAACCCCATGGCATGCTATGCCCAGTTCCTCCATCGTGGCCGCAAGGACCATCCGCATCCCTGCCAAGCGGCTCTGGTGGCTCATTGCAATAACAAAAGCGGTTCCTGGCACCGAACAATTGCCAGCTCTGGACAGCACGGCGGCTGCCCCTGCGCGGGTCAAGGCAACTCCTTAGGAGAGGCTTAACCAGGGACACGCTCTGCCCGGGAAACACAAAGCGCTGCCGGAGCCAGTACCAGGAACCGCAGCGGGAGCATGGGCACGGCAGAGGCGCCCCGCAGCGTGGCCGTGGTGCGGTGCAAACACACGGTGTGTCCCCAACCCCAAACAGACCCTGGGCAGCACCGCAGCCCTGGGACACAAAGGGACCCTGGAGTCACGGGCTCCCCTGCAAATGGCCAGCCCAAAATCAGAGAGCCACCAGCAGCAGGAGGAGGGCTCTGGGGGATGTAGGGCTCCCAAGAACTGGTGTCTGTCTCTAAAGGGGAGAAACATGGGGCAGATGGCATCCCCCGGGGTCCCGATGGGAGCCCCATCACCGGGGGCGGGCGACCACACTGCAGGTCCCACCATCTGCCACGCTGCCCGAGCTGCAAGCTCCCGACCTGCTGGGAAGCAGAGTTAGCAGGGCAAAAAGGAAAAAAAATTAAAAAAAAAATAATAAAAAGGAAGAAAGATACTAAAAAGTTTGCATATATATATACGCACACATCTGTATGGAGCTTAGCGGCAGAGTTAACTTTCCCCGCCAAGCCGGAGCCCCCGCCGCGCGCCGGCGGGAGCGGGACAAAGAGGGTCGGCCCGGGGGGGCGGGCAGAGCGGCGGCCGCGGCCGGCCGGGGCGCGCCGTCCCCGTGCTCACCTCGCTCGTGGGAGTGCGGCGCGTCGTCCTCGGCGCTGTGCGCGGCCGCGGCGCGGCTCAGCGCGGCCAGCAGCGCGGGCAGCAGGAGCGCTCGTGGCAGCCGCGCGCTCATCTCCGGCGAGTGCCCGGCGGGGCCGGCTCGCGGCCGGGCGTACGTGAGAGCGGGCGGCGGGAGGCGGGAGCTCTGACTCACGCCACCGCTACCTTTTATAGAGGCTGGAGGCAAAGTCTGCCCGCCGCTTCGGCCGGCCAGGTGCGGAGCCGCCGCCGCCGC
>VZSG01000998.1:19806-62579 GCA_013398315.1 Nothoprocta pentlandii
CCGCCCCTGCGCGCGGCGCGGGAGACCCCGTCAGCGGGGGCGTGCGGCGCCATGAGGGGCGCCCCGCGCTGCGGGGCCGCCTGGAGCCCGTGGCCCCTCGCCTGTGGGGAGGGGAGCCGCTGGGAGCCCTGTGTCCCCTTGGCCATGGGGTGAGGGACCCCCTGGTGCCATGTGTCCCCCTGGCCATGCGGGGAGAGACCCCCTGGTGCCATGTGTCCCCTTGGCCATGGAGCAAAGGACCACCTGGTGCCATCTGTCCCTTTGGCCATGGGGTGAGGGACCCCCTGGTGCCATGTGTCCCCTTGGCCTTGGGGGGAGAGACCCCCTGGTGCCATGTGTCCCCTTGGCCATGGAGCAAAGGACCCCCTGGTGCCATGTGTCCCCTTGGCCATGGGATGAGGGACCCCCTGGTGCCATGTGTCCCCTTGGCCATGGGGGGAGAGACACCCTTGGTGCCATGTGTCCCCTTGGCCATGGAGCAAAGGACCCCCTGGTGCCATCTGTCCCCTTGGCCATTGACTGAGGGACCCCCTGGTGCCATCTGTCCCCTTGGCCATTGGGGGAGAGACCCCCTCGGTGCCATGTCTCCCCTTGGCCATGGAGCAAAGGACCCCCTGGTGCCATCTGTCCCTTTGGCCATGGGGTTAGGGACCCCCTTGGTGCCATGTCTCCCCTTGGCCATAGGGGGACGGACCCCCTGGTGCCTTCTGTCCCCTTGGCCATTGACTGAGGGACCCCCTGGTGCCATGTGTCCCTTTGGCCATGGAGCAAAGGAGCTCTTGGTACCATGTGTCCCTTTGGCCATGGGGTTAGGGACCCCCTTGGTGCTCCCCACGGATGAGTGATGGAGGTGTCTTCTCCCTGCGGGTCCGCAGCCCCCGGCAGCCGCCCTTCCAAGCCCGTTTTGCTCCCTGACGAAGTTTGTGGCTCTGCTGCCTCCCGCACGTGTCCTTGCTGCTGTTCTTGCTCGGAGTAATAACAAATTAAAGCTCCTGGGGGGATCAAGGGGACACTAATGTCACTGTGGGGCTGGGCAGGTGAAGAGCAGACTGTGGTCCGTGTTGGTAAAGGCAAAGTAACGCAGGCATGGTGGAAATGAGGATACGTTGCATGAGCATGGACTTAAAATTAGCTTTAGCACTTGCAAAAGAGGTCAAAGAGTCGTTCAGGAGATGTCAGATAGCTTCTTTTGGGGGAAAAAATAAAGTGAACATTGGGAATTGTGAGTAAAGGAACAGAAAGCAAAACAAAAACCTGTCCCACTGCTCTCTGAAGCTTTGGTGAAACCTCCTCAGGTTTTGCCGCAGTTCTGGCAGTTCTGTGCCTCCCAGCACCAAAGGGGAGGAATTAGGAACAGCCCACACGGGGGCTTGGGAGTAGGAACGGTTTCCAGGCAAGGCAAGGTGAAAGCGCGTGTGGCTGCCCAGCCTGGTAAGCGATGCCCCCGGCCGTGGTGGCGATAGTAGAGGAAGCATGAAAAAGGAGCAAGCATCGTCTTGCTCTCCGGACAGCACAGTTAGCAGCTCCGAAAACAGCACGCCAAAGCCGTGACACTAACCAGAAAGCCGTTTCCATGCCCTGCTGAAGGCACTGGGGAGCTCCTTGCCGCAGGATGTTGTGGCTCCCAGAGATCAAACGTGCACGTGCGCACAGAGCAAACCTTCAAAAGGAGCTCACGCAGCTTCATGGTCGCCCTGCTGCTCACGCACCACGTCTGTGCTGTGGCCCCGGGGGCCCTGCACCGCTGCTAAGCCCAGCAGCACCTTCCCCTCCTGGCACCTTCCCTTACGAATGGGCTCAGAGAGCCCCCGCGAGTCCCCAGGCTCGACCTTGTCACTACCGTCCCTGCGCGGGGCTCAAGAGCTGTCCATGACGTAGAGGAGCTCTTGCTGGGCCTGGGTGTGGATATTGTGCCTAGCAGAGGGAGCCTCCTCCTGAAAAGCTGCTGGGGAGACAGGAACAGGCAGCCCTGTCACCTGGGATGACCTGGGGATAGCATCCTTTCACTCCCAAATTAGGGATTCCACCCTGATTCGCCTTGTTCCTCCCGACAGCAGATAAGCAGATAAGCGTCATCATCAAATAGGAAGACATTCATTTAGCAAGGCTCAAGGAAATGGGGCTGCAGGGAAAAACAAGCCATAAAAGTCAAGCCTCCTTTCATCTCACACTCCTGTTAATGGCCATTGTAGTGTGTCACAGTCTGAATGAAGAGGAGGAGGAAGAGGCTGGTTGTAGTGGAAGAAGGAGGAGCTCAGTGTCTCTCTTATGCAGGTCAAGTCCTGTGCAATTCCCGCCTTGTGCCTGGGTGTATCCCTCCTGTTTGCTTCCCTAGACAGGTTCTCCTGCGTTCCCTGTTTTGACTCCATGCAAATGGAATAATAATGGAGTTATCTTTACTGCCTCATCTTCCTTAGGTTTCCTCCTCCGACCTCTTCATTTCTCTTCCTGAGGCCGCACGTATCACATCTCAGAGGCTGTAATTGCTTGTGCATCCTCTTTCCAGCTATGATCCCTGGCACTCTGTCAGTTTTCTGCGGAAAGGATATTTGGCAGCTGAAGGCAACTCCATGATCAGGTCTGCATGTCTTCTGCATGTCACATCTGCATGTCTTTCTGGAGAATGGGGGGCCTCTGGATGACAGCCCCGTGCCCATGGCTTGCCTTCAGGGGAAGAGGCCAGCACTTGCCCTCCTTTGCATGTTCAAGGGAACACAATGTCCTCACCACAAGGTCTTCCCTGGGCTTCTCTCGGGGCAACTGTCTCCCAGCCTCTCCACGATCTCTCCTCTTCCCTGCTAGCAGGCATCTTGAGACCCACAGCATCAAACTTGTGCTCTGCTCTCGGCCAGGTCCAGTCTGAGGCACAAGGACCCCAGGGCACTTGTCTCCTCCACAGCAGTGCCGAGATGCCACCTACTCTGCCACGTGGCCGGGTCACCCCAGCTCTCTGCAGCAGCACAACGTGCCTTGGGCCAGGCCAGCGTGAACGTGCGTTCGGAAACGCTCGCTGCTCTTGCTTTGGCTTTCTGCAAAGGGTGTCCCACTGCTGCGGCGAAGGATGACCTCTAAGTGCTTGTAAAAGGCTTCGTCTTCTTTTTTTGAGGAAAAATACTCCATTCGTAGGAAAGATGAAATCATGCTAAGGAAAGGCTTGGGTGTTTAGAAGAAGCTTGGGACTTGGCCTGATTTAAATTTATTAGTAATCCTTTCCCACGGGATGGACTTACTGAATTCCTGAGCTCTTGTGTAGACTTATTGTCTGTTACTTTGAAAATAACAGCAGTGGGCAGTAGCTCGTCAGGGCTGTTGCTGGGCCTGTTCACAAGATCAGTGGGTGATTGCCAAACACAACCTGAACGGTCCACACCATTCAACGAGGTGAATCCCAGACACCGACAGTTTGTAATTATTTATTTTTGAGAGCAGGTTACAATTGCCTAGATAATAATCTTTCTTTCAAGGTGAGAGGGAGATTTCACCTTACCTTGCAAAAGCAATATAAGAAAAAATCTCCCTCCAGTTGTTTTTGCTTTCATCTGGTAGATATATAACCATCCAGAAGACAAGCAGGCCCAAGAGATTTTGCTCATGCTTTAAAAAGCAGCTTATTTCTTTTCTTTTTTTTCCAGAAATCCAGCTTCAGAAAGGCAGTGCAGAGGTCAACCTTCAGCAAATGGGGACACAGAGACCTGCCCTCCTGACAGGACCATCCAGCTGCTGTTAGATATATTGTTAAAGCAGTGATGGACAGCAGTGAGGCTACCTGCAGAGGTGCTTCTGAGCAAGCAAGCAGTGACGAGCAAGTGCTCTAGCAAACATTTTTTCAGTCACAGGGTCAGGAAAGCTAGCGGGAGCTGGCAAAAAGCGTTCGCCTTGCTGACGTGCATTAGAAGAGCCCTGGGAAGGGCTGCACGGGAGCCCCAGCACCTGCTCTTGCCTGTGCTGCACTCCTTGTGCATGCTCTCCTGTCCCCAAGCACGCTGCTGTCGTGCTGCCTTGCTCCTCCCTAGCATATAAACCACGTGCAGCACCTCAGGGTAGCACGGGGAGGAATATTTTGATGAGTGTTAATTAGTTCGTTGATGTATTCTGATTCCCCGGGAAAAATGGTCCCTATGGCCAAAGTAACCCCACAACTGAGGTGCTCAAAACCTGGTCAAGCCCGTTCCTGGAGCTGCCTGCTCCAGGGAGCAGGTAGCTGGAGGCTGGAGGTTGGAGGCTGGAGGCGCAGCTGACCCGGGAGCATGAAAAACCTGGAGCCCTTGGGCTAGGGCCATCCCCTGCTATGGCAGCTGCTTTGGAGCTAGGCATTCGAGCAGCTCCAGCAGGGACTGCTTTAAAATATACATTTATATGTTTGTATAATTCTATGTATATATAGTTTATGTTTTCTCTGATTCTCTATATACAATTTTAATTTATTATATACTTTCTTAGTCACTTCTCAATGAAAACTAGAAAATATGAGTAATGAGCTTCTGGAAGATAGAAAATCTGACTTTGGGCAAGATCTCCATAGGAACCCCTGGGCTCCTGTGCCAGTTTGTTCCCAGTGAGCCAACAGTGTCCCCAGCAGCTGCTGGCAAACGCCAACCTAGGGACAGCCTGGGGAGGAGGATCAACAACGTGGAGACGCAGAGCTGGGAAACACTTCTAGAGCACTGAGCTGCAATGATCTCTCTGAAGCAATGAATAAAACACTCTCATAACTTACAGCAAGGGGAACAAGGTTTTGGCTATAGAAATGTGCAAGTTAGGAGCGACAGCACCTGCCTGGCCATTGAGTCCTATCCCCTGCTCCTAGGAACCAGCTACACGGCCTCTCCCATACCTTCATCGAGCTTTATATAAAATATAGGAGTCCTCTGCCTGCCTTATGTTCCCCTGAGTTTATTCTAAATTCTCAATGCTTATGAACCACCTTTGATTCTTTTTTCCATCAAAGCGTAGTTGCTTGTTCCGATGTGGGGCTGCCCTTTTGGTAACATTTATGCCCCGATGTATTTATAGACAGCAACTCTATCCCTTCTCGAACTGTGTTTAGAAAGGTTAAAGCCAAGTCCAAAAGAGCTGAGCTTGTGAGGAAATTAATGGCTCGTTCTTCCCCTGCTCTCATTAACTCTCTGCACCTCTTCAAGTTTGAATTAATCTTTTCTGAACATATGCAGGGTAAATTACACATTTAATCTGGATGAAAAATACTTCTGCTACATGCGAAATTGCTCACAGCAAGCACAGAATCAAGCGGTCTGCCTGCTCGCAATGGCAGCGTTTCTCATTAGCAGCTCATCAGCACTTGGAAATAATAGGTGTCATCCCAATACTGATGGTCTTCACAGTCCTGCAGCATTCCTGTGCATGGCTTGATTTTCATCTATCAAGACAGTGTTTGGCAGCTTCAAGCAGCTGGCACATTCTTGCTCTTTGTGACTGTCCCTAAATGACATAATTTAGGAATATGGATTCTAAAACCAGTTGCTGATGAGTTTCAATAATATATTATTTATTGCCCAGCATTTTTTTTTGAGATGGCTTGTCATTTTCCCCTGTTTTATTAAATCTCTGTCTGATTTTTTTTACTTCACAGTCCTTTTTCTCTTCTTATTAATAAATATTCATACCTGAAGCTGTTTTGATTAACCCACCGAAAATCTAGCAGAATAACCCAGAACACTTCCTTTGTCCAGAAAGACCTCAGCTTAGCTTGATCAGGATCTGAAGGAAAGCTGAGATCAGTTTAAAGGACCTAAACATATCCCAGTCTTTTTTTTTTCTCCACCAAAAGCGAGGTGCATTTGTTATTCCCTAGTCATGTGGCACTACTTCCAACGGGAGCTGTAAGTTGATTGTGCAGCCCTTGGGGGAGGAGATTATGAACTTGGAGCTGTTTAAATGCACTAATCTCGGAGCTTTATCCCAGCTGGGATGGTCTGTCCCTACACTTGCTTTTTGTTGGGTTCTCCAGCTCTCCTACGTCTAGCAAAATATTCCTGCAGTTGTGCAGGAATATAAATACCAGAAGTTTAATATCGCTGCAGACCCTTTTGTGCTGTATTATAGTTTCCTCTGTAGGGTCTTGAATTTGAAAAGCTCCCAGGTTTTCCCTGCACATCCTCACTTCCGAGCCACATCCTCCTTTGCTGCTCTGCCTTTTTTTGTTCTACTGCCAGGATATTCTTTGCTCTTCCTCAGGGTCATTCAGTGCCGTTATACAACTCCTGAGGACTGCAGCTTGCGCATTATTCAAAGCACAAGCTTCAGGCAGCTTTTGTACCAAGCGAGCTGAAGAAAATCTATGCCACTCGATGGCCATTTCTCAGTCCAGGTGGCTTCAGTAAGTACTTTCCTTAATCTAATTCTCCAACTGTTGTCTTGGAAATTAATGATCATGGTCACATACCTTATTTTTCACTTTATGCTTTATTTAATTAAACTCAAGATGTAACATTTAAAACCTTTGTAACCAGTATAAAGTGTAACCAGCTTTTGAACAGTAATTTCCGACCACCTGAGGAGCGATGTTAATGACTCCTGTTAGTTCCCTGGCTGTTGCAAACGGGTGAACAGCTATGAAGAGGGATGGTTAAGCAGGAGCTGGTGCAATTAGCAAGGAGAAGCCATGAGCAAGCCCTGGTCCATGTTTATTGGCACCAGAAACTAACCCCCTCCTGCCACTTCTGTTGCCCCAGTGCGAGCCGCCACTAAGGAAAGAGAAATGATGTCTTGGTGAATAAGAAATGAGCAGATCTTGGCTGTAATTTACAGAAAGTTGTGAAACGCTTCCTGGTACACATTTCCCCAGAACTGTAAACTCCGTACCCCTAGAAACCAAGCATGATTCATTACTTCAAAGGAGATGGTGAGTGCTCGTTAGAGCTACCCAAACCAACCACTGGCATCTAGACACTTTGTCCTACAGGATGGCTTTTACTTTCTAAAGAGCTTCTTCAAAAAGGGAAATGGGCCAATGAAAGCTGTGTTCACAGAATGGCTGAGATAGGGAAGGACTTCTGGAGATCATCTAGTCATGCACAAGCATCCAGAACCTGGATCCAATCCAGGCAGCTTTTGAATATATCCTCGGATGGAGACTCCACAACCTCTCTGGGCAACCTGTTCCAGTGCTCTGCCACCCTCACCATAAATAAACTTTTCCTCATGTCCATATTGAACTGCCTGTGTTTCAGCTTGTGCCTCTTGCCTCTTGTCCTGTCACTGGCCACCACTCTCTTTCCAGAGTGACCCCATCCTCTTCGGGCCACAGGACCACAAATCAGGTATCTAAAGGAACGGGAATTCATGGAACACTGACTGTGTTAATAAGACACTTTCCCAAGCGTTCAAGGCTGGCATTTTAATTTGCTCTCAATCCACGTGGCTTCAGTAACCAGTCTAAAAGAATTAGGAGATTGGTGGGGTGAGGGTTCCTCTGTGGCAGGACAAGTTTGGGCAAGCAGAGCAGTTTGGGGCTGCAGGCTTGGAGCTGCAAAAAGACTCTCTAGAGTGATCTGCCTGGCTGCTCTTCACTTTCTCACTCCTTCCTGGTACTGAGCCCAGAAGCTTGTGTGCAATTAAGTCATCTCTTTTGAGAAATGCAGCTTGATAGGACACATTCGAATGACAGAGCCTCCAAAATTTAGGCTTTCCCTTGGAAATTGACTCCAGTGGGAAATCTCCCTTGGTTTTAAAGGGATACACTCCATAACTCTTTTTTAATTTGTTTAACCGTAAGATTGAGCCATTGGTCTTCATTCTGTTTTGCTGTTACTTTAAGACTCTGAAGAGCTCCAGTGTATGCTCCCATATCCTAACCGGGGCACCTCTCAATAGCCACCTTGATAAAGTAGCCAAATTTTCATTTGCCCTTTAAATTGCTCGCTGCTGGGCATTTTTATTGCTCGCTGCTGGGCACTTTCCCAGCCTTAGAGGAATCTGTAAGTTTTTTTCCTGTGCCCTCTCCAATTTTCCATTAAAGTTATTTTTAAAATGTGGACACCAGTAAGACTCTTTATGGCATTCTCAAGCCTACCAAAACTGCACGCAGAGGCAGAATCCCTTCTATATTTCTGCTTATCCAGGATCCTCAGCTGGAAAAGCATTACCTCGTTCTGGCACAGCATCCTGCATGCTGCTTTTAGGACCCAAGTTCATTTTCCAGCACACGCATTTCCAGGGGAAAAATCCCCCCAAAGCCTGACGTGCTCCACGTCTGCATGCGTGGCTTTCATGGGCCACAGCTCAGCGACGAGCTGAGCAACAGGCTGAGCAAAAGGAAGTCAAACTCAGCGATGAAGAAGTCAAACTCAGCGATGAAGAAGTCAAACTCAGCGATGAAGAAGTCAAACTCAGCGATGATGTGCACAGGATTGTGACACCGAGGAGGAGAGCCAAGCGCACAGGCGGCCGCGGAGACGTGCCGCAGGGCCATGTGCAGGCTGCTTTCCCAAGGCAGCATGTTCCTCCGGGCCAGGCTGGGTCCCACAAGCAGCACCGTTCTCCCTGCAGTCCCTTCCCGACGAATGATCCCAGCAGGATGCACCGGTGCCGGCGGCAGCGCTGCGTGGAGGCTCCATCTCCCCTAGAAGGGCGCCGACCAGATGCAGGGAGATGGAACGGGCAAACAAAAGAGCTTCTACTTGTTGCTGCCTGGCCGTTTAATTGCCTGAATCAGGGCTAATAAAGGCAAAGGGTCTCGAGTCCCGCCGGCACACGCTGGCCTTGATCTTGCCCAGCCAGCGCCCGCGGTGCCGGGCGCTCCTGCGTGCAGCGGCAAGCAGCGCAGGAGCGGGCGGGCAGGGATCCGGCGGGATTTACAGCCCAGGCTGCCCCTGGCAAGGCTTGCTGCAACGAATGAGGCTGTTGCCGGGTGAAGCCCACACCCAGGCTGCCGCACAATAGTGCAAACATAAAAGAGCTATAAATCAAACAAGTCGAACGGCTCTGCCCAGCCCAGGGAAGTGGCTGGAGTGTCTCCCTGCACAATGGGATGAAGCTTCTCACGTTTTGCCATTTCCGACCAGAAAGGACCCTGTGGATCACAGCTCTAAAGAATCGCCCGCCTACCATCCTCCCCATGAGGGGCATTGGGCACCTGCCCTGCATGGTGTCAGAGAGATGAGACGTGTCTGTTTTCCACTCAGCAGGAATTGCAGTCACTCCAGGGAAGGCCTGAGAAAGAGCTCCTGCAAGACAGCACCGTGCCAGCCTGCTGAATGGGCCCCATAGTGTCAAAAGCTGTTGGGAGAGGCTGTTAGAGCAACTAATTTCTTAGTTCTAAGAGCATAACAAAGACAAAAAATCTCAAGTCAAAAAAATATCAGCCCCCTGTTTGCAGATGCTGTATTCAACTGAGCTCCTCCTCAGACCACTGAAGACTTCAGATACCCAGGACAGACCTGGCCAAGGCTCTCTGACTGCCTTATACTACAATGAAAAGATCCCAGACCTTTCAACCTTCTTTGCTTTGTGCCTTCTGCTCGTTTCTGGCACACAACAGTGCTTTGCCTGTCACCTAAGGTGACACAGGAGAGCGCAGAGGTTTTGAGCAAGGGGGACCGTGCAAACCCACCAGTGCCTGTAGCTGGAGCCTGCTGGTAGGGGAGCCCGGTGCCTCCGGGGGAACCTCTTGGTGGACTGCAGAGCCAGACCGGGTTTGCAGCGGTTGCATGACACTGGGGCGCTGTTTTAATTTAAA
The DNA here is from genome assembly GCA_013398315.1 of Nothoprocta pentlandii. Taxonomy (NCBI): domain Eukaryota; kingdom Metazoa; phylum Chordata; class Aves; order Tinamiformes; family Tinamidae; genus Nothoprocta; species Nothoprocta pentlandii. The sequence goes on from VZSG01000998.1 coordinate 29,504, forward strand.
ATGGATTAAGCTTTGTTTTCTTTCGAGTGCAATAACATTGCACGCATTGTTAGGCCACAAAGCCCACAGATAGCTCTGCTGGTGGGGCGTTGGGGTGGACGTGACCAGCAACGCAGTACGAGCCGAGACGGTGGGAAGCGGGAGAGGAGCCTGGCGGGAGGGCAGCGCCGAGAGCAGGGACGGCAGCAAGGGCTGCAGCTCCCGGAGAGGCGCTGGGGACGCTGCGCCCTCCGCCTGGGTGCAGGGTCTGCCCCGGGGCTGGGCTGCGAGCAGGGCAGCTCGTGGGATGCGGGGCACAGGGAGGCGCCTCGTCCCCCTCCTACTCCCAGCCCTGTGACTGGGATGGCCCCGATGACTCCTCTTGACCTAGGACAAGAGGACTTGCTTGGAAGTGGGGGCGGGGATGTCTTCCTTGGCACGGTGTCTATTAGGTAATTACTGTTTTTCCCAAGCTGATCCTCTCCCTCCCTGACCTCCTCCTGATTTTCCTGGTGGTGAGGATCCACATTCAGTGCTGGCATGCAGGGAAGCACTGCCCAGCCAAGCTGCTCTGGCAAAATCATTTTGTTTTCCAGGTTTCCTGGCAGGGCCTTAGTATCACATGTGTCAGGTCCCTTCACTCCCTTAATCCCTGCCTTTTGGCACAAGGCAGAAGGGACAGAGCTTGGCAGCAATGACTCTGAGCTTCAGGGAGCGCTCCCAGGGCGTGGGGGATCTGGGGTGTCCTAGGACCTTAGGACTCAGCTTGGGACTCCCAGTTGGAGGCCGAGGGCCTCCATGGAGCTCAGTCTGAGGACATCTGTGACAACCCACCGCCACATGAGAGAGGAGCTCAAGGCCTGACCAGGGGCCTTGTTTTGGGGCTGCACAAGCCCCTGCAGGAGCCATCAGGTCCGGGCCTGGTGCCTCTGCAGCTTTCCCACGTAGCTAAGGCTTCTGGTGGCCACAGAAGAGGCTGCATAGCCAGCGACCCAAGCACGTTAACTCCAGCACACGTGATGCAGGAGGAAGCTGCTGCTCCTAGGATGCCCATATAGGAGCTGCTGTCTCCGTGCAGCTCTCCTAGTGGGATTTTCCCTCTAGTTTCTTACCTGAAACCTTTCATTAAACCTTCGGTTTCGTCTGAGAACAGCAGCAAAGCTGGGCTCACAGTGGAGAGAGGCTGCACGGGTGAGAGCAGCAGCTCTGGTGGGGAACACACAGAATCACAGCAGCAGGAACAGGGCAGATGCTCTGTGCCTTGCACATAGGAACAATCCTGTGGTCTCTTCTAGGCTTAAGACTCATTGGCAAGTATGATTTTTCTGGTGGCCATCTAAATATACCTACTTGCTAAGCAAAGACTCTTCCCAGCAGATGTGATGACAGCAGCGGTGCAGAAAGGATGGTTTCGGTTACATCAGATGCTGGTAGTTACCTCCTCCCACAATCGGTCTCCCAGCATTTTATTTGCCTGACACATCCGATCCCACTGCTTAGAGGGAAAAAGAGTTTGCAAAAACACAAAGCAACAACAAACTACGTATCACCAAGGCAGGCAATTAGATGCCCTTATTTATCCGGTTCTTCCAGTAGAGGAGCTCTTGGGCTCTGTGCACAACTGTTGTCTCCAATGGACGCTATAGGCATCTGACATTAAAGTGCAGTGAAGACTCTCTGCATTTTGTCAGGCCTGGCTCTGTTGTCCCTAGCAAGAAGCTCCAGACTTTTCAACCCCCATCAGGAGGTCAGAGAGAGAGCGCTTTGCCAATCCAAAGCCCTGGGGAACCGTGCTACAAATTCAAATCTAAAGACAGCCTCCAGCAGTGCTTTGCATGCACGAAGGCTCTGCTGCTACACATACCCAGCGAGATCAACCCCCTCCTTGCACAGAAGTCCCTGCGAAAAGGGATATGTTTTCCGCAGGACCTGAAGGAAGAGCAACTCTCTGTGCCTGTGTGGAGACAGGCGGGGAGACACCCTGCGAGTGCCGACTGTTCTCGTATGGCTTAATCAGTGCGAGCACAGCAAGAGGAGAAAGGTGAACAAGATTTTTATCACTGAAGCTTCAAAGGAACATATAACTACATATAAATCTGCACACACATACATCTACATATATATATAAATATGTAGGTATAAAAGAATTTCAAGTGGAAAAGACCTGGAAAGCCTCTCACTCTGAGCTCCAGCGGGGACAGACTGCATCACTCATTAAACACAAACCATGGACAAATGCAGGCTCATGGGCACATGCTGCTTTTTCTCAAGCAGGACAGCAGAGAAACCTCTTTTATCTCAGAGGAAAACCGAAGTCAGCGAAGAGCAGCATAAAAATGAGTGCAAAAACCTTGGAGTGGGCAACCCCACAGCCTGTGTGAGGTGCCTGTTAGCAGGGCAGGCTAATAGAGGCGCTGCTCCGCTGCGGGCTGTCAGGCTAATGGCATGGGACAGCTGTAGCATGGTCCACGTAGCACGGTCCCCCGGCCCTGGCCTCTCTCACTGCAGCAGAAGCTCTGGGATAACAGAATGAAAAGAGCCGTAACGAGCCCTGGGAACGCGTCAGACAAATGTATGTTTAGCAGGATCCCAAGGCTAGCCGCTGAAAGGGAGCATTAGTGCTGTCACGTGGAGCACATGATGTTGGAATTCATTAAGCCTCTGTTGGAGCCTTAACACTGCCGTCCCCTGTCCCAGCCATTAGCTGGGGGCTGAAAAGGGGCCAAGTTTCCTTCACCTCGGGACCTGCCCTTGGAGCAGGTCTCAGGAGCTTCGGAGCTAGAGGACGCCTGGGCTAGACAGATTGCACCAGACTGAGAAAAAATGCTCCAGATTGAGAAAAAATGGCACCCCCAAGAAGTCCTCTTTGGTACAAGAGTCACACTCCCTACATCCCCTGAGGCTTTTTCCAGGGAAATCAGTGCTTCTAGAGAAGCTTCCCTCCTCTGAGATAAGTACATACGGGAATGAAAAACGTAGTTATTGAGAAGTGGAATCTGGGCTGGCAGTCCTGGCTTAGCTACCAGGAACCAGATAGGAATGCCACAGTTTGAGCAAAGCAGTTAAAACTGCAATTGAAAGGAACATGTTCCTTTTTTGGCTGTGACATGGTCGGGAGTTGCGGTGCTATCTCAAATACAAAGTCCCTTCCGAAACCTCCAGCTCTCCGTTGTTTGAGCAGGGTTTGCAGATTAACCGTGCTGGGAATGCAGAGACGCAGAGGTGGCTCCACGCGCAGCCAGGACGCACTAAGCATCATTTTCGCTTGCTGACTCGGACAGAAGAAGTCTCACTGCTTTTTCACAGGAGCTCAAGCTAAAAACCTACGTGAACAAGCCTGGACCCCAAAGCTCCTCTCTGTGCCCTTCCTTTCCCAAGACACCAGGGATGCATGTGGTGATATTTGCGGTGATACTACCCAGGGATGTGGTAGCTGTGCATGGAGCCACAGCCTTGCTGAGTCTGGTCCCACCAGCACAGCACCAGGGCAAGGGGCTGGCTTGGAGGCAGCGCAAAACCAGACCTAACGCTCCCCAGGTCAAGCTTTGGTGTGAGGAGCCCCGTGCAGATATAAAAGCAGTTGTGCAGGAAACACCTGGGACTGGGGATTGGTGGGGACCATGTCAGGCTGCCTTCTGCAGGAGTGTTTCTGAAGGAGCTTAAGAAGAAGGACCACTTAGGTGGTCCATAACCTGCACTGATGGCAGGAGATAGGAAGGTGGTGAATATGACATGATTTTATAGTGGATTCCCAAAGGACTCATTAGTAAACCCAGTGTCCATCCCGAAGAGCAGAATTAACATGCAAAAAGATAAATGAGACCTAATGGGAAGAGACAGCGTGTCCTTGGTCATACCTCAGCACCTCCTGCAAGTCTCTGAAGGGAACTAACCACAACAAATGAAATGCAAACCCATAACAGAGGGCATCAGAGTGATAAGCTGTTAAAGCCATAAAACTGAAAACAAAACCAAGACATTTCCACGCTGGAAGCTTGCCAGAAAGTCAACAGATAGTAGAGGTGTAAAAGAACCATTCAAATGAGATAAAGCCATGCAGAAAAACATGCTGAGCTATCAACATTATCAAGGAACTAAGGGAAATTCCCACACACAGAAACTTCTTTTTTGTTTTTTTGTCTGATAGAAGAAAATGGGAGGACCTGCTTCTAACAAAAGCATGAGCGGGACAAGTTTCAGAATGAATTAATAAGAACAGTAGGTGACATTGGCCAAATGGCATTTTTCCAAGAGCTCTGGAGGAAGCAAAGTGCACATCTCAGGTGCTATAAGGCAAGAAGCCTATTGCATAATTCAGCTGAAATCAGAGGCAGAGGAATTACAGGAGGCAAATGAGATGCCAGGGTTAGGTTTTCCTTCCTTCTTTCTTCCTTACTTTCTTCCTTTCTTTCCTTTCTTTCTTTTTTCTTCTCAGAGAAGCCCTGGGGACTTGGCACCTTGCAAACCTGACTTCTGCATTGGGAAATAGGAATAGCATTACTGGACACAAAGAGAAACAGGACTGAGGAGAAAAGAGCAACCCCATTCTAGGAAAGGAAGCCATGGCTCAATCTCTGAAGGAGCAGAAAGTCCTACTTCATGGATGTGCATTGGCAGATGGATAGTGTTCCTGGATTCCCCAAATCTCTCTGCAAGGTCCTACACCAGAGGTCCTTCACTTTTCTACTGCTGCCACATGTTTGTGTCTCATGGCAGACAGGGAATGGGAGATTCATGGTCAGTATTTGGTATCGAGGGACCAACGCCAGCAACCAGCAAATGTCCCCCCTGAGATCTGTGCAAGGGCCTCTGCCTTTCAATGTCCTCATAAATGGTCTGGCAAAGAGCGGGAGCAGCAATGGGACAAAGTTTGCTAACAAGACTAAGAAATTTGCTAATAAGACTAAGGTGTTCAGTGTAGTGGGAATGAATGCTATGAAAGAAAGGAGAGTTTGAGGAAGATTGCACAAGGAACAGCTGGAAAAAAATAAATTAAAGGCAAATTAGAGATTTACAGGGACAAGTTCTGGTTGCACAAGGACGTACGTAGCTCAGTGCAGCTATTCCCATCAAGGGAGAGTGCCTGGGAAAGCAGGAGCAAGGGGACATTCCCTGCTGTCTGCCTGTGTCTCCAGGCTGTGCACTGCAGCCGTGTCTTCTCCCTTCCTCTCGGAGAAGGCTGCGATCAAGAGAGGGCACTAAGGCAAAGGAGAAGAATCAAGAGCATAGCATGGATAAGACAACCAAGGGAGAGAAGCAGGTGTGTATAAAGTTGTGTGCAGGGAGGGAGGTGTTTTGGAAATTGTTATTTGTGGTGTTTTACAGTATAGAAACAAGGGCATATTGACTAAATAATGACACAGCAGATAAAAGAAACACAAACAAATGTAAGTAATTCTTCACTATGTAGCATAAATTCTGAAGAGCTAATTGCCTAAGGCTGTTGTGGAGGCAAATATTGATCAAAAGCAAGGAGAGAGTTTTATAGAAGAGCAACGCAGCAAGGTCTGTTCATAGCATGACTAAACCAAATATTGATGGAAACAGGTATCAAAGGAAGCAGCATTTTATGCCTACCTTGCTCCTCAATCTGCTCCAAGCACATCTGCTGGCCACCACCAGGACCCTGTGCTCGGGTCCCTATATTTCAGACAGTTTTCTTATGCTCTCTTGATGCCCCAGGAGGAGCTCGCTGAGAAGCAAAGCCGTGGACAAGCAGTCAGCAAGCAGAGCTTGCTCCAAGTGCTGCTGCAAAGCAATACACTCCCTGTGTGGAAACACGAACCAGCTAAAGGATAGGAAAGACCATATCTGAGAGCCACTATTTCAACACTCCACAGCAGTTTGACATAGTCCAACATGAGGCTAAGGGCAGAGTGGAGACTCTTTTCTGGGCTGAGGGCCAAAATAGGTCTTTAAACACATGTGAGGAAGGAAACGTCAACACGCAGTGTGGTATTGCCCAGGAGAAAACCAACAACACGAGGGCTGCAAGTCCTGTGAAAAGAAATTAAGAGCCACACTGGTGCTTGGGTCACAGATCCATGTTGCTAAACACGAGCCTGTATCAAAGACTTCAAAGACTAACAAAGGTAAGAGCCAGACTGAGGAAAGAGGAGGAAAAACACAGCTGGCAAAAGGGAGAATAGTTGCGAATGGCAGGAGAGAAAACAGAAAACGCTGTTTTTGCCAGCCTGATCATGAGTTCCTGGCCAGACACCCTGAGGGCCAAAGATAAATCAGGGTTTTGCTATGGGCAAAACAAGACTGATCTAGAGCAGGGGTAAATTTTAATCTAGAGATCATTAGCTGAGCTGTTATTTGCAGGTGAGATCATTCAGACGTAAAGCACAGATAAGAAGGGGATGGAAAAGCCCTCTGCAAACCTGGGCAGCTCTCTGACGGGTGCCCCAAAGCACTGCCTAGGAAGGGGCAGCTGGAAAGCCATCGGGGAAGCAAGAGAGCCTGCTTGCAGGGAGAGGAGGGGGATCTGCTGCATTGAAAACAGCCATCGGTGCAAGGATGATGCCTCCACCCTCCGTTCTGGCTACCTGGATGCCAGAGGCTGCAGTAGGAGCCAGTCACAGCAGCAGGACTTGTTGGAGTTGTTGGAGACAACATCTGGCATCTCCTCCGGCTGCTGGGAGCTCCGTGCTGCAGCTCATGACCACGATGCTGGAGACTACTGCTGGAAACCTGCCTCTGGGTATGGGACAACAGAGCATGGAGGAGGTGGACAGGCTGGAGAAGAGGGAGGAGGATGCTGCAAGGGCTTGATAGAGCTGGCTCTGAACTGAAAGGAAACAAGATTTCATGCACAGCTCATCACAAACAGGCATGAATGGTGACTTTCCTGCAATGTAAAAGAGATACCTACAAACTAACAGGACTCTAATTTATCAGAAAAATACATAAAGGAGGAGGCACTTTGTCTTCTCTTTTGAAGCAAATAAAACCCAAGAGCTACCAGATATGCTGCTGTCGTGCACTCAAGAGGACTGCAGGTCCCGCTCTGCAGGTGCCTGGCTCCCTCCTGGTGCCTGGGCATCTCCGCCAGCCTTCCTGCCTGTGCTCAGAGGGCAGGAAATGCTGCACGGAGCGTCTGCAGGGTGCCAGGCCCATCTTGGGTGCTGCTCCGTTTGTGAAGCCCGGCACAGCCCGACGTTTGCCTTTTATGTGAGCGCCTCCCAGGCAGTGCATCCCATGCCAGCTGAACTGTAACGTGATACAACAGGACGGGCGCTGCCCTCGGGACTGCAGGATTCCAACCTCGCCTGCTCCGAGCTGCAGCCCCTGCAGTGACACAAGACAAGCTGCTGCCACAGGAAACAAGATATGGTGCTAGCGCAGCCGCTTGTGTTGAGCAGGGATCCAGCACGAGAGACAGAGCAGGTGAAAGAAATCCTGAGCGTAACTCAGCCTCTTCTCGCAGAGACTTTGGCAGGAAGCTGTAAATACGACAAAAATGCAATTTACACTTTAGTAGCCTAAAGTATTCTCAGCACTTCTCCCTGCATTTCCCCATTTCTGGCATGTGTTTCTCCCCACAACAGCCAGCACGCACCTTCCTGCTCCCCAGAAGCAAGGCCAGACCTTGCTTACAGCAGCAGCACGCGGTTCATTAACATTCCTGCTCGCTGCAGCCTTGCAGAAAGCACGCCAGTGCTTCCAGTGCCACGTAGCCTCCTTGGGCTGGCAGCCTGGCATTCCGCTGATGCCTCCGTGTGCCCCATAGGAAGAGCAGAAACAGCAGACACGGAGGAATCCAGATGTGCCAGGCAGACCCACTGCCCGGGTCAGTGCCAGGCAGGCTCTCCTGGCTGCTCCCATGCGATTCTTCCTACCCACCAAACCAGAGGCAAAAGACATTTGTGCACTATCTGTCTCGGGAAGCTCGTTAGGAGACCTGTCACGTGCCGGCAGCGGGGAAGCCGGTGTCGCTTCTCCGGGCCACGTGCGAGCTCGGCCCGAGGGACACGGTACCGGCCACAGCACCGGGGCAGGAGCGGGGGCAGCGGGCAGGGACGGGTCGCCCTGCACCTCTGTCCCTGTTCTCACCATTGCTGTTCTTACCTGCTCGCTCCGCAGCTCTTTGGTCTGTATTTTCCTTGCCAGGCTGCAGGAGAGGACAGTGCCTTGCAGACGGGTCTTAGCCCTGGTTTACAGGCTCTCCGTGGCTAGGAAAGGATGAGGCAGCACCTCAGATCCTGAAATGCCAGGCTCCTACATGCCTCAGTTCTGTGAGGTTTTCGTAACGTCTTGGCAGGGAGGCAGGTTTATGAGTTACCTCCAAGGAAGGTTTTCCAGATACCCACCGGCTGAGGAAGCCAAGGAAAACATTGCTGTGGGCTCCAAGGCTGCCCAGCAAAGGCGCCCGAGCTCAGCTGAGGGCTCTGCAAACAGCAGCCCTCAACTGCCTGGACTGGTCCCGTTCTGAAGGGTCCCCAAAACAGCTGCCACAACCCCATCATCAGGGGGAGGAAGGTGTCTTTACCCCACAGGGCAGTGCTGGAAGTCACGCTGAGACAACCACCGCTTCCCTCCGTGTCCCAGCCAGCAGTGCCCAGCACAAATGCTGCAGCCCCACCACACACACACGTGAGGGGGGTGGAAACAACCTAACGGAGCAGGACTGCGAGGCTCTGCCACAAGCATCCTGGCTCGGAACAGCGCGTTCCTCCAGGTGCAGCAGGCCCTGGCAAAGCAGCGGGCACAGACCTCCCGGCACTGCTGGCACACACAGGGAGCTCGGCCCAGGGTGCCAGCGGGAGGTCAGCTCAGCAGAGGCAGCAGCTGGACACCAGGGTTACTGGGAGCCACTGGATTCTGCCCTCAGACAGTTCTGGAGCAACTCTGCAGTGGCAATGCAGCCGGGCTTCTTTGCCCCTTCCTTAAACAGCCTCAGCACTGCACAACACATGGAAGAAAGCAACAGGTCACTGGTAGCTCTTGCTGGCTCAGCTCCATGGGAATGCACCTTTTGCATAACTTCCTTCAGCAGAGCAAGGCAGCAACCTGCTTGCTAGATAACACTGCTTCTCCCAAGGGAAAACTGAGGGGCACACGGTTTATTCCCGGGTGAGCTGGCCACGGTGGCAGCTGATGGACATCGGGACAGGACAGCCAGGCACATGTGAGGGGTGGGCGCTTGGGGCCAGCACCTGGATGGAAACCGGGACATGGGGCTGCCTCTGTGCCGGGGCAGGCGCTGCCCCTTAGAGCGGCACGGGCAGCTTGACGTGGAGCTCCTCACAGGCCCAGTGCTGCCTGCGGTTACTCGATTACATCCATCTGTGCTCCCACTGTTAGCCCTTCTCCATTTACAGTCCATGCCCGAACGGGCTGCAGGTTAGCAGGAACAAAGAAAACCCTGGGCTTCTCCTTAGGAGAACAACTCAGCTGAAAAGTGATCCTTTAAAAACGCAGAAAATACATAACAGGTAACCTAGTCCTGTATATTCCCAAATCCTCTACCCTCAGGCATATCGTGAGGACGTGGGAATAAGAAGAGATCACAGTTCCGCCAATTATTCCCCAACTTGAATGCTAAGTATGGGGGAGCAGTGTGTCACATAAAAGGGCAGGTAATGCCCTCTGCAAAGACATTTTCCCATTCTGTAATCATCTCAGCTCCTGGTCAAGTGCTTCTGCACTCACCAAAGAGCACACATCAGATTCACCCTGTGCCAGCCCAGCTTCCCCCAGCGACGCAGACACGCAGGACCAGAAACAGAAGACTCCAGGGAAAGCACTTAGGAAATCAGCACACAGCTGAAAGTGAACCCCTTGTTGGGAAGATATCCAGTCTGTGACAAACAATCCCATTAAATATGGGTGAAGGCTCTCCAGGTACACTGAAGTATTGTCAGGCACTGTGGATCCGTGCATAGAGTGTGATTGTTCCCAGCTTCTCCCCACTGCCAGGAAGAGACTGGTCCAGGTACTGCGGACCTAGCTGAAGGCTGAAGAAGGTTCATTCCTGCAGCAGTCCTGCCTGAAGGCACAGAGCCAGCTGCGTGCAGGGAAAAAGGAGAAGGCTGCTGTGTATCTGGATGTGCTCACCCAATTATGCAAGGCTCAGCAGCACCGAAAGATGACAGGGCTAAATCATTTTCACCTGTAAGAAAGTCAGGAAACACAATGAAGTGCAAAACATAAAAGGAAGGCTTCATTCAGCAGTCCCTGCATGGCAAGCTTGCAGTGATTTATGAAGATCCCACAGAATTTGTTTGTCTTCTACTTTACCTCGGGCACAAGAAAAGAGTCCTCAGGTGCACTAACAACCAAACACAGGAATGAAGCGACTGAGTCAAGCACTGCAGGGAGGGCTCTTTGTCAGCCACCCAAGACAGCTAATAAGCTGTGGTCCAACTTGAATTTCTGGGAGCTGAATGATGCAGGGAACTCAGCAATGTCCGTGCAGAGCTGTACACCCTGCTGTAAATCCGTAGCCAACAGCATGTTCTCCTGATCCTTCTCCACTCCCAGTTGCTACCAACCCAAGAAATCCTCATGTTTCTAGCCATGTACAATAGCATCATTACTGCTTCTCCCTGGCTTTAGTAACTGAAGAATAGGACATTGATTTAGCCCACTGATTGCACAGGAGGACTATACATCCACTAGACGGTTCAGTCCAGTAAGATACTGGCCTTAGCTGTATCAGAAATACCCTTCATATACCCTCTATAACCCACCCAGTGCACTACAGCCTCACTAAGCAGTTGCTGTGACCTGGCTTTAATCCTTAAAAGTCCTCAGACTGCTGCCTTATGTTCTCAGCCTTCCTTCACTCTCTGTGAGGCCCTCTGCCTAGCTTCTCCCTCTGACACATGCCACTCTCCACAACTAAGTTATTACAGCCGACTGATTGGTGTATAGGTTTACTTTCTGACTATTCTCTTCCAGCCTCAAGCTCCAAACTGTGATCTCTGACAACCTCGAGCTCCCTCCAGCAGTTTCATTGCAGTATTGCAAGCACAACGTTCACCCCGTCTGTCAGGAACGCAATCCTATGCTGGTGGTTCCCATTTTTTCTGGCCTCCCTCTGCCCCTGGTCTCTTCGCAGGTCTGGAATAGAAGCTAGCAGCTGCTTCCCATCTGCCCTGCTCTATTTCTTGTTAATGGCCAGGAGACTCTCCCCTTTGCTCCTCTATTTCCTGGAGATGCTAAAGTTGCCACCTGGCCTCCTGTGCATCCCCTCTGCTTACCGTGTCACTTGGGCTGCGTGTCCTCAATGCTGAGAGCTCGACTGCAGCTCAGCACAGGAGCTGTTCGAGGGCACGGAAGAGAACTGCAGTGGGAAGCAAAGATATTAGGGCATTAGGGAAGCACTGCCTAGGTCACTGGCCTTGTCACCACCTCTTGTGTTGTGGCTTTTCTTTGTGGATCTCAAGAAACTCGCTCTCATGGTCTCCCACAAGCTAGATGCCAAGATCACCAAATAAATCTGGTCATTGAGGAGACAGGAAACCAAGTCCCACATCTGGAAGCCTCCTATCTGCTGTACTTGGACAGGGCATCTCACCAGTGCCACAGCGGCCGCGGGGCAAGGCTGTGACAGAGGAAGGCGCTGGAAAGCGGGAGTCGTTCCCTGCTCACCTGCTGGATTTCCTGCATTGCCAGGCGTATGGAGGAGTGCAGGCGAGGGAACGCCCGCTGGCCGCCTCCCTCCTCTCCCGCGCTCGCCCTTGCTCCGCTCTCGTCCGGGCTCTGCTGCTCTTGGCCCCTCTTGGTCCTCCGGAACCACACGCGTTTGAGCACTGAGGCTGCTCCCGTCTGCAGGGGGGGCTTCCCGGCGGGGGGCCCGGGGGGGCAGCTCTGCCCCCGCCGAGGGGCCTGCTCCTCCGCTGCGGGGGCCGCCAGCGAGAGGCCCTCCAGGTCTTCACAGTCCAAACTGGCACTGCTTTGCTGAGGGTGAAAGGGGTGCACTCAGCAGCGGTCACTACAAACCCTCTACGTACCCCAAAAAGCACAGCTAAGAGCAATACCCAGCTGTGATTACTGACAAGCCTAGGGCAGGGGTGACATTCACCCCAGGAAGCCCCAGTGCCCACCTGGAAGCCTTCCCTGGCACACGCAGGAGAGGGCAAGGCAGCTCAGCCAACACAGGGCTCCCACAACGGGGACGAAAAGCAGGGACACTGCCCAGTGACTGCGTGCCCATGGCAGAGCCCACAGCAGCCCCTTTGGCTGCTGCACGTGCTGAGCACTCACCTGCCCGCAGGGAACGCTCAGCGTCTCCATGAAGGGCTGGATGCCCACGGACTGGTGATAGCGAACCAGCTGGGTGAGCGAGGCGTGAGCCCGGTCCTCCCCCAGGATGACGTAGCGGGCATTGGGCTGCATCTCAATCATGTAGTGCCTGCAGCGGCCCTCGCCCCTGGCGAAAGGGACAGGCAGAGATGGTCATGTCACGAGGCCATGGCATCTCTCCAGGACCTCGTTGTTGCTTTCTGCATTTGTTGTCTCAGGAGGTCCAGGTAGGATCAAGAGCCACAGTACCAAATATTGCAAAGATGCAGCAGATCCTCCATGCTGGAGTGTTGTACACTGGTAACGGGTGCTGCAGGAGCATCAGTTTCTCCAAGGTGAGCAACAGGGGCACAGGGAGAACTCAGGCTTATGGATCCAGCCGCAACAGCCTGTACCATCTCCCAGGCCTGTTGTCCACATCACCACCTGCCCTTCCCCTGCCTGGTGCTGCATGCTTCTAGCACACTCCAATTACTCCTCCTCTTCTCTAGAATAACGTCCTCAGGCCCCAGCAGATACCTCTTCTAGTCACACAGCCATTCAGCACACCCCAAGCAATACCTGCACCCTGCAAACCAACTCACATCAACTCAGTCACAGACTGATCTAGATTTGGCAAGAGATGGACTCTGCAGTGTCCTGTTTGCCTGGGCTTGAGGCCCCCACAGAAAAGACTAAGCATCAGACTCAGTGGACTACTCTGTGGAGAAAATTAACTATTCCAGCCATACACAGATCAATTTAGGAATTTCTTCTTCCCTCTCTGCAAGGCTCATTACCTGTATGTCAGCGTGTAGCCTGGTCGGCTCTGGCTGATGCGAACAAGGAAGCAGCCCAAAGGTTTATCAATCAGCAAGTTCTCAGCTTCCCTGGAAGCAAAAAGAGTTTTTCAGCGAGCAGTTGTCTTCACACAGGGATTCCCAACCTTGCAACCATCGCAGCAGTCCCCGTCCACAGGGACACCACTATCTGCCCCCTGTGTTCCCAGCTGGAGGTTTCCAGGCTCAGGCTTGCTAGTGCAGGGAGGCACAAACATGCTGACGTGCTGCAATACTCTCAGGCAAAGCCTTTCCAAGCAGGGCAGCTCCAAACCTGCCCCAGCAGTGCAATAGCAGCAGCACGGAGCACGTGGCAAAGCATGGCTGGGGGAGAGGCCGCTGCACATGCACAATTCCTCAGCTCTGGGGCTGCTGGAAGAAGTGAGAAGGCTTTGGATTAGTGGCGCTCAGCACGAGGAAAGCCCAGGGCCTTGGAAAAAAGCCAGCTGTGGCTACTCTGGTTCCCTAAACTTGCCTGCTGGGAAAAGGTCTTCCCCGTTTTTGCCCGACAGACAAAGCACTGCTTTGTGCTGGCCACGTGCCTTGCTCCAGATTAAAGGCAACTGCACATCACGAGTGCAAGCTGGGATTTGCTCTTCCCACTCTGCTACTTGAGCCTAAACTAATTCAGGGAGACCAGTGAGTCTGGTCATTCAGTGGCATGAAGCACCACTTCAAAAGTGCTTAAAACCTCTGTGTGTCTTGGGAAGAGCCTGCAGGCAGAGAATCTGCTGTTTCCTTCACAGTGATGTGCTCATCTCTGGCCTATATTTGAATTAAAGCAGTCATGTCCTGCAGACACTAGCTCTTCTTAAGCATTCTTGCACTCATGGATTAATGCAGGTTGGGGCCTTGTTAATTACCTTAAAATGTAGCTGTCAGCTACTAAAGGGCTCTGTACTAAGCTGAGATGTGTAATGTCTCTGAGTAATATAATGCTCATACTGACAAGCTAATAAAACCCAGCAACCTGTGATCCAAGGGAGCCCTGCAGCGTTAACAGGGGGAAAAAAAAAAGGTTGCAAACTGAATAGGATGGTGAGGATGTTTGAATGGCAGGCACATTTGGCAGCAGTGCCCCCTAAATAAGGGGAGTCTGGCAGTTAGCAGGCATGCAACACCATAAATTAATTTGTACACAGGGGAAACCGTAGCTAGAAACTTTGGCATCTACCTGCTAACCTCACTATCTTGCTGCTATCTGATCACTGGCGTAATCAGCATTTCACTGCTTGTCACACTGCTTGGAAAGAAAAAGTGTTTGGCTCAGCCAAGAGAGTAATGTGAGAGGCATACACAGGAGCATAATCTTAGGCATTTAAATAAAGGTTTTGCAGGGAAAAAAAAAAAAAAAAAAAGAAAGCTTGGGAATTCACAGTCACTTAAATGCCTCCATGGGAAGGCTGGGTTTTGAGGATGTCTCTCCCAACCCAGGGGAAGTTAATTCCACCTTTGCCACATTTTCCTTACTTAGGCGGAGGCATCCACAAAATCCTGCCTCCTCCCATCCGTGGGGGCTTTGTGAATCTTGTCATTGGATACTCAGGAAAGCCCCTCTTCATAGGCTTTTTAATAAATGTATATTAAATTCTGCATTCCTCTGCCATAAGAACAGCAACTGAGGAATGTGAGAACAGCTCTAATGAGTCAGCTCAAAAGTCCACCTTTTTCCCCTTCAAGCACTTTCCAAGCTTCCCTTTCCCACACAGGGTCTGCATTGAAGAACCCACAGCAGATTTCTTTTCCATGAGCTCGCATTGCCTTTCCTTGAGCCCAAAAAAAGTTTCAGCATTCATATCATATGGCAAGGAGCTCGAAGCTCACTCTAATGGTTTGAAGCTCACAGCGTAGAAGTGAAAAGTCCTGCATGTCCTCAGTTTCTTTATGGAGGCAAATCCATAGGACTGCAACCTCTCTTCCTAAGGACACAGCAGCTTCTGCCCGTTTGTCCCAGCCCCAACTGTGACCAGAGTGTCCATCCCAACACACTCACCTCCTGCTGATCATCCCATGCAGCCAGCTGGGAAAGGCTCCATCATCCTGCATGACCTTCTGGGCCTGCGTCTCTCTGAACCAACGGAGAGTCGCTCCTCGCTTGAGTTTCCTCATTTTTGCCTCTTCTCCAGTCTGTTCCTCTGTCCCCAGGATGGGGCGAGGCCCAGGAGGGTGCAGGAAATTATCAAAAGGAGTGGACTGGAAATGGGGACAGGGGAAAGTGGGCATGAAAGCAACGTCAGAGGCAAGGCCCCAGAAGAGACCACTTTGGTAGATCCCATTCCTGAGGCCCTGCAGTTAGGACAAGATCCCCAGTCATCCGACTCTGCTTTCAGTTCCTCAAAGGCACTGACAAAATTTTTTCAATAACCACATTAGAAAAGAGCTCTCTCATCTCTGAGAAGTACAGTTTTCTCCCGTGACCGCATGCAAAAGAACATGGATATGCGGAAGGAGCAGGGAAACAGCACACATGGCTAAGGGACCCCAGACAGAGCTAGTATTGCTACCTCTGTGAGCTTGCTGCGTGGCCGTGGCACTGGGGGCTGCGGTGGCATATCAGCTGCAGGACAAGGAGAAGGCTGAGAGCGTCTCTTTCGCGGCAGAGGAACTGGCAGGGAGACTTTTTCTGGAACAAGAGCAACAGGTAGATGAAATCTGGGATCCAAAATCAATGGGATCTACCAAATGGGATCTGTCCTCCATACGCCCAGCGCAGGAACAGGCATGCAAATAGAACAGGAGATGTTCTTTCCAGCACACACTAGAGCAACAGAAGGAAGAGGGACCATCAAGAGAATAAGTTCAGTCCTTTCCCATCTCTCCTCGGCCAGGCTGCTGAGGCTGGGAAGGGAGAAAAGAGGCAAAGAACACGGCCTCAAGTCCACCATCAACTCCCACTCCGCATGCTACAAGGAGACGTGACAAATCACAAAGCAGTGATACAAAACGCTCCCCATGAGCAGGTGGGAAAGGCCATCCTGGCATTCCTCCCAACACAGCCAGGTAAACGACCTCCGTTTGCTCTTTCCTCACAGACAAAACCTCACTGACAAATGGGCCACATAAGTGGAACTTTCAGCCCCACAGGGACCAAGGACATGCCACCATGGCCAGGATTTTAAAGCACTTTGAAGAGATCCTCACAAAAGAGGCCCCATACTAGTGTAATGGAAGTAGGAACAACTCACTTTGGGCTTCTGCTTCCAGCTCCAGCTGCCGGATTCTCTCTCTCTCTGCCTCCTCCTGCAGCCGTAGTGCCTGAGCTTTCAGTTCAGCCACCAGTTTCAGGTACCTCTTCCTGCAGCTGAATCCCCTGAAAACTGTTCAGAGAAAAGCTGTGGTTAGAGGAAAAAATGCTAATCATATCTTGTCACTCCCAAGTGGAAGCAATATTCCTTTGCCCTGTGGAAAGTCTTCAGTGCTTTAAGTCCACTTGAACTGCTGCTAACGTGTATTAAACCAAATCAGAACTGTTTTCTATTCCCTGACCTGTCTGATCACAGATTTTGAGGATCAAATCACAGATCTCATCCCACCTCTAATGCTAAGGCACAAGTTACCTAAAGAACAAAGTATCACACAAGGGTCACTGTTAACCATTCCTCTCTTTTGGGCCACTATTGAGTAAAAGCAGCGCTCAGGTGTGCAGGAGTCAGGGTTTCCTTGATGACCTTACCCATAAGCAGCCCTCACACATTCACCCACAGCATTAGAGACATTAGGTTATCCTGCATCAGGTGAAAACAGCATCCTCTATTTCTCCTTAAGGACACTATCCACTCATGTTGCCCACAGATGAGCGCAAGGAACAGCATGTGACAGTGTGCTGTTTGCTCTACTGTGTGGTGTGTAATTGAAAGTTTCTCAGATGTTTCAGCTTTGGGCACAGGACTGAAGAGCAGCAGAGCAGGAAGATCAGGCTGGGTGGGAGCTGCCTCCTCCTGGTTATATTAGACCTCTGGGGACCTGTGCAGAGGGAAGCACCAGGCTGCCCTCAGCACCCTGCTCTGTAGAAACAGGCTGCCGAGGCATAAAAATCCACACCATTCTGCCCCACTGAAAATAGGACTGAGATCTGCTTCACTTTCAGTAACAGAGTCTCCTCAGCTTAACACCACTCACAAGGCAGCCCTCACTCCCTGGTATGAGATCAGAACTAGGGGCTGTTCCATCTCAGTGCTCACCTTTCTGTACGACAACCGCTGCTCTTTCCAGCTTCTCCACACACTTTTCCAGCTGTTCCTTGTGCCAATATTTAAAAAAGAGTCGTGACTTTCTGTGCGATTGGGAAGAGAAAGAAACACTGAGAAACATTCTTTGAATTTGCATCCCATGGTGCATGAACAGACCCTTCATACAGCCACAGCTTCCTCCTCAAAGGCAGCTGGAGAACAGTCTACATGGATGAAGTCTCTGCAGTTCAGACCCCCCAGTCCCTACAGCAGGGATCCACACTTACCCACATATCCAGCCTGTCAGGTCTGTACTTTGCAGTATTTCCAAACAGCTAAAAGAGATGAAAAAAAGTGCAACAGTCATTTTTTCACCCAAAGCAAATGCTGCAGCCAGTGATTTTAGGTGTATAAAGGACATGAAAGTATCCTAGAACTTGTGCGTTATATTCTTTGGCCTCTGTCACTGTTCATAGATTATAGATTATGAGCTAATTACATTCAGTAACTAGCTCATAATCTATAAAGCTCCTTGAGGTAGAGCTGGGAGAGAATCACACTGTGGAGTGTCAGCAAAGGGGTTCCTAAAGACAGACACTTCAGATGCTTGGACGTGTGCAGGGTGTATCCTATTCCCAGAGGTGGGTTTTATCATTTAGGTTTTAAATGATTTGGAGCACGCAAGTTGCAGGATCTCTGTGAATCCTGGAAAGAGATAGTTTTCCAATTCTGATCTCATTTTGCAGGAAAACTCCAGGAGCATCACAGAGACAACCTCCTCCCTCTGCCTTCGCATCCTGATCATAACACCATAGTGGTACTTTTCACCAGCATGCTACATAGCAAAACAGAACTGGTTTTCCTTCTCCCTCAGCCAAATTCTGCTGTGCCAAACCTGCAAGTGAGGTTATATTTTTTCCCAAATGCATCCTATGATTTTCATGTCTGAAAATACATGGTGCTGCTTGCCCATCACCACCTCTCTCACTATAAGACCATCTCTTGACCTTACTTGGGTTTGCAATCCCTATTCAGGCTTGTCAGAAATTTCAAGGAATCTCTGAGGGCTGGAGTTGCTGCTCCAAGAGATAGCTTTTCAGAAGAACATTGAAATCCTTTTCTTAGAAGGAGACAAAAAAGTGTGTGTGTACATATATATCTATATATACACATATATAGATAGATATATATCAGATATCTGCCTTACATGCTGCTTTATTCTCACAATCTCTCACAGTTGACTGTGGCAGAAAGGGAAGGATTGGAACAATGAAGGAGAGAAGGAGGTGGGAAGTTGCTGCCCTAGATGTTGGAAGGGGAAAGGTGACTGTAGGAACAGACTACAGAGCTGGAGAGACCTTTACATTTTAAATGTTGTAGGAAGGTATGAAAAAAAAAATTGAAAATGAAAAAAAAACAGTTGCTGTGGGTATGTTGTGCCTGTACACATAGCAAGTTCTCGGACCAGAGATACATGCTCTTTAGCTTGTGAGACATTGAGCACTGGTTGCTTAGTCAATCCTGTTTTCAACTCACTCTTCCCAAATCATCAGGAAAGAACCTGGAGAGGCTGCATGTCCAACTGAGTACAGTGGACATCCTACCTAATCCTTGAAATCGAGTCCATTTACCACTTCTGCTTTCACAGGATGGGAAAACATATTCCATATAGCAATCCACAAAAGATCTCATTCATCATTGTACTAAATGATTCATAAAACCCTAACTATCTTTGTCTAGATATTTATGGCCCCCATCACCACAAAAATACATCCTCAGTTTGCTCCTTCTACTCAGTTTGCTATGCTATCCTGAGAGCAAATGTTTCTGAAAAACAAAAGGGACTGAAATTGGATTGCACGTGATAGAAGCAGGATTTTTACCTTTCTTTTGTGAGAGACACATCTGGTTTAACTAGAAGAATTCCATATCTGTCAAAAACAAATCAAAGTAGTCTTAGGCATGCAAACTTTAAAGATAATTTTATTCTCTGCCCAATTACAGTTACCACAATAACTTTTCTGACAATATTTAACATAGAAGTTTCCAAAAGTTTAACAAACCTTTCAGCAAACTCCTCAAATGAGGGTCTCCAGGAGAAACCATCTCGTCGGATGCGGATGGTCTCCAGCAGTCCGTTGTACCGGAGCTGAAGTGGCAGCATAGAGAGGATCGGAGAAACAGACAGTCACAAGTCAGAACAGGTCAGTAGGATATCACCTCATTCCTCTGCAGAAAAACTCCTTCATTCAGCCCCAAACCTCTCTCGTTCAAATGAATGCTTCTTTAAAAAATGTTTCCTTGGTTAAAGGCTGAATTTACCAAATCTTACAGCTCTTATGACTGCGTTCGTGAAAAATAAATGGGAGAGAACTGGGAATGGGGAGTCTGGACCTAGCAAGCTCTCACTAAGGCAGCTAAGCACCCAGAACCTTTGCATGTGTAAGGATGTCCTACTGTTTTCTTCACAAGAACCTTCATTCAGACCAGTCATCTTCTGGCCATATCCATGGTCTTACAGTGGAGTATGCACTTCCCTCCCTCAGATCCATATCCATTTTCCACCAAGACTTACCCGAGGCACCTGTCAAGAAAACTGCTGTTTCCTCACCTGCTGCAGCACCACCTGGCTGTCCACCACACCTGGCTCCTTCTGGCTGTTGGGCTTTATGCAGCGCACAAAGTGCGGGTTGGCAGAATACATCCTCTCCATGAGCACCATCAGGGAATGCTGCGGACAACACAAAGGTCAACGGTCCAGCAAGGCAAAGCGCTACCAGAGCCCTTTGAGGGCAGGATCCTGCTCATGAGAATTGCTTTCCCACACCACCAATTCAGGCTCTTTTAAACTCAGGTGTCCAGGAATATGTTGGAATTCCACATGCTGGAAGCTTTGCTGTGTGTAGCTGCTTGGAAGCTCTTAAGAACATCCCTGCACACATCTAAAGGGCACTGCGGGCAGCAGGACTTTACCCGGAACTGAGCTCCCACGGACTGCTTCCGTGTGCTGTTGAACTTGTCATCTGCCCCTGGTATGACCTAAAACCAGACCAAACAAAAGGATTATCCATGGAATATCAGGAACAGAGCCACCAATTATCATCTGCCAGGCAGACCACAAGTGCAATACCTTGGCTTTCACATGAGGCATTAGTGTCCCTGTCCTGGAGATAGTGGCTGGAAAAACAAATACAGAAACGTCTTTTGTACCCTTACCCACAATCAACTATATTTAAATATGTCAAACTTCACATGCACATTGCTCCACAAAAACTGAACAACAGAGAGGAAAATACAAGGAAAGAGCTAAAGAAGAAGAGAAGAACATTCAGGTATATAAAGCAGACAATACAGGCAATATTGTTTTCTGCTATAGAAAAGACAAGGCGGGCAGGTTACTGAACAATCCTTAATGACCTTCAAAAGAAATATCATCAACAAGGAAGCTCCAACAATGCAAGAAAAGAAGTATAGCTAGTAAACAGAAAGCTCATCTATAGCAGTCAACTTGGGAGAGTATATAAAGTTAAATAACTTAAAATAATTTAGCAACAAAATGAGAAATTCAGGGAATTCGAGTTTACTGGACAATATAATGACACCCTTGATGCAACAGTGTCATCTGCACTGAGAAGAGGTTGTACCTGTTGTTTATGAACTTACAAAGAGTTGCAACTAGATTAAATATCTTCAGTAGCAGCATGAAAGAAACAACAAAGACAGACCTTTGTGAAACAAAGCAGAAGGACTGCAAAACACAGCGAATACTAGAAATGAAATTTATCAGTCACTCTAACTAGTATCTGTAAAGGTCAGGCTTTTGATGCCAGAACTATGTCATATGGAGGGGTGCCTCAATTCCACAGCAGGAACAATGTGAGGGCACCCCTAGGCAGGTATTTATGCTATAATGCATATGTACCAAGGGAAACAGAACAGCTCAGAGCTCTGTATAAGTCAGAAGGCTGCTCCAGGCAGCAGCCTTTCCAGAACCTCTTTGAGGCTGCCAGCTCTGGAGCACATTCATGGCTCACGAGCCTCGTTTACAAACTCAGTTCTTGCCAAGGAGGGCCGTGATCAATGTGGGATGCCCCATCATATGAGAGGGACTTGCCTGTGAAGAGCACACTGAGCAAAGGGGTGACACTGTTGATGAAGAGTCCACGAACATTGGCTGGCAAGGTGTCCCTGTTCTTCTCTAGAAAGCCACCAGCAGTATATTGTACCTAGGGGAAAGTGCAGCAAGTCAGTAAGGCCAGCAGCTCTTACGGGTTGGCCCCAAAAGCCACCTCAAGAGCTTGCCAGGAGCAACTGTTAATCTAGATGTATATGCATTTGCAGAATTCTTGTGCAGGTCACTGTACACTCCCTTCAGATGCACATTCTGAGCATCAGAACCAAGAGGATGGTGCTGAGACGTTAGAACTACAGGACTGCAGCCAAACACTGACACATTCACAGTTCTTGATCTGCATTCTTTTGGCTCTAAATCAAGGTGTTTTCACATTTCAATATGTAAACAAGTGCTCACATTTTCAAAACGTTTACTATCTAGTTGCTCTCACTGGGTTCCTCTGTGCTTGAAATAAACTAATGACTTTTATCAGCATCAGTGGACTCCTGAGAGCTAAACATAAGCCACTAGACTACGTCAGGGCTTTACAGTGCAGGCAGGGCTTTCACTTTATGAAGGACTATTTGAAGACTGGAGCTCCAATACAGTGATTACAGATATGACAACAAACACCTCTAAAACCTTATGAGGTTTCTCTGGGAAAAATCTCTCCTCTTACATTTTCTAACGAGCTCCATTTACCCTAGAAGGCAGCTCCCAGGAGACACGACACTCCTTTGGGACCATACACTGTTTAATTTCATAGTCTTATTTTTAAGCAACACATTTTTTTCTGCCCTACACACATTCCAAAGCACACTTCCTGAAAACCACACTTACATTCCCAGCATAGTGAATGATGCTGAAGCCCAAAACACGGCCTCGACCTGGCTGGAAGTGCAAATTCCCCTTAAAGCTGCTGTTCAGTTTATCCACAAATGTTTTATCAGTTGCCTGCAAGAAAACAGTTTTCATAAATTATAATGCTGCAACATAGTCCTGACCAGGACACACAGGAGTAAAACAAAATGTTGGAAGTGACCTTGACCACGCAATAATTTCTGACTACTTAAGCTTATTTATGCAGGGATGCTGATATCTCTGGACTGTCCTTGATCTAGCTGTTTGGTTTCCACACATGGAAAAACCTCTGCTCACGCTGCTTCTTATAGCAATGCACCTACATTACAGCACAGATATTCATTGTCCAATTCTCCCCACCAATTTCTCTGCCTCCCATCTCACGCCTACCTGGGGGAATGCACTCTGCTCATCCAGAAGAGACAGCAGCCCAAGTGGTTTGGCCAAGAGCAGGTCCTATAAGGAAAAGAAAGTTGTTAGACATAGTTAAAGCAGCTCTTACTCATGTATGTCACTTTTGGTAAAGCTTCTTTCCAGATACATCTCCTCCCCATGGTGGAATGAGGAAGTCTCCTCTCTTGGCTGGATAGAGTATCTCACTTGTCAGTCTTATATCACTCACCAGAATGGGTTCGTTATTGTTGAACTTGATAGTTTCCCAAGGCAGCTCTTCCTCTCTGTAGGCAGCCTGCTCCAGCTGGAAAATGTGCTAGGGTACAAAAGCAGAGATTGAAGCCCCCAAACTTCAGGCTTAGACAACCCTGAACACCTTCCTTCCCACCCAGAGCAGAGGATGTAGGCATGGCTCTTACTCATGGATCAGGCCCCCAGGATAAAATAGCTGTTTCTGCACGCCCATCCACCACTTCATTGCTCACTGCTGCTACATAAAGCAGGAACATCCGTTAGGTCACCACAATGTTCACAGGTCCTTCCTTTACTAGCCTGGTCACTGCTTGACCTATTCACGCCTACTTTTGTGCACAGGTGGTTCCTCTGCTATGGCAGATTGTTGCTCTCTACCCTGCTGTGCCAAACACACTTCCTATCTTTCCAGGCAACGGCCCTTGTTCCTTTCACTCCTCTTCGTGTGCTCTGCTTTCCCCCATCACACCATGTGAAATTACCCACTTTGGACTTACATGGTTGAAGAAGTGCTGCAGCTGCTCGTTGGCCAGGTTTATGCAAAGTTGTTCAAAACGATTCACTGCAAAGTTTTCAAACCCAAAGATATCCAAAATTCCTAAAAGAGGGGAGATGAGCATGTTATGGAACCTGCACACCATGCCTACAGGTAGCTAAATACCCCAAAACACAATGACCGTCATCTCTCTCAGAGCCTATGAAGCCAAATTGTCAGCTGCACATCTCTCCAAGTTCCTTTTGGACAACTAGCTAGGAGATCCCCCACACCAAGCCCAACTCCTCTGCAAAGCCAAAGCATCCCAGAGCGACAGCCCCACAGGTACTTCAGACCAACTGGCTGCCCTTCAGACTTCACGCTGTTGACTAGTACCTTCAACATGATCATCCTTTTGAGAAGATCATCATACCTCATATTGCACTGTTCCTCCATCCTGTCTGAAGGACACACATACTGAGGGCAGAACAGGAGCAAGACGAGCAAAACTCACCTATCTCCCTCAGCTCCACGTCAGGATCCACATTCTCAGCCAGCAGCTCATTGATCTTGGAAACAATCCAGCCAAATACTCGTCCATACGCTACCTTTGCGATGGAGTCTCGAGCATCTGCACAGGGTGACAGAGAACGACAGCGACTCACTAAGTAGCTCCAAGAAGAGTAGGGAACAGAGCATAGAAGCAGTTTCAAAACATCCACCTCTAGCAATAATGGTTTATGAAGTTGTTTTGGAGAGGGCAACTAACCAGATATCTGACAATCTTCCCCACCCTCTGCAAGCCCACACAGAACTCTTCCTTTCTGAAGTCTGATGGTTAGATAATACCAGAGAGGTGTACTAGAGCCCTTGTAAGATCACATCAAATGGAAAAGCTAATAATAATAAAAAAAATCTAGCTGTTATTTAGAATATCCTGTTTCCTCCTCTGCCTGTCTACAGAGTAGAAGCCCTATTACAATCAAAAACCAAGTAACACCTCCAGGTAGCATTCAGAAAACTGAATGGTCACTACAAACACTTGAACTTTCTGCTAGCCAACAATTGCTGCCTGAAATATTTAAACAAAAATAAAATTGCTGAAAAATGTGCTGATATCCTAAGAGGGAGACCTAAGCAACACGACCATGCACTACTGTCTGAAGTGTTTATTTTATTGCCTAGAGAGAGGCATGAAGAGACATTCAGGAAACTGAAGTAAATAAATCTCAGTTTTCATTTTTTGTTCTACTTATTTAAGAAAATATTTAGAAAATCTCATTTCTAGTTGGGATTTCATGTTTATTTTTTAAATGTCTTTTATTTTAACTCAACCTTTTTGTGAAGATTATCTTTGGTTGCTTTCTTTTCTTACTGAAAGAGAAAGTAACACTTCACACTTACTCTTTTAATGTACTTTTCCATATGTGTCATTCCTTCCCTTGCTATGACACTGACGATCTTAGTTATTTCTCCACCTATTACCCCGAATTTTGCACATTGCCAACCATTACAGTTGTCTTCAAGGCTGGATTTGAGGGAGAATAGGAGGGAGGCTGGATTTGAAGGAGATAGCTCTACAGTCTCTGGGAGATCAAACAAAAGCAGTGCTCATGGTGCTATGCATCAATGAGTCCAAGAGGACAGATACACTTGCCTTTATGCAAGAGAAACCAGGAAGCTGCACTGATAGGGATCTTTGTGCTGTTTCTTTGTGCAAGAAACTGCACACGAGTAGAGACACCCTTTCATCAAACGTGTGTCAGGCTTTCTACTCAGTACTTCTGTGATTTACGTGTTTCTTACCTTCTGCCTGCTGCTTGGTGTGAAAGCGCTGGATCTGCTCCCCCCGGGTCACTGACATTGTGCAAATGAGACATTTCAACAGTTCATCTTCTTGAACGCCAAACTGACCCTGGGAGAGGGGAGATACAGAGATCAGCCAACGCTGAACCCTTATGTGGGGACTGTGTCTCCCTGTGCACGTGTGACACCCAGTGTGAGGGAGCCACGATTCACACTGAGGCCTTTCAGATCTGCTGCAATGTAAATATTAGGTTAACATCTACCAGCATTAAGAGTAAGATGTACACCCTGAGATCTTGGGTATCCCACGCAGTGATCAAACTCACTCTTGCTCCCTCTTTGACGTATTTGGCATCTTAATTTGCCAGTGCTGCCACCTTCCACGGGAGCTACACACCAGCCTTACAGGGAGCTATACATCCCTGCTGAATGGTTTAATGACTTTCTGTATAACACCACGATGAGGTGGTTTTACAGGTGCTAAGGGGAGCTTCAGCACACTTTAGGCTAGCCACATGAACTCGCAGGAACCAGGATCAAAGGGAATACAGGGCAGGTGAACTACTTAGCAATTGCTTTAACAGAAATCCCTTCTGGTGGGCAATAAGTGAAGAGTAAAATTAAAAAAAAAAAAAAAAAAAAAAAAAAAAAAAAAAAAAAAAACCACCAAACAGACATCTGCTGAAGAGATGTAGGTGGTTGCTTCATGAACAGTGTGGGAGGGGAACAGGCAGAGATGGGAGTGAAACAACAACAAAAAGGTACTGTGGTTCCATATAGGTCAAAAGAAAAAGTCACAATTTGTTAAAACTTTCTGTTCTGTGTTGTTAACAAAGCAGACAATATGTTCATCCCATATAAGAAAATTAGGTGGTCTGGGGAAATATGTACTTCTCAATCTGATGTTAATTTGGCCAGAAGAGCAAAATGTTTAATTCAGGATTGAAAAAAATAATAATAGTGGTTATGATGGTATCTTTGGCCAGGTTACAAGTCTAGCCAAAAAAAAAAAAACCAAAAAACAAAAACAACAACAAAAACACCCTTATGTAACTTATCTGCTATACACTTGAATTTCTCCCAGGCATCACACATGGCATCACATGACTTTTGATTTAAAAAATTTCACATTATATGAAGTCAACAAGATAAACGTAATATTGCCACATGCAAGAAAATATTTATAGGGAAAAGAAACAAAGAGGCTCAGAATCACTGTATAGTTTGTGTGCTGCAAGACTCAGTTCAGTGGTAATATTGTTCATATAGTTCCCTAGATATATAGGAAATAGAAGCTGAGAACTGCCTTTTTGGATACCACCAGCAGTACCAGCAGTCCCACAGAGATGGTCAAGGTACTCATGGGGTCATACTGGGCATTTCTGGAAGAATTTCCTTGTTCTTCAGGAATTCTTTAGAGAATGAAACCTCCCCTGCAATATCTGGCAGAAGCAGCTCCTGAAATCCCTACAGGAAAATTCCGTCACCTTATAGATTTAAAAGCAATTCTTAACATAAGTGTTGTCTAAAGATGATGCAGCCACACTGCTAGGAGGGACCAGCATCAAATCCCTAAGGTTTCTGCCAGTTGTTGTGACTCACCGCTGCAGCTTTCAGCCATCCCCGGGAAGCTTCACTCACTTTCACAGACACGCTGTTCTCCTGAGGCTCGAAGGTCACGTTGCCCAGGGACAAGACACCAGCCAATATTGCCTGCATGTCCACTTGTTCCTGAAACACACAGCAGGAGTAACTGAAAAGCTGTCATGACTCAGCCTGGCCCAAAGAGCTTCTTAATGTTTCTTAATGTTTCTTAATCTGAGAAGATGGAGAGGTGAGGGAAAGGCACAGGGAACCTGCAGAAGGAGGCTCTACATAAGACTGCAAGATTCAGATGGTTTGGAAGCAGCATGGAAAGATCAGAGGGTAGAGAAATGGGAAAAAACTGCAGCTAGAAAGAAACCCTAAATCCGCAGGAAGAAGCAAGGGGTCCTTGGGACTCACCTGCTCTTGGAAGCCCACCATGTCAAGGGCATTGCAAACCTCTTGATATTTGTGCTTCCAATGCTGAGCTACATCTTCTGTACCAAAGCGTCCACTTATGTACCTAAGAAAGTGTATATCCCATATAAAATCATCACATAATCAGCACAGCCACCAGTCCTACCCTACAGTAACAAAGCAGATCAGGGATAGTGGAGACTTGAATGGGAAAAGATTCTCCAAGGTTATACAAATCAGAATGAAAGAAGAGATTTTCAATCTGCCAGCTTCCAAGCTGACCCATAAGATCTCTTCATGTGTCCCCATTCAGATCCTGCCCGCACTTCCATCAGTTCGTTCACCCCTAGCTCCTCTATGCTGCGCCCTCTTCCACCCCACACCAGAAACACAAATCCAGGATCTGCCTTTGAAGTACCTGTATAGGGAGGGATCCAGCAGTCCATACATCTCCTTTTTCTCTGACGAAAGCCCAGCAAACATGTAGTAGAAGATATGGAAATTCCTCTCTCCAGTATCTTGTCGTACCACTCGGGACTTCTCCAACAGATACTCGCTCAGCTTTGCGCCTTTCACTGCACCCAGAAAGGTAACAAGCTGAACTTGCAGACATATAAAGCTGACTGAACTATTTTCCATCGCTTATTTGGTAAAAGCAGCATAGTCTTGTCTAAAATAGGTACCTTGTGTACAACACCCTTAAAGCCTCCCGTCTCCCTGGAAGTGGTTTTCTCCATGCTTCCCATCATCTTAGAGATGTGGCCATTAGAAACAATCGAGATTTCAGGCACAAGGGAGTACAACTCACACCTCCCCTCGACTATACCCTGATGCCCTTCCCATACCCCACATGTCTGAACCCAGGTCTTATCCTTAAGTCCTTAAGTTCTACCCGGGTCTATCCTTAAGTTACCATGAGATTTTCTTCACTGCACACCCTTCTTACAGGGCATCAAGCTTCCAAATTTTACCCTCCACAAGTTCCCACTACTGAGTCCAGTCCCTCCAGTGCCTACCCAGCCTCCAAACCAGACGTTTCAAACGTTGCCCTTGACCTTACCTGTATTCTTCTGGAAACGCAGCTGTATGTATTTTCCAAAGCGGCTACTGTTGTCATTCATCACAGTCTGGGCATTCCCAAAAGCTTCAAGCAATGGATTTACCTAAAAGAGGAGACAAATAACAGAAACACTCTGGAAATTAAGTGATCTAATCCGGAAATTGCTTATTTGGAAAAATTTAACTTGAACACTTGATGATTAGCTTGCTTTTCAATTACTCATGGAATAGGAAGCACTCCATCAGTGCTCAAGTGCATTTTGTCATATCCCGGAAAAATGAATTAAAAGACAAATATATTCTAATATATTCATAACATATTCACATGACAGCAAAGAATGCTTGCTGGCTGGAGGAAAGGGGACTTGGCCATGTGCTGAGTAAGCTGCTGAATACAACTTTGCAGCACTGCACTGTAGTCTCAAATGGGTTCAATCCTTCTATATATCTCATATATATCTCTCTATATATATCTCTATATATCGTCTATATATCTCCCAGAGCTCAAAACAAAGCACAGAAATACCTCCAACCTGAAAACATTGACTGTTTAGCGATGATGGACCCAAGGGCTCATCCTGCTTATCTTTTCACAAGGAAGGTTAAAGTATGATTTGCTCAAAAACTTTTGGGGTGGCAATTCAAATGAAAAAAAAATAAGATCAAAGAGACAAGAGTATATGAAAAATAGCCAGTAAAGGAATATTGTAACAGCAGAGATGAAGCTAGGGAGGAATAGCAGGTATGTTCCTGACAGTGTTTTACTAGTCAAAGAAACATTTCCAAAAGCCCTGCGGATTCTCCATCCCTGTGTATCATTACATCAAGATTTCGTATCACAGAAACAAAGAAATCCCTGTTCTACACTGAACAGGAAGGAAGCAATTCCAAAAATCCCTAATCGCTTTTCACAGACAACATGCTAAAATGATCACAGTGATTATATCATTTAAGAACGAGCCCACTACATTCCAAGCAAACAGACTTACCGACCCTTCCACACCACCTCATTTGTGGGCAGCCAGTTCACCATTCCTACCCACTGCTTCCTTACAATGTGGCTAGACGGCTTTTTTCCCCTTCCACATCCAGTGTGGTAATGCATGAGGGGGATCCCCGAGCCAAGCCCAAGGCTCCCTGCAGCACTGATACTTCTCCATCTACAAACACCCCGCTGTGGTGACCCACCTGTAAGATCTGCTGCTCCAGCTGCGAGTTGCCTCTACAAAGATTCATGATGTGCTGCAGCAGCAGCTTTGTGCTCTCCGTTTTCCCTGCGCCACTCTCCCCGCTGCCAAGAGAAAGCAAAGTTAACTTCCACCAGCCATAAAATGTAGTTGTCCTGTCCCGTCTATCTCAGTGTCCCATCACCTGAAAGCAACATCTCCTGTATCCAAGTGGTTAGGACTTTCTCAGCTGCACCAGACAGGGGTCACCGGTTTGGACTACAGTTTATTACACAGTGAGCTCCACAAGGTCCTGATATGTCCCCAGAGGAACTTTTTCCCATTCACTGTGATATTCCATGCTACCACATCTGGATGAGATGCACCACACAGTCCCGTTTGCTGTGCTTTGTAGGAAAATCATCCCATATGGGATGATTTTGGAAAACACCCTTTGAAAGCGCCTGGTTCACAGACTCCCTGGCACAGGCTTGGCCTGGCAGCTTCCCCTTTGTGCAGGGAGCTCTGGCCCATCCTTCTGCCACGCACAACCGAGCGCTGATCCCGTGACACCGCAGCGGGCTCCGACCTCCTGCCTTCCACGCGCCCACGTGCGTGGGCTCTTCCCGAACACGGGAACGCGCCGCGGAGACCGACAGCCGCGACATCGCACGTCATTCCGGCGCCACACGTTCCCAGCGCCGCCGCCTCCAAGGCAAACAGCCACACGCGGAAAGCACAGCCTGGGGATGCACAGCCTGTCAACAGGGGCCCGGGCCCCGTTCTGATAGAGACCTTTAGCATAAGCCTAGGAAAAATCAAATGCAGGAAATGCTGAAGATATAAACACGGGGGCAGGTCTCCGCTTACACATCTGACCTTTGAGCTTCTGCTGCGGCTTTACTGCTCAGTAGCTCCCCGGAGCCCGGTGGAACAAGGTGAATTCCACTCGAGTTTTCAGACGGGGAGCTCTGGGCACGGAGCCAGCGTGGGCTGCTCTCCTGGGCTCTTCTGGAGCCCCGGCAGTGACTGGGAGGGCAGCAATTTTCAGAGGGAGAGCATCCTGTTATAATGACTGAAAGGGACTTTGGGAATTGTTCTGCTTGGAAAGGGAATAAGGAAGAAAACAGCATCTCAGCGTGATGCATAGCTGGGAGCCAAGGCCTCAGTTTACTCCTGTCCCTGCGTTGCAGCGAGGCGCTGGTTCCTGGGAGGATGCCAGGACTCCCTGCCAGATGCCTTCACAGAAGCCAGTTTTCCTCCGCAGCATTCCCGAGCTGCTGCAGCCGTGGGCACAGCACAGCTGCAAAGCATTAGCGGCCGGCAGCCCCGTGACGGATACCTGATCCCAGGCACACATCAGGCCACCATCATCTGAATACACACAACAAAACAGGCCCTTCTGCCTGCCGAGGACAAGCCATCCGGGCAGCAACCCTGCCCGGCATGTAAGGGGATTTGTTTTCAGCAACTTCCTTCCTCAGCAAGGCCAAGATAGGGATCAATGACAGTGATAGAGAGATAGTGATAGCGATTGATAGACGAGATAGTGGGAGATCAAGATAGCGATCAATGAACTCGATGGCCATGCTCGAGCCCGCCTTCGCATCCTGCAGCAAGAGCAACAGCATCACTAGGTCCTGCAGGCACCCTCTGCAGCTGTGTACGTGCCCAGACCCTGAAGAACAGAAAAGGCACCTCCTGGAGACCCAAGTGTCCTGCCACGACACGCTGAGGCTGCGGCTAAAGCCAGGCTGGAAAGTAACAGGAGACAGAGGAATCTGCAGCAGAAACAACCTGGTCATAATGAGCCTTTGTCACCTGGGAGGCAGCTGCTGTGTCCAGCAACAGTTGTAGGCTCTGAAATATTGTCCAGACCTCACAAAGTAGGAATGACTAAATGGAGAACAGCAAAGCCAAAGAGGCCACGCTCATATCTAGGAGGAAAGCACAGAGGTTCATGGTAGACTGGAGATGGGCATCTCCCTTGGAGACTTTTCAAGCACAGGAACAGCTGAATCCAATACAGCCTCACGCTGCTTTGACGAACTATGGTCTACCAGGAGGGACTTCCTCCCCTCTCATACTTTCCCAAACCCCAGCACTGGCCACACTAGATAGCTTTATTAGTGAGTTCTTTACTGCTTGCATATAGGAAACCCACAAACTTCCTGTTATAGGAACGGACAAACTTGTTAACAGGATCGCAGGATGCGCAGCAGTAGCTCAGATTCCTATCTCTAACATCACCAACCGCTGTCAGGAGATGAGTGAGAACGCCGATTTTTCAGAGAACACCTACAGGGACACCTGAGATGGCTTCCCACCTCCCACAACAATTTCTATGACTGTTCTGCACCCCGAGGAGCCTCTTCCACATGCTGGCTGCATGGCCACAACTTCTTATGTGTTTAGTGAATGCACATGAAGCACAGACATGAGTGATGCACAGCCTAGAGAAACAAGACAGCCTGGACCCTTAGGGGCTGCTCCCAGTCCCACAGAGATGCTCGGCAGGGATTCAGGAGGTCATGTCCCTAACATGTAGAATGAAAATATTGATAGCACGGTCAGAATAACAACCTGAAGAGAGAGATTAAGCAGCTGGCAATTAACATTTCAGCTGAGGTGACATCTGAAGTCGCAGCTAATCAGAGTGGATAATTAGCCAGCCCTTTGAGGCTTTTCCTGCTACCTGATGCTGTCTGCGCCCTGGCACGGTTCCTCACGGCAGCGGTGACATCACGGGGTGAAGTGCTCACGACACCTGAATACTTGGTCACCAGAGACTCTGTTTGCCTTCTCGTACTGAGAACTTCCTGGTAGAGCAAGGCTTTTCCTGACCAAATTCCTAAGGGTCTCCTAGTAAGGAAGCTTTCTTTACCCCGCTCTTTGCTCGTCTGTCCTCGGTTGCTCCGGGTCCCGCGGGAGCAGCTTCACGCAGGCAGAGCCCCTTACGGAGCGTTTGCCCGGGCACATCACCCTTCCAGCGCCCTGCCCGCCGCAGCGGCCGCTTCCAGCCCGCACGGTTCGGGGTTCTTCCCCCCGACAAGCCGCTTCATCCGCTTTGCGGGCGGCTCGAGCAGAGAGGCGCCTGCAGACGAGGCCGCGTTTCCACTCGCCGGAGCCTTTGAAGCGGAGGGAGCGTCGCCCGCGCCGGGGAGCCCTTTGAAGGGGGAGGCTGCAGCCGGGGCTGCCTGGTGGCAGCGGGGCCACGCAGGGGCTGGGGACCCTTGGGGACGCGCCGGCCCTCACCTGATGACCACGCACTGGCTCTGCGCGGCGGCGTGGCGGCCCAGCATGGCGTGGTAGGCCCGGTCGGCGACGGCGAAGATGTGGGGCGGCAGCGTGCCGCGCTCGTGCTGCCGGTAGCGCTCCGAGACCTGCGGCGACAGAGCGGGGCAGCGCGGGGCCGGGGCGCGGGGCGCCCCGCGGCGGCGCGGGCGCTCACTGACCTCCCGGCCGTAGAGCGGCAGGCGCTGGAAGGGGTTCATGGCGATGAGGATGTCGCCCACGTCGGTCTGGCGGCAGAGGGGGAGGAAGCGCGAGGTGAGCGCCCGCCGGTCGCGGTCCCAGCCCCGGCCCCGGTCCCGGTCCCGGCGGCGGCCCCGCACTCACGTAGACCTGCTGCCGCAGGAAGCGCTCCCGCAGGCCGCCCAGCAGCGCCGCCTCGTCCAGCTCCGCCAGCGCCGCCAGGTCCCCGGCGGCCCCGTCCCGCGGCGGCCCCG
>VZSG01000998.1:62804-85024 GCA_013398315.1 Nothoprocta pentlandii
GCTGCGCTGGGGGTCGGGAGCCGCTGCGGGCTGGCGGGGGGTGTGGGGCGGCGGGTGCCGCGGGGCGCTGGGTCGGGCTGTGGGGCAGCAGGCCGGGCTAGGGGGTGATGGGTGCTGTGCGTCCAGCAGGTGGGTGCTGTCAGGCAGTGGTTGCTACGGGGTGACAGGTTGGTCAGTGGGGCAGGGGGTGATGTGGGTTTGGTGGGCAGATGCGGTGGGTGCTGCCCGGCACAGGCTGTGGGGCAGCAGTCGGTGTGGGGCTGGCAGGCAGGAGCTGTGGGGCTGGCAGGCAGGAGCTGTGGGGCGCAGGCGGGCTGAGCTGTGGGGCAGCAGGCTGCTCCTCAACCCTGCTGGGAGAGAGGGCTGCCGTGGGTCTGAGCCCCCTGCCCTGCCCAGAGCCGGAGGGAAGCAGCTCGTGGTGCCGAGACCTCGGGTCTAGGGCACCTGGTTGTGCCCCGGCCTCCTGCGAGTCCAGTCGAGGTCTGCTGGCCCCATGGGCACCCGCTGGCCCCGTGGGCACCCGCAGCAGCACCCGGCAGCTCTGCGGAGCGGGAGGTGGCTCTGCCCAGCACCGCAGGCGGGAAAAGGGAGGCGCTGGTTTTAAACAAAAGCAGGAGGAGGCTGCAGATAGCGGCGCCGCTGTGGGGCAGAGGCCCATGCCGCTCGGGCTGCTGCTCCTGGGAGGGCAGAGCGCCCCAGGGCTCCGAGCCGCCGGGCTGGGGTGCCCGGGCCGTGTGCTGCCCTTCCTGCAGCTCCTCCTCACGTGCCCCAGGTTTCTGTCTCCCTCACGGGGAAGATGAATGGCAGGGGGGAGAAGGTGACAGTCAAACCGTCAAAACGTGTGAGAACGGGGAAGTGGAGGAGGGCATGGAGCAATGTTCCCTCAGGATTGCATGGGTGCCCTGATGGACACGCTGCCCTACTTTGGAGACAGCCCAAATGACGGGACCTCTGCAGAGGCCCCGCACACTCAGCACATGTGTGTGCTACGATCTGCTCGCTGCAGGGGCCCAAATCAAATAACCCTGTGAGCCCAGCCAGGAATCTGCCCTCTGCTCCACACACCCAGAGCCCAGCTGCGTGTCCCTTGTCCTCCAGGGCCCTTCGACCAATTTTGGCTTTAAAAGCCCCACTGGTTTCCGTCTGGTTGGGATACGACAGTCAGGGAATAGAGCACGTGGCTGAAAGCCCCTGGAAATGTCCCTGTCTTTGGAGACTGGGTTTAGCGCGAGGCACGTGGCCCTTAGCACTGACCTGCTGGGCTTCAGAGAGATATCAGGGGTGGTTGGGCTAAGGCAATAAAGAGAGTTTTTTTTTTTTTTTTTTTTTTTTTTTTTTTGAGGCTATTAAAATATTAAGAAGAAACCCTAGCAATGTCACAGGCAGTGTTTCTATCAGATCGCAGAGTAGCCAACTGTACAGAAAGTATAATCCTAGCTTCTGTTCTGTGTCTGGAAAGAAGCAAGCTGACCTGCTCGTGTCATCTCTAGGTGAAGTATTTTATGCCAAAGGTGGTAAAGGGTCCACAATCACGACAACAGCCTCCCCGGGCTAAAAATATTCTAAGAGTGGTTATTTTAGTCCTATTTGCGAGCACTCTGCAACTTCGCACTGGTGCTGAGCTCTTGCCTATCTGTTATCAGCTTTATCTGTATTGATCTCTCTGGCTAAACGAGACGTCACGTCTGCCCTATTAGACTGGCAAACTTGTTTCCTAAATGGCTGTGGGAATAAACCTCTGGAGAAACTCTTGCTGCTAGAAAGCATTGCCTGTGTCCCTTCAGCTACCCAGACTTTTGCGAGCCCATCAAGTGACTGTCTCTTAGTGTTTCTCTTGATTTCTGTTGTATTTTGGCTCAAGATATTGGCCTTTATCTTTCGGGTGCTACACGGCTTACACGCGGGTGCCTGAAATGTCTCTGGAGGGAAGACTATATTTGAAAAGTTTCCTCCCCTTTCTGCGGGAGTACAGCCCATCCCTATGGGAGCCAGACCCTTTGCAGGGGATATTTAACCAATTGTTAACCAGCGGCTCTTCCTCTGGTAACAATCTTTTTTCCACACATAACAAACCCACGGCCCTCTTGCTGCAGCAGCCAGTTAGCCAGAAGCCAGAGAAGCCAGTTAACAAGGACTGTGTGATTCACAGCAGTTTTCAGTCTTTCTCATCTCTAAGACCATAAACTACATTAGAAAAATCACCAAATTCTCGGAGAAGCTCTGGGAAAAGCGCCCAAGATCTCTGTGTCTCTCCCCAGAGAAATCCTATGGCTGGTTTCTACTTCTATTTTCTGCGTCCACCCACTAACTTCCTGGAGTTTTTAATGAGACTGTTGCATGCAGAAGTAGGCAAGACAGAGGAAGCAGCAGCCTGTGGGCTAGAAAACGCGTGTGGGGTTGAGTGCTTGGGATTTGCCCTCGGCCCTGTCGCAACGTGGGGTTCCTCTTGCGTTCAGAGCCTGAGCTCCCTAACGCGGTTGCTCTGGTTGGAGCAGGGCCCTGTGCCTGCAGGCAGGAGTGCACGGGGAAGCTGCTAACTGAGCTCCCCTTCCCGCAGCAAAGCGTGGACGTGTAGCTCCATGCGGGTCTTGCATTTGTCCTGTGTCGGTCTCTCTTGGCTCCTCAGGGAATTTCTCTGCACCGTGTCTGCCATGGGCGATTCAGCCCTGGTGGTAACGGCTGCAGTAAACACTGTGGAAGAGCAGAGGGCCCGGTGGGGCAGGAAGCGCAGCCGGGCGGCCAAGGAGCTGCTGCAAAGCGAGCACAGGTACCTCGAGCAGCTGGACCTGGTGGTCACCGTGAGTATTCCGGCTCCGTCAGGTATGGGATAGACATAGGGCAGCAGGTCCTCATGGGGAAGTGTCGCAGGGCACAATCTGATGCGTCTGTGGCGTGGGACATGTCCCCATTTTTCACACTGCTGGGTTGAAAGGTATTTTTCCCTCCTCTGTGACATCTGATGGCTTGTGTTTTATTGCCGCCTTGGCTTTTGTCCATATCCAGACACAAGTCACAAAGCTGGGGGTGTATGGGGCACATGGCTCAAGATAGCGGAGATCTGTGAAACAGAGGGACACAGAGGAGACCAAGAGAGAGAACAAACGTGGTTAAACACAAGTGCCTTGAGGAACAGTGAAACGGACCCAGTCAATACTGTAGAGCTGTGTTAACTCTTTGGTAAGTTCTCTTTCTCCTGCTTAGTTCTTCGTGACAATTTTAAAGGCCAAAGGGACGCTCAAGCCTGCTGTGCTGGAAACCATATTTGGACCCCTAGAATCCATATACTCGGCCAGCCAGTAAGTGAACTTCTGATACAGTTCCTGTAATTACATGGGAGGATTCTGTACTCATGAGGAAACAAGATTTCGGGAAGTAAACCTAGCACCTTGTGAGGCAGGCGTGCATGCCTAGCCCTGCTCTGAGCCTTGGTGGCACTCGGAGATGTACCAGGTAACTGCTCGTTTCCATCCACACGTTTGGATACCCAGTTGCTGTCTGGACGGTGATTTTTAAACTCAGTAAATCAGTACGTTTTTGAAAGGAAGACTTTCTGTAGGTAACATTATGTACATTATGTACATGCTCTGGATGGAAACTGGATGGGAGGTGTTGACTGACACACACAAGTCAGTGTAGGAGTTAACCATGGGGAATTGGGAAAATGCGGTAAGTGACGTATCCCTCCATCGTCTTCTTTCCTCCCACGTGCAGGGTTTTCTCACTTCACCTGGAGAGAGGGAATTTGGGACTAGGACTGGAAAATTTATGTCAGAAACTGGAGCTTTATGGCCACTATTCTGAGAATTTGCAGCAGGCAGATAAAACCTTGAAGGTAAACGTTTCCTGTGTCCTGTTCTCTTTTCTTCCTCTATTTCCAGAACAGCCACATTCTTCCCTCTCTCTTGCTTCTGTTTCTGATCAGTTTTCTTCCTCTTTCTGCGCTGCTGCTATTCTCCAGTCTTTCTGTCATGATGAAAGCACTTCAAACTTATTTAAAGTTTCAAATTTTTGGTTCTCGTTATTTCCAGCATTTTTTTTTTGAGGGGAGCAGAGCTTTACTCAACGGTTCTAATGTAATATCCTTTCTCCTTCCCTCATTTTTTATTCTTTTCTACAATAGAAAAAAATGTTTTCCATCTCTTCCTGCTTATTTTTTACCTTCACCCCTTTCCACCTCCCTCTTCAGATGCTCTGTCTTCCAAGAGATTTCGGATATATTTCGAGCTCCTGAAAACTCTACCTGGAAAGCATACCACCTGACTACAAGTTCTTGTCAGAGCTTGTTCTCAGCTGTAGGAAATATTAGAATATTTTTCTTCTTGTATTCATACGCATTCATTTTTGATGTGAAAAACAAGAAAAGCAAGCCAGTTTGGGTACTTGCTTTGAAGTAATAAAAGCACAAGGTTGTGTTGCTTTGTGTTGAGAAGAGTGATTAAAGCCACTGATGGACTCTCTGCTTTTTCTCTGTGTAAACTACCCTTTTTTCTTTGCTTCTGTGTGTGATGTAAACTAGCTTCATATTGCTGCACACGAGCGGCGGATGTCACTAACATTTCCCTTGGGGAAAATGGTGGTTAGGAGAAAGGAAACAGTTTGTCCATGGCCACAAAAGCGGTAGCTGGTGCTGGTGTTTAGGACTGCAGTTCCACTTTCTAAGTTCTGGCACAGAGCACTAAAGTCTGTGCTTATTTCTTTCCACGGTCTCAAGCTCTGTGCTCTGTCCCATGCAGGAGCAGCTGAGGAAGAACAAGTCGTTTCGACGCTTTAAGAAACTCCAGGAGTCCCGACCTCAGTTTCAAGGGAGGAAGCTGGAGGATCTGCTTCCTTTGCCCCTGCAGAGGTTGCACCAGTAAGTAGGCAGTTCTGAGTGCTCCTCATCACCACAGCTCTGCAGCACAGTTCTTTGAATGCGCTCATTTCATTTTCATATTTAGCAGTGAAGTTAACTTCATATATTTGGAAAACACTTCCTGAAGAGATGACAGAAACAACCACCTATGTTAAACAGGTTCACAAAATTTTCGTAGTTCAACATTCATATAAAAATGTCTTCAGTAAAGGACAAAACTCTCTGAACTACTGGGTTATTATTTCTCAATGGAAGCACTAACACCATATGTTCCCTGCCCATATAAAACAACCACAAAGACATTGCTATAAGTTGGAGGATTAGATCTGTCTGGAAAATTCCTGGCTCTTATTTTTCTTTCCAGATGCACGCTGGTTTTGTCTTGGTCCTGGCTTCTGTGTGGCAAGGGGATTGCAGCAAAGGGTCTTCAAAACTATATATAATAAATATATCAGTTATATAGTTAGTGAACCACATGTCCAGAAAATGGCAGAACTGGTCTGTTGTCCAGGATGCAGGCATGTGAGGACAGGCTCATGCTGAAAGCAGGTAGGTTAGAGACCACCTTTAGATGACACCGTTCTCACATGAAGAACATAATGCAATAGACATATGAAAAAGGAGAAGCAATTTATTAGATATCTTGAGGATAACAGGGCTGAAATCAGGGGTGACTGGGCCCTTCAGGTTCAGATTGCATAGCCTGGAAAAAAAAAAATCATCATCATCTTTTGCAAACTGCTCTTTCTGGTGTCTCTTTATGAAATAAAACTACTCCTTCGTCCTAGGTACAAACACTTTCTCAGAGACCTGCTGGAGAACACGAGCCCAGACAACACAGAGCACCAGAAACTTGCAAGTATGTTCCTCCCTGTAAATGCTGGTACCTTCATGAGTTAAACTCCTTGCTGATTCTAAGCTGCTGTCTGCTTTCCACAGGGGAAAAAAAAAAAAGCCCTGTTCTGTCTGAGGTTTTAGGGCATTACTGTTTCCTATCACCATTTGATCCAGAGCTATATCCCAGGAGGCAGGTACAGGAAATAGCAATGGAGAGCAGCAGGCAGGGGAAAGGGTCTAGAGGCTACATCCCAAAAACGAGTGGTCTGTTGGTCATTTCCTTCCATTTTTCCTAGGCCCTTCATCATCTATCAGCAGTCAGCATCACTTGCAGTGGGGCAATTATTTTTTCCTTCAGATTCAGAAAACCTTTTGTCTCATATCTCACTGGCAAACATATGTCTTTTTAGAACCATTGGTTGCAAGGGGCCTCTGGAAGTCTATTATCTCCTGCTAAAACTAATGAGCAGCTTCATTGCTGATACTTGGCTTAAAAATAGTCATTTCTCAGTTTCACCTTTCTTTTCACCTCAAGATAGATGAAGAAAAGCATGTAAGAATATGCTGCTGTAATTTCAGAGGCTGTGAAGTGCGTTTCTGAGGTATCTCAATGGGTCCAAGACGTCATTCGTAACAGAGAGAACTCCCTGCAACTACTTCGAGTTCAGAAACTGCTCAAGGGACAGAAGACCAAGGTGCTGGCACCAGGTGGGTCTTGCTAACAGCTCTGCTTTTTCTGCTAAGCTGAGGTACCTGGAAGTAGATTTGTCTTCATGTCTGACCAATTCATATTAACTTGTGTTCCTCTCTTTGCCCAAATTCCAGATAGATAGTGAAGAATTGTAGCAAGTCATTAGTTATGTAGAATATAACTAGTAATTACTTACTTTTAAAAGGCAAAACAAATAATTAAAAAGTCTTCTGGCAAGAATAAGCAGCAGCTTAATTGCCTGACATGCAGGTAGAAGGAGTTGATCACATCTAGCTCAAAATTAATTACCAAGAGTCCAAGGAGGTCAGGAAAGCAAGTGTTTAAATGAGAATGAGAGAAATACGCGGATTTAGGAAGGATGCAACTAGCAGTGTTCTCCCTCTCCAGGCAGGACCCACATACCCTTTTTGAGTTTGAAGGGCTCACTGTGTTGCTTTGTTTTAAGCTGCATGAACCACACCCTGTACATGATAAGAATCTTTTATATCCGTCTGGTTTAACAGTGCCACAAACGGGAGTATTTGAATTGATAGCGAGATGGATACGGTGGCAGTCACTGGCATGCAAGATCATCTCCCTGGATAACAGGTTTCTCTTGCGTGGCTGTGTTCTCCACGCCAAGAGCAAGTTCCAAGTTACAGCTCTGTAACTTGGAACATGCTTGGAACAGTTACAATTTGTAACTTAGAATTTGTAACTCACAGTTACACTGTGAGAAACGTGTCCAGCCTGGACCTTTGTGAAATGGTCACTTGGAGAAGAGCATCGAAGTCGCTCTGTTTTAGGGTCTTCAAGACACAGCTGCAATACCTGAATGTGATTGTTGCAATGCATGTATGTTGTTGGGTGAAGGTAGAAAATAAGTTTTCTATGGTGCTGTAATGCATCTTTGGCCAGTAATTGACGACTGTCTGTTTCCCTTGCACACTCAGGGCGCTGGTATATCCGGGAAGGCTGGTTGTTGGTGGTGCCTTCAAAGGGAGAAGAACTGAAGCCCAGGATGTTCTTTCTTTTTTCTGATATCCTTATTGCAACGAGGCCCTGCCATCCGCTGCACCTGTTAAACTCGAACAAATTCACGTGCCAGGCTGTCTATCCACTTCAGGAGTGCACTGTGGAGAAAGTGTTCGGCCACACACAGAGCCAGGGAGGGCTTCTCAGTGTAAGTCTTTGGGAGGAAAAACAATGCATTAAAAAAAACCCAAAGCACATAGAGACTGATATGGGCCACTTTCAAGCATCCTATTAAGCATAGGAACCCAAAGAACTGTCACCTGTAGCAGGGAGGTCTGCAATAAGACAGGTTTGGCACTGCCTTTGTACTGTCCGGCCTCTGCTTTCCCCTAGCACCACTGTTCATTTTATTAGTGGAAAAATTAGTGGAAATTGTAAGCAGGCTGAGTTGGGAGGTCAGTGGGCATGTCCCCCCCTTGTGTTGGAGTTGCCACCTCGGTGAGGCTCGGTACCAGATTCTGCTTCTCTTCCAGCTTTCCTTTCCACACAAGACACTTTTGCTGATGTCCACCGATCAACAAGATATTAATGACTGGTATCAGAGCCTCAAAGCAGCAATCAGGTGAGCTTCCTCCCTGTAACCACTGAGGAAATGGGGCAGAGCACAAAAGGGATCTCATGGACCTGTACAGCTGCATGTATCACAGCTGTAAGGCTCATGAAGAAGACCTGACAGCCAGAATGCAAGGGAACGGGCTTCATGTGCTGTGGCTTTTTCTTTTGCTTTTTCTCTACAGGCAGCTGAAGGCCTGACCCACTGGAGTACACGACAATCCAACAAGATGGCCTCCTCTCGTGCTGAAGCCTCTGCAGCCTTACACAATGCTACCTGTAGCAGAACAATTGCATTCAGAGGGACTATACCCGGTGCTTGTGAAACTGAGGGCTTCGTCAGCTGTTCTAATCTCAACATACATATCAAAAAAACCCATACGCACAATAAGAATCTGTATATTAAGAATTTTTATCCAGACTTTTCCCATAGATTAGAAGCTTTTAGCTTTTTTACGCTTTTAGCTTTTTTACACTTTTCTTCCTTGAGTTACTAAGGACAACTAGAAGAGGCTCTAGTTTGCTTTTCCTCATTAAACATTTTTATCCAATTGTCTTTCTAAACTGGCGTTTTCACACTTGTATTTCCACACAAACTTGTATGTTTGCCTTCTCTTGCCTCTGGCTGAAACAAATGAGATGTTTTAGGTAACACCAACACAGGCATATCTATCTTCAGCCAGTGTTACAGAGCTTGTGCCACACGAAGCTAATTATTCCCTGAGGAATTTTTTCTTTAATGATCATAGCTTTCAGTCTTATATCAAAAGTCTGTCAATCACTATCCCTTCTCTTCTAAGCAAGTGACAGATGAGCGATGTTTAATCCTCCCTGCTTAAGGCCTTACCTGTCAGTTTTTTCATTAATCCCATAGAGGAGCTGCTTTGCTGAGCAAATAAAAATAAGCAAACTGGTAGGTACCACACTCATGGTAACGCAGCTGAACATGGGGTTCAGGTTTTTGCTCTGAATTCTAAGAGACTGCAGGTGAAAGCACTGTTCTCTGCCTTCAAAGTCTGTAGGATCTGTATCACAGCAAAACGCCACCAGGAAAAGCTGGGGCAGCATCTCTGCTCACATCACAACAACCATTCCCTGAGGACTAAACTCGGCATACTGACTCATCAGCTTGCTGATAACACACTGCATATCAGTTTACCAGGGTAAAAAATGTATTCAAGTTAAAAAAAAAATAGAAAACATAATGTCCAAATTACACAGCAGCAGCAGTTTTGTACATCTCTTCTGCTGTATGGAAAAATGACTTTAAACAAGATGTTAGGTCATCTTCTACAAGCTGTACCACTTCATGGTCAATAGAAGTGCACTCTCTCTCTTTGAGATGTTAATGTTTTGGTAGTAATTCCTTTCCCTTCCCCTTCTTCTGCCAAACTGCACTGTGCATCCTTCACTTCTCACTGGAACTACCAGGGGGAACAGAGAGGTGATGCCCTATGACATAAGAATCCAGAACAGCGCTACCAAAGTGCAAGTTCTCTTGCATCATTAGATCTTGCCTTCTATACAGGTCACATCTTGTTACATACTCAACATGAGTGACATACAGGCACTATCATACTCAGTCACCTCAGCTTGTGACCGGAGGGAGCTTTCAAGTACAAATCAAGGGTGACACTGCCCAGACAGTCCCGTACCTGCTAGGAGAGCACAGACACTCTCTCTTTTATGTTAAGGGCACACCATGGAGGTTTCTTGAACCTCCACAGCTCAGTCTCAAGTCAAGAGTGAGAACTACTATCCTTGCCTCTGTTATCTCCTCATTATAACACAATTCCCTTGGGTGTTGCCCCTTTGAAAGCCTGCCTCAGTGCTACCTCTCTGATTTATGTTCATTGTTCTTCTGGAACAACAAAACTAGCCTAATGTGTCAATAAATGCCCAGCTCTGAATGTCTCCACACTGGCTTCTAATAACAGCTGAGCAGCTCA
Source organism: Nothoprocta pentlandii (assembly GCA_013398315.1). Classification (NCBI taxonomy): domain Eukaryota; kingdom Metazoa; phylum Chordata; class Aves; order Tinamiformes; family Tinamidae; genus Nothoprocta; species Nothoprocta pentlandii. Next base: position 72,721 of record VZSG01000998.1, read on the forward strand.
GGCAGGGATGTACAGGACCAGAAACTGAAACTCATCAAGGTTTTGGTTGTAATAAATGACTACAGCACAATGTATACACGAATATAAGCAGAACAGCGTCAACCTCATTTCTGAATAGTGTTTATTTACAAAAAGAGTACTAATCTGTCAGCTTGATTTCCTTCTCTCGCTGAACTGCTAGTAAAGCACAGGAAGGAGGAAGTAAACCTTGAGCTTGTGCCACAGTTAGAATAATTCAAGGCCTAGGATCAACACTGACCCCCCTGGGCACCTTCCATCGCTGTGCTCCGGGACGGCGTGGGCTGCCCCTGCAGCCTCGCACGTGGGTGGCTCACGACAAGCCCCATCCCCGCACTTGCCTGAGGCCTCCTTGGCGAGGGGGACGGGGACCTAGACGGCGGTGCCCTCTGGGGCGCGCGCGGCCCGTCTCACGTCCTCCCGGTAGCCCTTGAGGAGCTGGTTGAGCAGCGTCTTCTCGCTGTCGGGCTGCGGGCGGACGAGCGGCGGGAAGGGGTTGCCCTTGAGCTCGATGACGGCCATCTTGGCGCGGTCGAGGCTGTCGCGGTTGGGGATCTGCAGCATGCGCGTGTACTTGCCGGGGTGCGGCTGGTAGCGCGGCGCCAGCACCTTGAACAGCTTGTGGATGAGGTCCTTCTCCTGCGGGCGGCAAGCGCAGCTCCGGCACCGCCGCCAGGGCCAGGGCCAGGGCAGGCCCTGCTCCCTACTTACCGTCAGCCAGAAGTCCGCCATGCGCATGGCCCGCTCGTCGCTGTCGCCCCGCTTGGCGTAGTCGATGAGCTGCGGGGAGACGGAGCCGTGAGGAGGCGCGCGCCGAGGCCGGGCCCGGTCCCCCCCGCCGCCGCCGCCGCCGCTCACCCGCTCCACGTAGCCGCGCATCTCGTCGGCGCGCGCCCACGGCGCCTCGATGCGCTCGTGCCGCACCAGCGCCGTGACCAGGTTGCGCAGCAGGTCGAGGCGATAGCGGGGGCCCGGGCCCAGGCGCCGGTGCACGCGCCCGTGCGAGATGGCGGCCGCCACCGAGAGCCGCATCCCGCCGCCGCCGCGCGGCACCACGGGAGCGCCCTCCTCCCGGCAGCCCCCGCGCGGCGCGGCGGCACGGGAGGCGGCCGCGGGGGATGCCGGGAGTTGTAGTTCTAGGGGGAGGAGGGTACCGCGAGGCATGCCGGGAGCTGTAGTTCCGTGCCCGGCCGGGCGCCATTTCCCGCCGCGGGCGCCATGGCGGGCGCGCGGGGTCGCAGTCGGGGCTGGCGGCGGATGCCACCCTCAGGAGCCATTTCTGTGGGCTCGGGCAATGGCTGCCAGATCCCTTTCTGTCACCTCTCTGTCTCAGTGACAGGATCTCAGGGGAGCCTCACGCCGCACATCTCATGCCCAAGTTGTGTGGGGAAGTCACCGGGACCAGGGTCCTGTTGTGCTCAGCCAGTGTTGGTACCGCCACCATAGCCCCAGAAGGGCATGAGCACCTGATTTCCACAGGGACACGGCCTATTCTGCAGTAATCCATGTCCCATCCTGGCCCCTATGTGGTTCTGATCCAAGGACAGTGTTAAATGATTCCGGGAGGAGGTTTCCTCCTGCTTCCGAGAAACATTCCCCTGTTTCAGGACACGTCGTACGTAACAAAAGCGACTACCAGCAGCATAAGAAAAATATCTTTGTTATTAGGAATACATCATAAAATCACAGTCATTTTGTACACATTTTAGTATTTCATATACTTATATAAATAAAATGAAAAGCATAGCTATTGGAATGTGAGATAGCAACAAACATACTGACTTTTATGTGAAATTAAGAACAAATTCTTGGATCCCACCCCCATCTTCTGCTGCTTCACTGGGGTTTAACATACTAACTCTGAAATACTTGGAGAAAAGAAAGGTTATTCAAGCTGTGATACCAACAATAACTGCAGGGATTACCTTCTCTCCATTTATAATCAATTTTCCTTTCCTTTTCCTGTTTTAATCTGACCATAGAGGAATTCTTTTGTGTCAGTATTTCAGTTTTGCAAGAAAGACTAATCCTGTATGTAGTTGGCGCAGTGTTGAAAGAAATTTTCCCGGCTTTCAATTTTTTAAACCCACAAACAACCACCATTTTCCCAACATTATACACTTTTGCAAATGTTTCCATTAAATATATTTCCAATATTAATAAAATAACAAACTCTTTATTATCCTTCTGCTTATAACGATGTCTTAACATCAAAATAATCTCTCTTTCTAATAAAATTATACATAGTATTTAACTATATGAAACAAAGTTGTCGTGTGCATGAGCCTAGCATTAAAACTAGACGTGAGTGTAGATGTTTCTATAATCTTATTTGGAGATTTAATGTCATTTTGGAGCCATAGAGTAATAAATAATTTACAAGCTAATGGCTTTCCCCTCTCCCTAGAAAAATGGGAAACGTTTAATCTGGCCTGGATTTGTAAAATTTTTAGTGTGAAGAAGATTTTACCTGTCTTTTGAGAGTTTGTGTGTGTTTCTGTAGAAGATGATACCTTAATAAAACAGTTTCTGATACAATCTTTGTATTATGACAGTTATCATATGGTTATTCAGATATAAAATAAGAAAGGTCTGTACAAAGATCTCCACATGGGCAGAAGGCTGAACCTTCCCAACCGCCTGTGCTCCAAAGGGATTCTCCCTGCCAGAGGAATTCCCGTGTTCCCTGCAGTGGCCTTGTCCTTGCTGTTGTATTCCCACTGCTGGGACTCAGCCCCCAGCTGCTGGGAGTCTATGGGCAGAGGGAGGGAAAGCACAGGGACAAAACCCAGCAGGTTTCCATCCTCCCCTTCCATGTCATCCTCTCTGGTGGAGGAAGCATTGCTTTTGGAAACCCAGCTGCAGGCTGTAAAAAATCATGATGCAGTTCTGGAAAGGGAGGATACTGAGGTCCACATTTGGAAGGCACTTACATATGTGCCCTTGTTGATGTTTGTGACTCTCTAGGACTTTTTTTTTTTTTCTTCACCTTGAGGCATATATGTTTTTTTCTCCCCTTCAGGTTCAGTGTCAGAATTTCATTTCTGTGGATATTTCTGCATAGCAGGGCATTCTCCCTCCTCACTCTCCCAAATTTGGTGATCAAACTGTACAAGCTTCTGATTTAATGTTTACATTTGGAAAAAAAAAAACCAGCTTAGAACTAAAGCAAGGGACTTTTTTTTTCTTCTTTAAGGACAGTTGTTCCTTGTGGGTAGGGGATAGCGGGGATAAAATTTACTTGCTATGTAGGAAGTGACTCTTAACTTATTAGATATGGTTCAAGAAACTGCAGTTATTAATTCTGTAGTAGAAATCAACCTGATCCAGCAGGTGTTGGGGAGGGTAACATGCAGGAGAGTAAGCGTATACATAATATGGCATTTGACAAATATACCTAAAATTGTATATTGATGAACTGTGTCATTTATACCCAATTACCTGTTTGGAAATAAGAGAATAGACCCGCTGTCCTACAGCTGCTTTCATTGTGCTCCCATGAGACCATCCCTTTTTGGTTACAAGTTTCTACCTAAATCTCACTGATCCGTTGCCTGGATCTGCAATTGGGTTTACTCGGATCTGCAGCTGCTGAAAATGCTCCTCGCAGAAAAGAAACCCAAAGACCACAGGGTGAGAACACCCATTTTTCCTAAGCTGCCACCTACCACTGATTTATACATTACATTTTTTTAGTAGGGATATACATATAGTGTGAAGAGGGAAAAAAAAGTCATTAATATTCTTAAAACTAATGGCCTTGCTTGTGGCATACGGACAGTGTGGAGCTGTGAAACAGTTATAGGAATGAACTCTTCAGATACTATACAAAAATACTATGGGTCTGGAATAGCCACCTGTGTATACAACACCACCTGTACTTGCAGTACAGGGATTATAACAACTGTCTTCTCAGAGAACATGGAAGGAAATTCAAACCTGTATAAAGGAACTGGAAAGAGCTTGATAATATTTTTCCCTATATGTATTTTTTTAGAACAGGAAAGTCCTGAAAAGCATGGCAAAATGAGAATTTTTTCTTAGAGTTGTAACACGGGCAAGTCCCAGCACTAAACATCCTGTAGAAGTAGCAGCTACACAGACACCACATGGTATTTAAACATTTTGTGCTTAACATCCTAACATCTCCTAATGTCTTTATCTTCTGAGTATGGCGAAGTTCTCAGCAGCTGTGGTAAACCCAAAGTAACGGTAACACACATCACCCATGAGGTATGGTCCAACTCACGCATCCAGTTTTCCAGTGTTAAAAAAAAAAGGCATTTCCTTTCATCCCTCTTTACACATATAGCATCCCCTGCCTCAGCTACCCAAGTGCCAGGTGTTGTGTCTCGCCACGTGGGGACCTGCACCTACTCATGCTCCTTGAACATCAACCCAATACGCTGTAGCTCTGCGTTCCAGCTCGGTAAATGCCAGTCAGATGGCTCTCACGTGGCAGAGGAACAAAGGCGATGGCAGCCCTTTGCCTCAAGCAAACTTGAGGCCTCTCTTTGCTCTCTGTTTCACTCAAACTACTTGATTAAATTGGGTTGTTTTTCCTGCTTCATAAGTTTCCCATTCTCTTGCTCATCCCTGTTGCGATGTATCCAGTAGGAACCTATTGAGGAAGGGACTCACTCCCACACTGAGCAGCAGGAGAAAGGCAAGGGAGAAGTAAGGGTAGTTTAGGCGAGACACATCTTGACTCTCTTTGCATAATACACTGTAGAAATACAAACCCAAATCATCTCCAGGTCAAAAAGCAGTGCCTTTATATCACTGCTTTGGCCATTTTCCCCCTCACCCTGCTGTGACAAGGCTTATTAGAAGGGCACATTTCAGTTGCTGCTGGCCTCTGCTGTGAAACAGGGATCTACCCCTCACAGTTTCCTAAGCTTGGGGACACTAGGTGAGAATTTGAGGTCAGTGATATAATTTTTTTACATGTATAAAGTAACTCTGGACCTATGTTTTACGTACTGATGTCTTTCAAGGACAATGTTGAGCTATCCCTCCATCTCTGGCAAGAGTCTAGGTACGGGGTAATTTGGACATTAATCAAATGTAAGTAGATGAGATGCTGTTGTCTGTCCCATTAGCTAGGGCATGCCTTAACATGCTAGCCCTATATGCCAGAAAGGCTTTCCTTATAGTCTAGGCACAATGCAGAGTGCAGATTTGATGATACGGAATTACTGCAAGGAGGCCACTGTGAACTGAGAAAGCTACAGTATGAGCAGCACAGCTGGGGAAAAGCAAAGAGAAAATGGGAAAATATACAAATATATATATTTTTACATTGTCAGTGCATTTTTATACGGAACAACTCTAAGGGGCTCTTTTTCAGTAGGCCTAGCTAAGGATGGGCTGCTTTCTGTATCCTGGAGTCTCTGGGTGCTGCCCGTGGTTTGTAGTCTTCCCCCGATCCAAGATCTACTGTGTCGTGATAGTTTGTAAATTCCTGAGGTAACGGAAACTCCTCCGTTGATGAGTGAGTCCTGTGTCCAAACACTCTCTCTTGCAGCTCGGCGATGTCGTTTCTGATGTCTGCCATCATTAGCAACAGGAAGTCAAAGGAGCCTGGCGGGCCCTGCAGGCACAAATCAGGGTCATTAGTAATGTCATACTTAACTCATGGCTTTCAAGAATGTTGATATAATTACCCTTGCAGGGGTAATTCAGTAAAATACGGCATCATATTGGTTGCCTGAAACAAAAGACCTCTCCTTGAGTCAACCTGCTTGGGAAACAATCTTCAGAAGGCAAATGAACAATCCTCAGAAGGCAGACAGAGATTAAATGCTTAGCTCTTGTGTTACTGAACACTTCCTTCACTGTATCTTTTCCCTAGCAGCATTTTAATAACTCCCCAGGCCAGAAGAGGTAGATCTTGTAAATTATTGCTTTTCAGCTGACTTCATAGTGAAATACAGTGTTCAACACTGGGATCAGCTTGTTGCCCACCTTGCTAAAAATCCATTCCCTCAATGAGAAAAGACTGTAAGAAGTAAAAATTTATACAATTTCTCTTGAAAACGGATTGGAAGTTTCTACTGTCCTCCATCTGACTTGCTCAAAGCCAATACCTTGCCAAGACCCCAGAGAGAAACTAAGGGCAGGTGTTTGAAAGGTTCCAGGGATCTGGCTACCAGCGACAGCGTTGGGTGGACAGTATGAACTTGCACTCTGCATAGGATCTCATGCTGCTGCCTTCTGATCATGTCCCACCACTGCTGTAGGGCAGACACACGCTTATTGCCTTCAGTGTGACACCCGGCAAGGGAGGAGATGTGTAGGCAAATGGATTTGATGGAAACAGGATACTTACAGGTATCCCTTTTGGTCCTGGCGCTCCTCGCTCCCCCTGTAATCAATACCACCTCAGTTAGTTCGCTGTGACTAAAGGAAACAAGCAGCACAGTTTGCCTTAGCAGACACTCCTACTGTCCCCAGGCCAAGAGTCCTCAGCTTACACTAACTGCTTGCTAAGGAAAAGAAGACCTTGAAAGTAGTCCCTGGTCTCTCTCAGGTTTATAGGCCTCTCTCACATTGAGAGCCCCTATCCTAAAGTGCAATTCATTTCAGGGAATGAGTCAGGATTTGCATGGCCAAACTCTTTGTAAGTGGATGTCATGACTTTATTTTTCCCCCTTCCTTTTTTTTTGCCCAGCTGCAGTATCCTGCAATCTGAAACTCCTGCCCTGGCAAATTGCAGTACTCAAGTTTATGGGCACTGCAAAACGTATGCCCTGACTGTTCTCAGCTTCATGTAAGACCTGACATCTGATCAAAATAGATAACATGTTTCTTCAAATGAATCAGAGACAAAATCCTGGCACTTTTGCTCTCTGCGCTTTACAGTTATGGGGAAATAAAGATTATCTTCATGGACAAAATGCATTTTCCTTGCTAACAGGAAGGCAAGACCCGGCCCAACATTGGCACTAGTGTTTGCAGAAGTCTGAAGCAATAAAGCCATTCTTAAAAAATAACTCTGCTACAATTACATGAGGCCTTACACCTGCTGGAAAAACGTAAACAGGGAATGCTGAGATTTTGCAGAACTACTCTGGTGGGCCGAGAGGAGAGTGGGTCAAAACACATAGCAAAAGTAAAGCAGGAACAAATATATTGGGAGGAACATAGGAAATTGACACTGATTCTAGCAAAAACAGAGTTGGATGCTTCTAATTTTCACCTAGACAGTAAGAAACTGCAGGTAATGGGAATTTGCAAGACAGTAGTCTAATGAAATAGGCTGAGGCATTGAATTCTTTATGGAAAAGGAAAGGGGGCTGCTTGGCAGGTCAGGACTGGTCAGGACTGACAGGACTGACAGGACAGGCAGGCAGGTCCTGTCAGGACTATTTGCAAGACTGGAGGAAAGGGGAAGCACCAAATAGCTGAAGGAAGACACGAAGGGATCATTTTCAGCACAGCAAAAGAAATGAAAGATGGTAAAGGGAATGATGGCAAATACGTAGTGGGTCTCTCTAGTGAGCCTGCACTTCACATCCACATGTGCCCACGTTTTAAAAACAGTACCTCTCCTCACCTTGCTACCATCTCTCCCTGGGGCTCCCGGAGGGCCCTGCAAGAGAGAGAGAAGTGTTGACAAGAACATGACATTGTGGAGCTCAGCCCAGATGTGCAGTGCATAACAGGAAGGGAGAATACTGACCACGGGGCCCCGTCTGCCCTGCTTTATATGTGATATGTCTGGAGATGGTCCCATGGGTCCCATTGATCCGCGAGGACCCGGCTGTCCAGGAGGTCCAGGAGGCCCAGGAACTCCTTGACTCCCTTTTGGTCCTGGAGCCCCTGCAATCAACAGCAAAGGTTACCTGCCAGGTAAAGCATTCAGGACAATTCATGGGGACTGATGGTTTTAATGAACCACCTAATGGTCCGGGTGCCTTAATACCCCCAAACCACAAATCTGTAACAACACAAGCAACACAGCAGTCATTTGAGACAACATTAGTCCATGTCACAGGGGCTACAAGGCCTCTTCAAAAAGCAATTGAACCTGGTGTAATGAAGATGCCAAAACTACCACTTCCATGGCTAGGCATTCAGGCTGGGAATGAAAAGAAAAGCAGAAATGCCTCATTTTCACACAGAGAATAATGCAGCAAAGGAACTCATCTCACATGAGAAATGTCTCTTGTAAAGAGAAAGCTTCAAAAAACCTGTGAAAAAGCTGGGTCAAACACATTTGCACATGTTTGACACGGTAGAAGTGCTTCTTGTAATGGACTGCACTTCTGCACAGCACAGGAGCTAACGTGGGACACTGATTTCTGTTTTGCTTCATATCATTTCCAGCTTCTATGGGTTCATCAGAGAGTGCAACATTTGGGAAGCATTCAGTCAACAATGTGTATGTTTAGATCAAGCAAAATTCTACGAAAACCAAACAGAAATTCAGGGACCTGAAACAGCATTTGCACAAAACAAACCTTAAGGAGTCTGTACCTGAGTACATTTTTTTCTTCATTACGTAAGACAAACAAAGAACATAAGAAATGAAAGAGAGTAAAGACGACTCAGGAGGACAGGATAATTATGGCAAGGATTCTCAGAGGGAGCGCAAGCAAGTTCCAGGATGAACCTCTCAGACTCCTCTTGAATAGCCGGCATCGCAGGGGCAGGAGGAGCTCAGCACAGATGATTTTCAGGCAGAAAGGACAATTCTACAGTACCTTGGACAGCTCAGGTCAGGGGAATGTCCCAGTTGGGACAGGCAGGACAGGCCCCCGTTAGACATTGCGAGGTGCTGCACCGCGCGCTCCCGAGCCCGACGCAGAACCACTAACCACACTGGCCTTGCCCCTATGATCTACTGTCGCCTGGGGATACTCATCCTCCAAGAAAATGAGATAGAGACTCAAACAAGCAATACTGCAAAAGTGGGAATAAATGGGGATCAGTTCAGTGGATAGTAAATCAAACCTGGCAAGGAATGTCAGCTAGTCCTCCCTGAGAATATTCCCGAAAGCCAGAACATTCCTTGGATTCAGTGCTAACCTGGAATCACTTCTGCATTCAGCAAAGTTGCAAGTCTTTTAACCTCTCTGGCCTCAGGTTGCAGAGGGGCAAAAAGCTCCTAAAGTTTTAGGGATTGTGTGCTCTTCTGATTGCCTCAACCTATAGGTAAGCAAAGTGCAAAAGGTGTGCGTGGAGTTCAAATCTGAACACAATATAAAATAAATGAATAAGTGCAAAAGTAGTTGAGGAAAAATAAAATGATTGGCACAGACCCCCGCAAACCAACAGCATCTTTCCAGGTCTGTTAATGGCAGTGAGCTAAAGTCATAGGAATTCCTGAAGTGAAATGGAGAATGCTCAGGACACATAAAACATGGGGGGAAAAAAAAAAAAAAAGATAGCTGAAGCAGCTGAGATATCCCAGAGAACAGAAGAAATATAATACATACAGAACAAACACAATTTGCATACAAAGAAATACACGGAGACTAAGAAAAAACAGACATTTGACCGAAGCTGACCATAACGACCAGACATTTTTTCTTTTATAAGTACAGATACAAATATAATAAAGTACAAAAGACATGAAATTCTGTCCTGATGGAAGATTGCGACCTGTTTGTATTTCTCCTCATATCTCTCCAGTCTCTACCTTACCTGGAGGGCCTCGTTGGCCGGGCTGCCCTGGAGGGCCAGGGATATATGCATTTGATGCAAGCACTTTTTCACCAGTGATCTGCTTGCTAAGATCAGCAGCATTGTTTGGTAGCAAAGCAACCTGCAGGAAAAAAAAACACCGTAAAGCCCCCTCATTCAGCTGACTAAATTGCATTCCTCATTAAGCTTTCATGTGGACAAATATTTAAATACTGGAGAAATATATAAAATCCTTATTGGTGTTCATGGTTATACTAACACAGCTTTAAAAGGCCCGGTCAGGACTGCAGTTCATATTACAGCAAGCTATGTAATACAGTGAGGAAGAAGAGAAGAGAAGAGAAGAGAAGAGGAGAGGAGAGGAGAGGAGAGGAGAGGAGAGGAGAGGAGAGGAGAGGAGAGGAGAGGAGAGGAGAGGAGAGGAGAGGAGAGGAGAGGAGAAATAAAACCAGTTATTTTCCTGATTCTAGCAAAAGATCCATTTTCAGCAGCTATACCCATGGGCACACAACTAGAGAAGGGCTTTATTGCATCTGAAGTATAGTTTTGTAGACCATATTATTCAACCAAATAGATGTCTGGATCTGCTCTGCAGAAAAATGCCAAGGCAAAAGCAAGTGAGAAAACAAACTGCATAAAATTATTTGAAATGCCATCATCCATTAAATATCTGGTCTGATTACCCAGATTGAATACATTTAATAATAGATGTATTTAGAGACATTCTGCAAATCTCTAATGTCCCTAGAGTCAGTGGCAGGGAGATGACAAGCTGGGAGGCTGCTTTACAGGTGGAAATTATATTATTGTTAGTGAATGGTCACACATAGAGTTGGGAATCTTATCCTGCCAAGTAGAATTGAAGAAATATTTCATGCAGTTTTCATGGGACTGCTCTCTAATACTGCTTTGATTCACTTATTTGGAATTCCTCCCACTGGACTGTTCTCAAAACTCCTTTAACTCCTTTTTTTTTAATTTTTTTTTCTGTAATTGTTTGGTTTACACCCACACAATATTTGAGGTTAGAAGGGAACTTTGGAGATCATCTAGTCCAACCTCCTCGTCTCCAGTGCAAATCTGATGTTTGTAAAGCAGAGTCAAAATAATAATGGTATGTAGGTGCAATACATAGAGCAATCTTTTCTCAGCAAATGAGCTATCAATTAAAAAATTGGACTTTCTAGGGCAGCCAGTGCTGTTTGCAATTTTAGGCTGCATATACCGAGAGTTTTAAAAGAAGCAAAAGAAAGAAAAAAAAATGCTGGAAATGTTGAAACCGTTCCTGGTGACATTTCTGAAACACATGGTTTGATTTTTACAGACTAGAATTCAAAACATGATGACAGGGATACAAAGATTTATCATCCATTTGTGACTCAGGCTTTGGAGGGCACTGATGTTCCAAACATGAAATTAATGAACTACAGACAGTGTAAATGGCATATTGTAAGTCTTGCAGGAATTTGGTAGATTCACTGCAACCCCCCATGGAAACCAGAGTAGGATTCAGTTAGGACTTCACCGAAGTCCCCCAAGGTGCTTCTTAGGTCATATGGTGACTCCTATGAGCCTGTCCACAAAGAACCACAGAATGGTTGTGGTTGGAAGGGACCTCTAGACATCACCTAGTCCAGCCCCACACTCATTGCTCTGCGTTGCGTCTTCTACGTCGTCATCTTTGGTTTTCCAAAGAAAAACAGTTGCTTAATTTACCGATGATCCTGCAGCTTTCAGAGACAACATCCCAGCCGCTGCACCACAGATGGAGAAGCGGGATGTTGAGGCTAAAGGGCTACCCCGTGGCTAACAAGATGCCCTAGGCTGCAAAGAAAAATCCAGTAACTGGGAGATCTCACAGCCAACTTGCCTGGGGACCGGCACAGGGGTTTATTAGTAGCCCTGCTGATAAATAAATGCCACTTACTATACAGTCCCTGTGGTGAATAATGCTTCAGATTATGTTGTAAATGGCCAGGCTGGAGTAGGAGTGTTTAGTGGCACAGACTCAGCGTGAATAGGATTCAAAAGTATATTCTGCTTTGCTGCTTAAGTAAGATATTGACTTGTTCCTGCCAGCAAGGCTATGCTAACAAATAATTTAGTGAGTTCAAAAAAATCAAATAGCTGCTGTTGAAAGCATCTACACATGCCTCCCCACTGAGTCAGCTGCACTTGAGGCACACACTGCAAGTGCCAGAATACCCAGGCTCTGGTCTCGCTCACTACTTTTTTACATCTCATGGCCAACAAATGGCTGCCCCATACGCTGGGGCCAAACCACATGTTTTTCATGTTGACTCAAATCCCTTTGGAGATTGGCTATATTCATTTGCTTAATTTCTTTTTCACCTTTAGCTCAACCAGGATCTTGGTCAAGAGTGACCTTGGCTTTCTCCATCCAGAGCTTCAGATCTTAATAGTACTTGGAAAATACATTTTTTTTTTCATGTGTGTGCAAATATTTGTGGGAATAAATTTTAAAGGCAGACAGTGATAGAAACTTGACCCCTCCATGTTCAGTGTTTCATGCTGCATCTAGGGTTTGGACAGTTTCTAGGAAATCCGTGGTCTAGGTGATTTGGACAGTGTTTCACAGAAGTGATGTCAGGTGTGGATTTCTAATTAAGAATCA
>VZSG01000998.1:85144-105264 GCA_013398315.1 Nothoprocta pentlandii
TTCTTTCATTCTTTCATTCTTTCATTCTTTCATTCTTTCATTCTTTCATTCATTCTTCTTTCTTTCATTGTTGGATCTGCAAGCATGTCACTTATCCTTCCCCTAGTTTTCCAAATTTCCAAATTTTCACATTTTTTCCTGGAGGGTCTGAGATCAACTTATCCCAAATGTTCCTCTAGCATATCGTGAGGACAATTCATTCCACTGAATAACTCCTGTAAAGAGACTTTCTCCTTTCTCATCCTATAACTAATGTTTCCTAGAACTGGAATGTATGATATAATCCTTTAAGAAGTTCTAGTCCCATCCCCTTGTCCTTTAATCCAGTAGCTGGTGCACATTCCAGAGGCGGTATGGATTTGAGTTCAAACGCCTACTTGCCTGAGGGCACCTGCCAGAAACATACCCCAAGCCCCAGTCTCAGCATTTTCTGTAGAGGATCCCTCTCAGACTCTTCTGCTAAACTTCCATTAATTCTGTCCATGAGTTTCCATGAATTTTGGCACAGATTGTGAGTCCAAGTTCCTCCCTGGAGGTCAGTGCAAGCTACTCAGCCTCACTTATAGGGCTTGGACAGACCGAGTCTCAAAAGCCTGACTTCTTTTGTAAGCCACGTGCTATTCCCTAACATGATAAATTTGAGAACCAGAACTTCCATCACGCCTGGAATTCTGCCCTTCCACATTTGTCCTCACAGGATTTCAGAAAGCAAACATGATATTTTGCGATTTTTGAGATAAAAAGTATTCCAAAATTTCAATGTACTTCATTTTAGTGAGATTCCTTCTTCCTAATAAAAATGCAGTGAATGAACAGTATTAAATGCAGCAAGTGACTGTAGAAAATTGTGCATTGACATGGTGAGAGTAAGTGAACCCCCCAGGTGAAATGATTACAGCCAGTAATTGCTTAGAAACATCCCACACAGCATTTCCACCCCAGTGATCCTGACTATTCTGAAGCAGATAGTACCATAAAAAGTCATTTAATCGGGACATCTGCACTTGGCTTTCCAGTTCCTGGAGTGGGCCCCTAGGTTATTTCAATCCTACCTAAGTGCAAAAGAACCCCATATAGAAGCAAAGCTAAAAGCCAGGGGAAGTTTTAAAGTACACTATACTGTACTTCTAAGGCCACAAAAATGAATACAAAAAATGTTGGAGCTGAGGTTTTGTTGGTTTGTTTTTTAATAAAATTTAATGCATCTGCTAGTGATGTATTTAATCATTTACACCACTTACGTACCACCTATTTGGCAACTATCTTGTATCTGCACCCTCTTACTGCAAACTTCATCTGCAGAATATGCTGCACTTGCATAAACGAAAGGAGGATAAAGTCCAAAACACTGTGCATTCAGAATGAAGAGAAAGCAGAGGACAACACAGACTGTAAAGAAACCTGGGCTCACATTGTGACAGGGTTTTGCCAGGTTCTGTTACCATCAGCTTGGTATGAATAGCAACCTGCATACAAGCAATAAAAAAGCATAAAGGAAGAAATTGCCATTCCTACATGATTTTAAAATACGTTGCCGTCGTCTTTACGGGCACAAGAGCCACATGGCAGTGACAGCTCCAAACACTTAAACATAAATTTGGTTGTCATAAAACAATGGTAATAATAGTAAAATAGTAAAGACACGACTGAGTGATGCTCCTACCTTTTGCTTCAGTTGTAAAACTGTCTGCTTTATTTGATGAAATTCCTTACAAGAGGCACAGCATGTCCCTGGTTTTGCCATGCTTTCAGATTTCTCGGGAAGCCCAGCTGAAAGAAAGCAGTTTCCAAAAGCAATATAAAGATTCAAAGGAGAACAATTCATAATGTAATTGCAAAAGCAGCCAGAGTCTTGAAGGCTATTGCATTTCCTCAGAAAGTGAAAAGAAGAAGGAGTTTCGTCATTGATGGTGCTTTGACTGTGAACTGCTGTAGAAGACTAAGAAATTTTGCAAGGCCAGCTCTGAGCTCATTTCTAAAGCAGCTGTTTCCAGTTTAAAATCCCTAAAGATTTCTTTCTTAATACCTGAAAATGTTTACATCCATTCTTTTATCTTTGCATTTATGGTAGACTAGCCCTGTAGATCTGAACTGATTTACAATTCCCCAAAGGGCAAATTTTCATATGCTATAAATTACATTAGAATCCCTTACAATGCAGCCATATCATTCACTTTGCACCAACTGCTCTTTATCATCATTAGTTATTCCACCACACAATGGAATCAGATGGATCAGAGAAAAGAATTGAAATTAATGATCGGGATTTAAATCTACACTGTAGAAAAGGTCACACCACTACATACTATGCAAGAATGAAATTTTTCAAGCATCTATGACATGACTCAAACTGATATTGAAAATGCTATTTTTGTCTTTTTTTCCCAGCCTCATACACAATGAATCAATCCTGTATCATAAACAGACAAGTACTTTTTGAGCGGATGTCCTGTTAAAGAGAAATGTAGTTTCCAAAACAGAGTGCAAAACTTATAGGCAAACGCTAGGTAAGTTTTTTTTTCTTTATAGAAAAGACATATAAGACATAAAAGACATATAAATGTCTTTAAAAAAAACTCCAGTAAAGTTTGTGTTTGGTACTACTCTTAAACTAAAATTTCTTTTAATAGATATCTTACTAGATGAGTTTCCTTGCAAGATGCACATGTTGTTTTAAAAAGGGTTGCTGAGAGTAACATACAATCATAGGGAAAACCTGCCAGATCCTCTGCTGTTGGAAACCTCATGCAATCCCACTAGAACCAGTGGAATTACACGCAGATTAAGCAGCACTGAATTTGGCCTCTCCTATTATAAAATGCAGTTTATCTTCCAGGAGGATGTGGTACACAGGCTGATGACTATGGATAAAACAGGGCTATAATAACCCTTGGAGACAACCCTGGCAGAGAGGGAGAGGAGCGTCAGCTGATGTTTGGGAAATATCATACCACCGGGATTTACCCAAATCCAGTTGGATTCCCTTGTCTTGGGAAGAAGTCCAAAAGTGTCACCCCAGTGAGTGTGAGCTGCACCCCGGGAGAGCGGCGGAATCCCCCTAACTCCTACCACGCAGAGGAGATGATTTGCCCAGGAAAAGGAGTCATCCACCAGACATTCCCTCCACCCGCATCTGATCCCATGTCTGGACCAAAATCTGAATAAAGTCAGGCTAGAGCACGGATAAAGCCAGAAGCCACCCAGGACAGGCCAGAGGGGGCCAGAAGCCACCCACGCTCAGCGCAGATCCTGAGGTCACCTAAGAGTCTAAGTTTGGCAAGCACTGAGCAAGACACTTATATAACCTGTTTTCATCGTACAAACCTCACTGGGGAAACCAAAACTACTTCAGACAAGGTTTAAACCAGCCCCATTTTAGGAAGGCTTTGCAAACCCCTAAGTGGTTGTGATTTACGTTGCTGTCCTTGCTCCGGTGAGCAGCACCTACGCTCAGAGAAGTGCTTGGAGAAGCCACGTGTTTGCTTTGCACGTGCTCCATGCCTTTGGGCTTGCAGATGCTGGATGAGAGCAAGAGGCTGGGAGCCCTGCGGGGAGCGGTGCCGCGGGCGCTCTGTCCATGGAGGACATTACCATTATCATCTGTGTTATATTATCTGGGCTCAGCCTACTGAGATGGCTTAAATTGCCTACTTAGGAGTGGGTAACTCTTGTCTCCATCAAACACCATTGAACTCACAATGAATAACTCCCCATGAAACGTTCAATGTGGTTGAAGCTGGAGCAAGTCCCTGCATGCATTTTTCGGCCTCTTATATTAAACTTCAGACTAAAATTTAAGTGTTCCAGCTACCGCAGAACGGGGATTATCTGGAGCTGTCAGTAGGGAACTGCAGTTTAGAAGTGATGCTCTGTGCAGCAGTGCAGGGGCTGGGGTGGCCGCGAGGTGGAGCGGTGTCCTCGCCTGCTCCTTGCGGCGCTCGGAAATCCGGATTCTCTTCCTGCTGTTAGCTACCTTGGAGGACTATCGGGTGAAAGAACAGAAAGTATCCTTTCCTGTTTTACACAGCTTATTTCAGAAATTTTTGAGATCTTGCAGGTACTTAATTAAATATTAATTCCTGGAACTGATTTTTTTATGTGTTTGTTTGAAACAAAGCTTCAAATTTGCTCTTTTGCAAATAATAGAAGCTTATTTCCAAAGCCTTGACTGTCCAGCATGATCCTGAATGCTTTGGATATTTACTCTGTCAGGAAATCTGAACTAGCAAGTGAAAATGTTGACTAAAAACTTATCTGCAAGGGGATGATTTATATTATATCTTTTTCTTTAATGACTCTCAAACACTTATAAAGAAAATAAAGAATTTGAAAACTATAAGGAATAATTAAAGTTAATGGGTTGTCTCTAACTATCTATTTTCAGTGGAAAAGCAAAATTATATATATGTATATATATATATATATATTTGCCATCCAATAGGATTTGGAGCACCCAGTGCTGCATATGTTCAGTCATTAATAGAAGAACTGATGGTAAGATGCAATTAATTAAAAAGTTTCTTTTATTTGCTTCCCACCTTTTTTTTTTTTTTTAAATGCCATATCAGTATTTGATCTGAAGTACTTTAAATGCTGCAATTTAGTAACTGTGATGAGGGCAAAAACTTAAAAACCTTTTATGCACAACACTGACACTTTGAAACCAATGGTGAAAAGCAGCAACACTTCCTTGCTGTCTCCCTTAACCTCACATATTCCTTTCATAACAACAGCAAAAAATCTGATCACAGTCCTGAGACATTCAACTTATTGCAGGAGGGCAGAATTCAAGTGTTACTCAGTTTAAGTGAGCTATTGGGTTAAATAATGCTTAAAAAGATGCAGGAATTCCCATGCACGCCTCATGTGCAAGCCTGACTGCTCAATGGTACTAACCAGCCAGCCAGGACCACCTGCGTTTCCTTGTAAATAACTTGAGCTCACAAAGCTCCTATCAATTTTGGCTTTGGCTGCATTGCATTTCCATGGGTTTCTGCTCTGCAAGGGATGAAATTCATGGAAGACCCATTGACCCAGGATCTTTAACGCCCATTAGCAATATACCTTTATCTCCTTTGGTGCATGTCCTCCCGTCATCCTCCCGGGTGTAACCTTCATGACACTCGCATCTGTAGCTGCCCACGGTGTTGACACAGATCTGAGAGCAGAGGGTCCCATTGCTCGTGGCGCACTCGTCGATATCTAGAGGAAAAAGTATTCAGCACATCCTAAAGCCAGGGGGCTCAGACCTCCAAAATAACAAATAATTCCCCATGAAACGTGCAAGGTGCACCATTAAAGTTGAAGAAAGAGGCCCTGCACACATTTTACCATAGGTAAACTTAACATGCACTTCTACACACCCAAGCAATAAGGCTTCTCTCTGTTTCTGTGCCTCTCTCGATCGTATCGGTACCCAGGGTAGCAAGTGCATAAGACACGTCCAAAGTTATCTGTGCACTGCTGTTCGCAAGGGGCTTCTGCACAGACATCGTAGTCTAGGGAGAGAAAGATACGATTAGGAAAACACCAACAGCAGCGCTTTGATAGCAAACATTTCATCGCTGTCTTTTCTAATTAATAAAATCTTGCTACATTATTTCTGAGGATTGAAGAAGCCTGGAAAATATGCAGGAAACATGAGCAATGTATTATGGCAAAAGTGCAATTGTGAAAATTTAGAAACTTACAATAAAACCTATAAACTTACAACTGTGTCTTAAAGTTGGACTTTTAAAAATGGGCGCTTTCCCAGTTTGCAGAATTTAGGAATTCTTCTCACAGAAATATTAAGTTACATAAAAATTATTTGCTGTTTTCTTCCACAAATGTTTAAGTGCTGATAGCAACATTTACAACGCAAAATACTGGGAAACACTGTGAGGGTAACTGCCAAATTCAGATAGATATTATCTCATATGGGAAAATTAGACAAAATCATACAGTAACTATTCAAGAACAGCTATAACTCTTCTAGCAAAGAACACACTGTTATAAAACTCCCATCACTTTTCATACTAGTGATGTGAAAATTAGGATATGACAAGTCACTGGCGAAGCTTGTCAGTGGAATCACAACAGATGCTCTGAAGTCTCATCTCACAAGCAGGAAGGCGAATCTGTTTCTGATCTCGCTGTTATAGAACAACAGAGCTGGAGGCCAGGGAATAGACCGGGGTTGAAACAGAGTCTGGGACCATGGGACTGAACTGGCGTGAAGGACTCGTGTGGCCTATTTTGGCCTTGCCATGAGCAAAGCTGAGCCTTGCCATGAGCAAAGCTGCCCAGAGATGAGGCATGTTGCCATGAGCCATGCAGTGGCTGTATCCAGGTGTGCCTTTGCGTGACTGGGAAGTCTCCCTTCTGGCTCCTGGTTCTGGTGGCCCTGCAGCAGCTCTTCCCCATCACTGAGACACCCGGCTGCAGAGCCACCAGTGATGCACCGGTGATGCACGGAGAGGCAGCACGGGACCACGGGGCCTTGATCAGGGTCACACAGCACCACGAGGAATGCTTGTAGGGAGAAGAAAGGCAACGCAGTAGTGTCCAGTCATAAAAACACCTCAAGTCCTGAAGTTCAGATTTTAGGCCAGATCAAACAGTAGTTTCTGTGGCTGTGTCAGAGGAACGTTATCATTTGCCCAGTAATTCACTTTGTTTGTCATTGTTGCACGTGACCTTCCCATACAGCTTACTGGAGGCCACTGAAGAAATAACTTACTGCTGTTCCAAACCAGACAGGTCTAAACCAAATTTAAGTGTTTCCACTAAGTTTCCAACAATGCAATGCATTTGCATATGTACAGTATAAAACAATTAAACCCCAAACTCCTTATTGACTAACACTAATGAGGAGCAGATTTTTCTGGGAATGATGAGTTTTCCAAACAATTAAAATGAACTAGAAGATGGTAAAGCAAGTGAAACCACATTGGCTGGGTGTCATACAGAGCACATCTGTAGCTCTGGAGGTAAAAGTGACAGCGTGCCAGGGCACAGAAAACTGCCAAGGATGACTTAACAAGCTGCTCTGGTGCCAATGTGTCACATCAAAAGTCCTTTAGACCAAAAAATACCATTGTAATGGTGCCAAGCATTTCCCCGCTTTGTGCTTGCCACCTTTTGAACAGCACACATCTTTTATTTCCTTTTTATTTTGAAACTGCATTGATTTTTACTCTTGAAATCTGTCCTCAGTCCCGTGACTGCATTACCAGGCCCTCCCACAAAGGTAAAAAGGGTACAAGGCTTTGCACAAGCCTGGAACAAAACCAGGGCCGATGCCTTCAAACGCAGACCACCTGGGGGCCAGCCGGGTGATTTTCGGGGACACTTTAAGCTCCTGCTCCATTTGGCACTCCTAAATATTCACAAAAACAAAGGATTTGTGGTGTTTTTCCTGGGCACAAGTACAAGTTTTATTTCTCACTGAAATAAAATCAGTCTATTGAAGATAATGGCCCCTCACGCAGTAGAATTTGAGCGTTTGGCACTGCACGGATCAGGGCCCAAATCCTTGTTGTGCACGAGTGGCGGGGGCCTGGAAGGGCCACACAGACGGGGCACAGACATCTGGAAGGGGTGCTGATATGGTCCCCTCTCAGCCAAAAACGTCTGCTTCTTAGCTAGGGCTGATCTTGAATTTGGCCTCTGCCATGTTCAACCTACTCAGAAGGGAGGCCAAGGGAGCTGCCTCTTCCCTGCACTTCCATGTGTGTATGTGCTCCAAAAGAGTCATAAAAACAGTGCTGGAAGGGAAGGGACTTTCTCCCACCACAAGCAGGATTAGCTCTATGTGAAGTGTTCCTGTTAGATATTCCTATAGCCTATACTTAGAAAAACCTCAGGGCTGGAGACACACCACCACCATTCAGGCTGTTCCAGGGATTAAATATACTTGCAGAGAGAAAGCTTTTTACTACCATCTAATCTGAATTCCCCTTAGAGCTATTGAAGCTCATTATTTTTGCCCTCTTACTCTTGGCCATGGAGAACAGTTTACTTCCCCTCTTGCAGCAGGGTTTTACAACTTGAAAACTGTTATCACGTCTCCCTCAGCCTTCTTCTAGCTAGACTAAACAACCCAGCTCTTTTTAATCTTTTCTCTTTTGCCATATTTCATGTAGCTGCTTTTCAAATACAAATACAACCTATGCATCCACCTTAGGAAGAGCTCCATCAAGAACATTGCTTGTCAAAACACCACTTGAAAGGGTCTCAAAAGCCCTACCAAAGTGAAGCCGTACAACATCTCTTTCCTCCTCACAAAACATTAGTCTTTTCTGCCACAAAGCGCTCTCATTCCCTTACAAAAACATGTAGCCTGTATTTGTAGGTACTTTAGCTTGTGGTTAGCTTACCTAGAGTAGGATATATTTTCAGATGTAGCCTCTGCTTTACCAAAGGATTTGGTCTACACGCTCAGAACCTAAGTTTTGGTAGTTAGCTAGTGCTAGCTCTCCAAGGGTTTCCACAGTTCCCTGTTACATTCCTTTTTGCTCTCTACCAGTTTCTCTCTTCCACGTTTATCAGTATAAAAATACTTGGCTCTGAAACAAAATTAGAGGCATGGGATGTGCTAAGCTCAGAGCGTTTTGTTCTGCGGCAGGCTGGGAATGACCTTCAGATGGTCTGTGAAGAGCCGTAAGACATGATCCAGGGGCCTCAACATCCAATGTAGATTATAACAGAGTCAGCACAGTTGGGATTAGATTGGGAAAGCTTGAATATAGATGCTCACACAGTCCTCAGCAAACTTAGATGTCTTCATTGTGCCAAATCCACAATGAAGATATTGTGGATTTGACCACAATATCAATGGATTTGACCGCAATATCAATGGATGGTACTGGGAAGCAGAGGAAGCCTGTTCTTGAGCAGAGAATTGCATTAAGTTCTCGCGAATTCCATACTAAACTCTGGACCTACTAATCTCCGTGTATCTCCAGAGCTTTCGCCCCAGGCAGCATGAGTCTCTCAGGAGATGAATTCATGGCTAGGACAAAATTGGGCAAAAAGTGCAGCAAATCCTGGCTGCAGAGCATCTCCTCTGTGTGCAGTGTCAGTCTAAGGATGCATATTGCTTTCACACGCAAGCTCCTTGTCTGCCAGCCCAACCTATGAAATGTGGTTTGAGGTTGAATCAAAATCATACAGGGAGGATCAGCTTGTTCCAGACTGAAAAGATATAAAAACCAGAAGCAGAATAACAAATGACTTCACATTCAGCTTTGAATGAAT
Organism: Nothoprocta pentlandii; assembly: GCA_013398315.1. NCBI lineage: Eukaryota > Metazoa > Chordata > Aves > Tinamiformes > Tinamidae > Nothoprocta > Nothoprocta pentlandii. The sequence continues at coordinate 94,385 of VZSG01000998.1, forward strand.
TCAGGAATGACCATGCAACACTGCAAGTTGCACCAAAAGAAAAGAGAAAAAGTTTCTGAAATAGCACTAGCAAAGAAAGAGACGGTACAATTAGTGTTTGCCTGCCATAGAGAATTTTGGTGTGAATTAATCAAAAAGTAGGGCATCCAGGTAATGAACCAGTGGTATGGAGGCTTTACTCTTGATGAAGCTAGGAGACAGGACCTGGTTGGAGCTGCCAGTCTCCAATGCAAAGAGGAGGGCAACCATTCAGAGGGAAGGGCAAGAAGCTCTTTGGGACACTGTATCTGGTCAAGCGGAGCAGAAAGAGACATTACAGAGGGACATCATGGACACAAACTTCACTCTGTTTTCCCGAGGATCATAGCCCCAGCCTCTTGCAACCGAACAGCAGGGAGAGGAGGAGTTGCGAAGCAAAGAGAAATGCAGAACCTGGGTGTAGGGTTCGGTTCACTGGGCTACGCTGCTTTCTGTTGCTCTTCAAGGAACGATGAGAAAGAGCAGGAGGGAAACTGAAGGTGCTCGTGGACAAAGACACAGCTCTTGAGGGAAAGAGTCTGTTTAAATAACAGCTGTCAGCAGAGGAGATGGGTGTCTTCCTGAGGCAGCTGTGACAGAGTGGACAAAGGAGGGTCTATCCCTCTCCCACTCTTCCTCCTTGCACCCACTGCTCAATCACAAGGAGGACAAGGCTGGAACTACTCCTCTATGTTTCAACTTGCCAATACTATATTAAAAGGTGCAGATGTGCTCTAATAAGCTCACATCTGCAGCATATTTATGTGCTTGTGACAAGATATGCATTTTGCACAGCCACTCTGTCAAGATTATGCCAAAACAATGTGTGAAGAGCCAAGTGATATATTGTCATGGGGTAAGTGAAATGAGCCCTTCTCCGAACCATGTCTCTAGTCCCGACACCAAAGGCCTGGATTGTCTCAGATGTTACAGCAACTGCTGTGGCTTGTGAAGTTCAAGGCAAAATCTAGGCTGAGCTGAAGAAAAGGGGAGCGGAGATAAAAAGGGAAAGAAGCCACAGACAACAGAGAAATTCAACTAACGGCAGAAACTCTCAGGTTACAGAGATCCCGTTAATAGACATGATTAAATGAAGTCAGCGGGTACATAATAAAAGCAGCTCTCATAATTGCTTAAAACGTCAAGAGATAAAAATTAGAAGCCGGCAATAATTTATTGTCATGGCCCTCATTTTGTTTTTGTTCCTATTACTTCTTCTGCTGTATCCATTATATTTAGTGAATAATCAGCATATAAAAATGTTACGCTCAATAAGAAAGTTGGAGGCCAGACTGTAGAGATTCTGGCTTCTCTCCGCTTTGAAAGGATTCAGGTTTTCTGCCATCAACACAAATAGTGTTGAACAGTACAGCATGATATTCTGCTCCATGTGTCCAACTCACACTGAAGCTGTCCATGCTGATGGACACTGAGGTGTGCATCTCACTCCCCAGGTACCAAAACAGGCTCACTGCAAGACCACAGACAGAGGTAGTCCTTGCAAGCACCAGCTGCACCCAAACCATATCTAGCTCCTCAAGGAAGCAGCAAAAATACAATTCTCATTTTGAGATGATTTAACTGGTCTGCTAGTGTTTCCAGTGAGCAGCAAGAATGCCCACATAAAAGAAAACGGCAGCACAATCAGAGCTGGGGAGAGCCTGTTGGCCAGAAATCACAACCCCCACAACAGTTGACCCTCTTAAGCGTGGTACCTTGTCGCTTTTCTTTTTAGGACATTGCCATTGTGAATTAGGAAAACTCTCAGACCAACTTGAGGTTTTCCATATATCATCAAACGGAAGGATGCGAGACCGTAAACCATTTTAAAAATCTGCTTCCCTAAGGAAACATGGCCTGTTTGCTTGTAGTATCTGATAATTTGCTTCTGTCTGACAGTTCCTTTTCTCCAACAGCTTCAGAGCCTCTTAGTCAGCCAATTTCATCCAAACTGGACAAAGCAGTAGTTACAATAGCTGTAGCTTATAGAAAGTCATTGGCTGGGTAGAGAGGGACCCTTGGTGATGCCAGCATCAAGCGAAAGGTGGGTTGCCTGTCTCTATAGATGACACCAGCCAGCCTGGTGGCACAGGACAGCTTTGCAACTTTGCAGGCAGTTTGACATCTATGAAAGAAGCTGGAGCTTTAGGAGAAGGATTTCTGTACAAGGCATTGATGTGAGTGTAATTCTGATCCAAACCCACCAACACCACTGGAAGCTTCTCAGGTTTTGCCTGGGTCAGGCCCTTGAAATACATCGTGGCCATAGGGTCACGCAGCACATGTGGGAGTCTCAACTCCACCTGCAAACCGTCCCACTGGAACCACTGGGCATTAGTACCAAAATACTGTCTTTATAAATGATAGGGACAATTCTCCAGGACTTTTCCTTTTCTCTACAGCGTGAACTACCCCAAGTAATTCTAGTATCTTCTTGCCAGCTGGTGGGAGCCCATGTTCACTACAGGGCCATGCCCATCCACAAGAAAGGCATTGGAAGACAGGGACACCACTCAGTGATGTTTGCCCCCTTGCTGATGTCCTCAGGAAACAGGTAATTAAAAACTGGTCTAACTCACCTAATCACTGACCCCTCCCCATTATTTACAAGCCAAATCACCTGTGAAGGAACCAGGATCTGTGCGGCTCTTCCTGCCTCTTATTCCGTTGCTAGTGTACATCTCAATGAAACACCCCTTCTGTAATTTATCTTGGGTTCTTCCCAGAGCCTGAGCACTGGTGTTCACACAACACTGTGAAAGCCATCAGTCAGGAAACACGTGCTTCTGGATGCACGGACGGCCCCCGCGCACACGTCCAAGAGCAGAACGGGGCCCAAAGTTTGCACCAGCTCATGTTACCAGATCAGTGCAGCCAGATATATTTAGGGAGGATCAAGGCCTGGCATGCTAACTGAAAATTTTGGAAGACACTGGTTTTTTATTTGCCTGACAATTTCTTGGAGACCGTTCCTCCACTGATACATGAGGTACAGCTGAGTTTGCGGTTAAATCAGGATGCTCTTCCAAGTTGGCTGTGCAGATAAGAGGGCAAACAGGAAAAGACAAATACACCAGGACACAAGGAGTAAGAACAGTGAAAACACATACCTTCAGGGATGCACTGTCCAAGAACAAATTTATAACCCTTACAGCATTTTTTCCTGAAAAACAATAAAATAAATAAATAAATAAATATGTTCTCTAAAGGTTGGTGTTGCCTTTAAATACAGTCATGGATAGATCATGGATATTGAGCTGATGAGACCAGTAAGATGAGGAGGCTTATGGAGGTCCACAGGGAAAGTCTCCCTCACCACTGCTGCACAATCTCCTGTTTAAGTGTAAAACCAAGGCTCACTCTTCCCAACATCTGCAGCTGCCTATTCCTCCAGTCAGGACGCTGGGGATGTTCTGAGACTCTCAGACGCATTGATCCTGTGGGGAAATGCATGCTTCCTTACAGGCGAGATGCCAGCAAATGGTCAGCTCCTTTTTTTTTTTTTTTTTTAAATAAAAATTATTCCAACAATTCGGAGAGAGTATAAAAAATTCAGAGAACAAAATCAGAGCAACAAGACAATGTGTTGCTGTTCCTCAGACAAGATTATTTTGGATCTCTGGAAAGCAGCTTAAAACACAAGAAGCTGAGGAAGGGCCCCTCGCTGTAGTTTTCACTGATCAGCCAATTTTGGCCAGTTGACTTTTGAGTGTCTGACTGGAGACATTTCAAGAGACAGCACGGGCAGCCACCTGAGGCTACACAGAGCTCTTGAGCAGCATGGGCTGGATACTCCAACATTTGGAGTGAGCCACTCCAAATTACAGACGATTTTTGAAAATCCTGCCCCTCTGTGTTGAAAGGACACAGCACACCTCAGTGCTGTCCACGCATGCAACCCGGGTCACAGTTTTCATGATAAACTGAAGGGTGTTTTCAAACATCTGTCATAACGGTGTAAACTTACAGAAAAGGGTGAATCTCAGCTAGAAGGACACACAAGATAAGTGTTATTATTCATTTCTCGTATTTTAATAAAGCTGGAAGGTGATAAGTGCAACGCATTGAGCATTTCAAGTGTAGAGAGGGAGTATTTTACTTAGACAAAGGAGCAAAACTATAATGGAGATTCTGGAAGACTGGACCTTTTTTATGCTTTTTACTCTATGAAAAGCAGTCTGAGTGCATTTTTTTTTTGTGTTATTGCTAGGCTGTAATGACACTTAAGCGCTCTGTTATATCTGCCTGTTTGCTTTGGGGTCAGGAAACTGCAGTGTGCCCCCCGGATTCCCAGCGGGGCCGAGGAGCCTTGATGGACAGCTGCTGTCCTCATCACCCCACGCTCATCAGCTGCTCTCTGCAGGCACCGAGTGACCTCGCGAAAGGTCCCAAGGTGGCAGCTACCAGAACTACTGCAAAAAAAGAAAAAAAGAAAAGCAAACTGCCATTCAATGTGCTATTCGATCAGGTCTACACGGCTTTGGGAAGAAAAAGCTGCGTATTTTAGAGAGTCAGGAGTTTTCACATCTTGTGGAGATGCTGAGATCTCCGCAAAGCTAAGAAACCATCAATTCGGTCTTACCTTTTAATTCAATAACTGACACAGAAGAGTGCTAAAGCCATGAAGTCAATGACACAGTGTTCCCCTAGACAGTCCGCAGCCCACCACAAATCATCATTATGTTGAATTTGAAGCAAATATCAGTTGCAACTGACCACTTAAATAATGCATTATTCCAAACTATGCAGAAACAACCTTTGGCTGCATTTTTTCCCACTTCCAGAGATTAGCTGGAATATAAATTATATTTAACGAAGCTCGAGCATTTGAGGAGGAAGCCTTGCTTTGTTATGCAAACAGTGGTCCCTCATTAGACTTTTCTCCAAACACTGCTGTGAAGTTTTATCTGCAAGACAAACAAATGCAGGAGGAAGGAGTTCAAAGGTGCATCGGGGAGGCTGTTCCTATGCTGCCAGCCATGCTGATGGCTTTCCAAGTGCACATTCATCTCCTCCTGTCTTCAGAAGCAGGGGGTGGTGGTGATAAAGCTTTGCTTATAGCCTGGCTTAAAGGAGAGCAAGCTGAGAGCAGAGCAGAGGAGGGCATCCGTTCTGAGATGCCGGTCCATGCGGTTGTGCCAGCCAGAACTAACCAGGGAAGGGGAGCAGCAGCCTTTATCATTTCTACCCTTTAACCTGTAAATTCCCATCCAATCGTCAGCATTAGGCTTCTTCCACACAAAAGCTAAGCAGCTCACAGCAGCCCATGCACTCCTTGAGCTGTACCCAGCCATGGGTAAGATTTACATGCCAAGCACCCTTCTCCTCTGAAATCCATTAGTCACCAGTGGCTTCTGGCTGGATTTGTTGGTTTTTCACTGCTTAATTGTGATTTTTTTGTACTTTTTGGATTCCTCTGATTGCCAAATGCCTTGCCCTGCACAGCTGGCCTGCCTAGGACATCTTTGCACAGCTGCCTGCCTAGCACATCTTTGCACAGCTGGCCTGCCTAGGACATGTCTTCTGCTGAAAGAGCAGAGTGGTGGCTCCCCATACCGCAGGGCATGAGGGAAGTCTTCACACAGGGATTGCCTCACTGGCCTTGATGAACGCCCAGCTAGTCTTACACCCTGTTTGTATTATGGAGGAACAGCATATAATTTTGAGAGAAATACTCTAGTGTCTGAAAATCTGCCACATACTGAGTTACAACTCTTAAATATTGTATTGACATCCTGAAGCACAGTTTAGCATATCCTTCTAATCAAAACAACTGGATATTCTTGCTATCCTGGAGGATCTCCAAACCCTTTCTGAAACTCTTAGCTTCCATGGCATCTTCAGGCAATGAGTGCCACAGGTGAATTAGATGCTTTTGAAAAATTTTTGAGTCTCCTTTTTGATTTTGTTGAATGATCCAGTAAGGACATTCAGAAATATTGCAATACCTCTCCTCAATATTTTATTTCACATCCTGGGAGCTTTAAATCATATCTAATGAAGCAGCACAGAGAAGGGATACGTTGCTCTCAGGTTTACACTCCAGAAATCAATTCCCCCAGCCAATAATTTCACAATTAAAGATTACAGAACTCTGTTTTAGGGCACTCTGTACTTCACAGTAAGCTTCAGACACAAACACGAGTATCAGCAGAGGGGAGCTGATACTTCAGAGTTGATGCACAGGAACTAAAATACCACACTAACAATTTCCCTGAACTTTACAAATCAGCCCTGTGATGTTTACATTTTTTAGCCTTATACATTCCTGGAAGGAAATCTATCAAAATGATAGACACCTCAGTTGATCATTACCAAAGGCATTTTAATAGCAATACTTATTTCAAACATCCAGCTCCAGGATGACATGTCTAATCAACGTTGCGCAGCAGCAATCTCATTACACAGAAATGAGAGGTAAGAGGGGGTCTCCACTGATAATTTTAATGACTGAATAACTTTCAGCAAGACAGTTGCTAGGCAGTTGTACACATGAGCATGCATCAAACATTGTAAATAACACACAGTTGGGTAGGAAGCTCCACCACTGAAATGTGGAAAATAATTCATTATCATTAAATCTGGTTTTCAGAAGAAGCAGCTTTTAGCAGACCTATCTGTTACAGCTTTTAATAGGGTGAACCAGCTTTTAAAACATTAGAGCCACCTGGCAACTTCTGCTTCTCATGTAGTTTTCACTCAGGCAAGTGCACAAGTGCAAGTGAAGCCGAAAGAGGATTAACTGCTCCCCGCTGCTGCCAAGGTTGAGACTGTTTGGATCACTGAACGTTAGAAGATGGAAATCGGGGTCAAAAGTTTGATAGCTATAAATTTTTGACACATACATGACTAGGCAACGGCTGAGCAGCTTCTCTGAGGATCTACCTCCATCACAGGCTTCTTTGGACCGTTGCTTGTAGACCATGTGGGGAGCTTTCCCTGAGCATCCTCATGTCCTGCAGACCAAAGGTCCCCCTTGGTGCCCACCACAAAGTTCATCACGACAGTTGCCTCTCAGCAGCACATCACCAAGCTGTAGCTATTCAATAGCATCGCCCCAGACAGGCAGGATGAAAGGAATGTGGCTTAATTAAGCCACACTTTATTAAGTTAGCTTATCTGGGAACTATCAGCAGTAACTCATCCAATGCGGCTCCTGATGATTTTCCCCTTAATTGTTTCCACCTGGAGAATGGCTGCTGTCCCTCAGCCCACAGCTACCTCCTGGCCTGCTGTCAGGACACCGCTGCCCCTCTGTTCGGCAGCTGGAGGAAGGGCACTGAGCCCACCCTTTATTTCCAGGGTCTTCAGGGTGTGCTTTCCCTCCCCTTAAGGCCACAGTATCAGCACGGTACCGGTACCAATGGACAAAAAATGAACAGCTCCCCCCAGTTGTTGACCTATCCTGGGCAAACCTCCTCAGCAGTCTGGGAGAAGGACAGGAGAGGTTGGTAATGGTCATGGTGCCATGTAGGGGCTCTTGGGCCACAGAGCACGACAGAATGAAGCATCAGGAGTAATCTGAACTTAGAAAACACTTCTGTAGATAAATGGAGTGATGCAGGGTCCTACCAGAGCTGAAACACTTTGGGAATGTGAATAATTATAGGATAAAATTTTAACTGAGATTTCTTCTGTATCTGTAAGTAGTAGCGTGGCACTGCATGGCATTTGATGACAGCTGGCTCAGGGCAACTTCATGTGTTATACAGTTTTTTGGTATCTCAAGGAGAAGAGTCTCCAAAGCTCTACCATGGCATTTGTGTGGCAAATGATACAAAATAGTCAATTAATTATTGGAAATAAAGAAAAGAGAAAGGAAGAGGAAGACAAGTGGAAGGGGGAAATGCAGAGGAAGGGTAAAGGGAAAAGGAAGGGGAATGGAAAAAGTGGGAAAAGAAAGTGGGAAAGGAGAAGAAGTAAAGAGGAGGGGAAAAAGAAAAGTCCGATACTTGCTTCCAATGAACATTGTGTGTTAAGGACAATCTTCAAGCTGCCTGAAAATGTCAACAGTACAAACAGAAGAATTGACACCAGGAAATATTTGTCTTCTAGAAGCAAAGCAGGCACAGCAATCAATACATTGACTCAAAAAGCAAGTTCATATAATAAACTTTTCTTTACCCTTAATATATTCATATTCACATAATATCTTTTCTTTACCCTTACTGCACTGCAGATTCAGAAAATCAGTTTCAAGATAGATTTCCCCCCAAAACACAGGTTAAGCAGAAGTCTTTTCCCTCTCATCTCTCATGGACTAACACAACAAGCATGGGCAGTTTCAAAGCTTAGCTGCTACATGGAATAACTTTCCTGGAAGTAGCAGCTCAATAGGTAGTCGGGCAAGTCAAACCCACTGCCCAACATGCTATTTCTGACCTATGAATGTCAGAGGAGTCTCAGTTTGGGGCAAATAAGAGCCACTTACCATTTTATGTGGGTTTAGATATATCATGGCTGTTGTCCCAGGCTATTAGAAAATACTAACAAGGCAGGAGAGCAGCTAATGAAAATTAAACCCGGCTTATTTAGCTCTTACGTTGCAGAACCACATCAAAGCAGCATGGTGCAATCAATTGCTGGCGTTTTGTTCAACAGCAAACCAAAAGCAAGAAAGCCTCCCCTATGATAAACCTGTGCTAGCACAAAAGGTCAGTATTTCACTAAAAAAAAAGAAACAAAAAATATTCAACTTCCAACTGTCAAAACCTTAAGGCCACCATGGAATGGTTTTTTTTTTTTTTCCAATGACAAGCAAACATTTTCATGGAAAGTCAACACTTCTCTCCACAAATGCATTTAATCATGTGAGGAAAGGTAGTTCTTTTTTAGACTAGACTTATTCAGACAATATCATAACATGAGCTCATGCAAGCCTGTGCTGTATCCTCAAGACCAAAGTCAGCAAAGTTGTGGCTTTGCTGTGTTTAATTGCACAGAGGAGTCCTTGTTAGGACGGAGGCCTATTGTGTCTAGCCTGTGTTTTCCTTTGATCATCCTGAATTGCAGAAATACGCAGTGCAGCAAAAATGCAAATGTACAACACAGTAATTAACTCACAAACATTAATTAGCCAGCCATGAAAGTGAACCAGCAAGGTACCTTAGAAGAAAATCTTGCATTTTTTTTTCATATTATATATAAAATTAAAATGAGAGCCAGGTCTGTCTGCCAAAACATGCAGAGACGGGGCCCATCTGCAGCACAGGGTGCTAATGAAGTAGCGCAGTAGCTGCGCGAAGCTCCGCTGCAATTCACACAGAGAGAAGATTTATAGCAACAGGGGGTGGAACTGAAGCTTTTTCAAGAGAAAACGCTTGTTTGCTTTTCTGTGGGATACATACCAAAATCTTGAGTAAGAAAGGATAGCCTCCCTGTAGACATACCCTCAACATACACTTTGCCATGATTTCCAGACTTGCTTTTTTTTTTTTTTTCCCATAGTTGTGTAAAGAGATAATTTATGATCACGTTGGGTGTAACTCATAAAGGTCCAAGCCTTACCACTTCCAATCACTGTCCCTAGTTGAGGGTGAAGGACACAGCACAGGGTGCATATCTGCATGTATTTTACTATGCAGCAGCACCTATGACCACAGCTGGGATATGTGCAGTTATTTTTTTCTGTTAACTGACTGAATAAAGCTGGAAAAAAGGAGGATCTACTGGAGCAAGAACAGAGACCTGCCCTTCATCAGCAAAGCTGGAACTCAGACCTCCAAAAGCAAATCATTGCAATCAACTACTTGTTTCTTTTTTTCTGAAAGCTAGATTTTCAGTGAGTAATGGTTTGCCTGATTCTAGCTCATGCTTCTCATCAGCTACTCCACTCAAACAAATTTGCTTCATTTTTTCTTCTTTTTTTTTTTTTTTAAGAACCTCTGCTATCTGCTCCTTTGCCCAACTGCAGTTATTAACATCAATACCAGAAACAAAATCCAATTCCAGTTATTTTTAATGGGGAGGTTTGATAAGATTCACGATTCATAGACTCCTCTGCGGTGAACAGAAGACAGGGACCAGATCCTCCCCTGGCAAAAGCAGCCAACCTCTATTGCCTTTGGTGGACTCGTGCCAGTTCATACTAACTAAAGGTCAGCTGATGATTTTGAGAGCTCTCTGATATGCTGTTTGGCTGCTCTTTTATTATAACGCATGGTTAACTGACTCCCTCTCTCCTAGCTACTCAAGGCACTGTTTTATCTCATCTTTTTATGGTGCTGGAATAGAAATTGTGGTTCCTTCGTCTCAGGGAGTACCAGGGACCTTCCAGACTGCTGACGTGATTGGCAGCCAGTGCAGAACTCGGTATTTGCGACTGCATGAAAGAAATGGAGTGCTCTATAAAGGAGCCAAAAAATCTAAGCAGCTTCAAACGGTATAGGAAGGGTTATGTAAACTTTTTGGGTCTGTTCTGGACAAAATACAGACTATCACAGGAGCTTCCTGTGACCCTTCCTTCTGATCCATAATGAAAGAAATCCGCCGTGTTGGGATTTCCATTTGAAATCGTAGAGATTGGGGCTCTGGGAGAAGCCATAATGCTGTGCTGCAGAGTCAGGACCAACTTGGGCCACGGGCGCTTCCCAGCCAGCACATCATCTCGTTATGCAGGACATCAAGTCTCACACAGTTTCAGAAAGGTAACGAAATCATCCCTTCAGCCCCTGGAAAAGCCAATTTATGTGCAGGTAACCATCTTCAGACTCACATACGTGATTCCTTGGGTGCTGGGCTGTAATTTCTTCCCTTCTGCCTTGGATCTTTTTTTTTTTAATGCGGGGGAATGTTCATATGGTTTATTGCTAGACAGCATGTCAAAAAAAAAAAAAAAGCAGAATGATTAAATAAAAGACTTT
>VZSG01000998.1:105669-136330 GCA_013398315.1 Nothoprocta pentlandii
TTTCCACCCTCTCTGACTTCCCATTAGAGGACTGGGAGCCAAATTGCCTTCCAAGACTGCAAATAGCTTGTCTTACTGACGGCACACATTCAATTATTTATCTAAACAAAGGTGAGCCAGAGTACAGGACTAATCACCGCACATCTGCCCAGTCTCTTGGATTTTTAAACTTCCATGACTCTTCACTTCGAGGCTCCAATTTCCTACCAAATATTCACGACAGATAGAAAGCAATAAATTCCATTTCAGTAACATAAGGAGTGCCAGAGCAGTGCCGTAAGGAGCTCTGCTCGCTTGCTGGCTGCTGTTCTTTTGCTGGGTGGCTGGAGTCAAACAGCAATAAATTGCTGGCAAGCTCTTAGATTTACGGAGTCCAGCCCAATCCAATCCAGCTTATATAGCATCTTTCATCAACAGGATTGCAAAAATGCTGCATAAGCAACGTCTAATAAACTCTTTTTAATAAACAGTGAAAGGCAAGCGCCTTTTATACATCCACGCACAGAAAAGCACATCACAGAAACTATGCGAGGAAGTCAGTTTTCTAAAGCCAGTACTCCAAACAGGACATAAATCCTGATTAACCTTAAGAGTCAAGCTAATAACTTGGTTGACATTCACTTGGGGACGAGGGGGGCAGTTGCAGCAAAGGGGGCTGCTCCTGATCCATCAGAAATCCCTGTCAGTTTTGCCATGAATTTTTATCAGACTCGAACCAGACTAATAAGCCAAGGTTCAGGATGATGCTTAAGCACGTACCCAACCCTGAGGATGTGCCACAGTTGCCCTTTTAGCAAGGGCAAGGTTAGACACTCACTTGTGGTGCAAACAGAAGCTCACGCCTGGGTGTCATTGAAAGCAGGTGCAAAACTTTCTAGTTCTAGGTGTATTTGGGAGCCTGTCCCTCCTTTACACTTTGTTTGGAGGTTTTTACCAAAATTAAGTCCGAAAATTAAGGGACAGTAATTTTCTACTTCTCTGCCCTTATTAAAGCCAAAAAGCCCATACAGTTACAATTCAGAAGCTTGTTTCTCCTCTTCAGCAACACACACTTTGTAAAGGAAATTGCAATAATTAATTAACCACTACCTCACTAGTTCAGCACAAGAAAAAGTTTGCCATTCGTTTCCTAGACACTTTCTATCCACTGTCTACTGACAGGAGGTATTAAAAGGCTCTCATGTTCCAAGTGCATGCTTTATAAGAGCGCAGCAAGGGTAGTGATATAATTTTAGGGCTTGTGAATTGTGTAAGGGTACTTAACAGCCACTTAAGCCAAAAGATTTCTGTGCTCCCCGTGCTGGTGCGGAGTCACAGGGCAAGATCCTGCTTCAACACAGCCAAGGGAATTTTTCAAATCAAGATTTCAGCCATCCGATAGGCAGTAGAAACAAATACTAAGTAAAACACAAAAACAAAACAAAAGCAAAAAAAAAACCTCTCTAATTTTAGAATCGTAGTTTCATAGCATGATTTTGGTTGCAAAGCATTTTTGGAAATCTTTGGAGCCAATCACTGCATATCCCCCTTACAGTTACTTAGAATTTCCCTTGCTGCAAGGCAGGACTTTCTTCTCCTGTCCTCCTGCTGTGAAGCTCTGATCAAGCCTTGGTCTTTTCTGTAACACCCCATCAGGCAAATGGAGACCCCCCCCCATTGCATTTGCCCCTTAGTGCTCTCTTTCCTCCAGACTGAATAAATCCAGCTCCCTTAAGGCTCCTCTTAAACACAATGTTCTCCACCCCACCAGGTATCCTAGCCCCAGGTTGTCAGTAAGAACACGAAGCTCTAATCAAACAATCAAAGGTCAAAGTAAATCAAACAATATCAAATCAAAGCTAATCCAATCAAACAATATCGCTAGCAGATAGTCTTTGAAACAGATTAGAGAAGTGGAAAACAAAAAATAAAAGTCTGCTAAACTGCAAGGGCATTGGAGTTTGGGTTCCATCTCACCGCTTTCTTTCCCCCCTTCCCTCCATTTCCCCAATAACATTTTAAAAGAAGACAGACTGAAAAAGGTAGAAGCTCCTGAATGCAGCGTAAACAGGGCTATTTGTCCTGATAATGTTTCTGAACAAACAGATGGCCAGCTTTGATCACTATCTAAGTAACGAGGCTGAGTTACTTTTGTGTTTCTAATATATTTTCAACATCAATAGCAGCAACGGAGTTAACTTCTTAATGTAAACCCTTGTAAATCTCTATAAAGATACTAAAGAAGAAATTATTTCAAGAGTGTTTCACTGATCCAGATGTCTCTCTCTTTTTTCTCTCCCTTTTATTGTTCCCAGAGAAGACCTTGTAAAAGCTCAAACTGCTTATTAAGTATACAGACTTAATGAATTGGACAAGGGAAGAAATAATTCTTAACATAACATGTTCACAAGCCAGATTCATGTTTATTGTCCGCAGAGATGATAGCAAAATGCTCTTTATATACAGAGCAGCCTCTGTTAGGACAGAATCTATCTCCGTGGACTGCTTCCAGCATGCAGAAAGGAGCTGTTTTTAAAATAGTGCAGCATGAAAGTTTGCTGAATTATCCAGTGGTACTGTACCGCGGCCCCAGCGCAAGGGATTATGATTACAGAAACACATCTGCAGGTTGCTTGTTGCAGGGAAGAGCAAATGGAGCAAATCCCGGAGCGAGCCAGTAATTAGGCAAGTATTACTGGAACGAGCTGCTATTTACATGGTGTTACTGGAGCGAGCGCTATCGGCCACGGCTGCTGCTGCTGGGATGCTGTGCTGGGATCTCTGCTCTTCTCCTCATCTTTATAGCTGCTTCCGTTGGCTTTAGGCTGCAGTCAAGAGCTAATGGGAAGTTCATGAAGCTGCTTTAGATGTGGCAACCTGATTAGATCCTCACTTTCAATGGCATTTCACTCAGCTGACGTGGGATGCGGCTTCGCTCTCCCCGTGCATTTCCCATCCTCCTGCTGGAAGATGGTTTTAGCCCTGAATGACCTACTAGGTTCAACTCAAGATCTCAATGAGATGCCACCAGGTGAGTTTACCCCCATTTGAATCCAATGCCCCAGGTCCCAGACACCCGCTCAGCACACGTGGTGCTTGCTGCTGGGTTCCAGCAGTGCCACCACTGGCATCACAGGTCACAGAGGTGACCACATCTATGCCCTGCAGAGACTATGGACGTGATCATCTGCACGAAGCAGCAGCAGTGCTGACTTCTGAGAGGAAATCTGCACCCTTCTCCCACTGCTGCTTGCTCAGGGGAACAGCAATCCACTCCCCAACCCACCTGTCTCAAAAGGAAAATAAAAATCTTCTACCCATTTTAAAACAGATCTTTCCTGTGAACGGGAAATTGCTAAGTCAGAATCTGCAACTTTGCCAAGCTTCTGCTGCCTGGGAAGGAAGAAATAGCTGCAGTTGTATTAGCCCATTAATCAGAGAAAACAAGCTGTAAGAATTTGGCCTGCAGTGCAGCTGGTAGCGATGGCATGTGCTCCACTTGGGAACTCGTTTTTTAATCCCTGATAAGCTTTACTGTCATTTTACCTATGAAAATAAGTATTTCCATGTAAAGAAATAGAGAATATCAACTTTAGGCTTTTGGCTCACTCTATTATTGCTTTCCTATTATTTTTTTTTTTCACAAGAGGGATTTTTTTTTTTTATGGTTGCAAATAAACTCTCCAGGAAGTTCAAAACAGACCCGGTGCTCCAGGGTCTGCTCTCAGCTCATGTCACACTCCTCTGCAGGAAGAGGATACATCTTTGGTGAAGAAAAAGAACTCCTTGGAGAAGACACCTGACGTGGCCTTTTGTAAAGTACCTCAGGATGAAGGTGTTCTCCACCCCAAAGATATCACTAAAGCCTTACAGAGAGACAAATGGCACATGCAGAAGCACATTAAAATATTTTGCTTTGTATCATATTGCATAATTGCTTTAGTGTTGACTATTCCCCTCTCATTAAATAAATTTATTAAAGGTATCCCTTCTTCCACTGTTCTTGCTTTTCTCTTACAATGTAATTAATTCTGCTGTTCAACTGAGGCCTATCCATAGCAGCAACTGATGCCTCTAGCCATCATTTTGATGTTATAGGTGCAAAAAGGGAGGGTTTGTTTCCTTGCTGTTGGTTTGCAGTACGACACAATCCCAGTCACTACCTGGGCACAACTGAAATACGTCTGTGTCTTCAGACACACGTATAATCTAAAGGCAGTGTAAGCTGGGAGTGGATCTGGGTTCTAGCCTAGGCAGGGCAAACACTGAGCGACGTTACTGATCACTCTGCCCACGGAATGAGGTTTGAGACACACGGCAGTGCTGATGCCCGCAACGTGTGTGTTTGCCTGTGGGAATGCCCTAGTGTGCATCACTGCTCCTCGCACCGCTGCCTTCCCCCCTGCTTGGACAGCAGAAGGAGAGGGGCAGCCCAAACCTCGCAGGAGACCCTGGCCACACGTCCCTGCAGGCACAAGCAGTGACTGTTCGGGCTCTTGCAAAGTTCCCGCAGGAATCATGGAGCAGATGGCTGCATCCTTCAGCCAGGGCCTTCTCTTTAATGTTTTTTTTTTCCAGCATAGTCAGAAACTTTCCTTCATGGGAGTACATTTCCTTGCTATTTTCCTGGCTATATACAAAAGCTCTGTTTATAGCAGCGTATATAAACTTACCTAAACAATGCAAATTATGTGTATTATGGAAGGGACCATGCTGAGGGTAGGAAAAATGGATGACCACCTGAAAACCTTGCTGTTTGTGCAAGATGAAGGGAGGACCTGGCTTCGTGGCACGCTGTGGTGGGACTGGCCAGGAGGACATCCTGCGGAGCACTGCTCCTCAGGAGAGCAAAACCCAACACCAGGCGCTTGGACAGGGCCCCAGCTCCACCAGGAGGCCAATTAGGCACCATCTGTTTCTCATGGAGAACATCCCCACCTATGGAGAACAAGCTCACATCCAAGGTCCCATCTGCCTGGACCAAAGTGTGTGCGTTTGTACAGTCCTATGCATGTCTGCTGTTTTATAAACCTCTATATTCCGAGATTAATTGCAAGACAAGCGTCAACTAACTGTGGCAAACCTTGGACTCTTGCAATTGACTTTTCAAACAAAACATGAGACAGCACTAAGAGACTTTTGCAGGCAGAGAAACAACGGCCCTGGTCCCTGCAGCTTGGCAGAGGTGAGGGGCTAGCGATGGACACAGCCCCTAGCCACTTGCAGGAGATTCACAAGCATTGGCCGATGCCAAATCAATGTCCATTTTTCCTGGCTGGCCTGTCACAGGCTGCTGTGGCTGGGGAGTGACAGTCACTTTGTCTCTACCCTGAGCCAAACCCTGGAAAATGCATGTTGTTTCCAAGCAGCGGTACCCAGGGAAGCACTCCGTACCCAAGACATCGGTCTGGGGAGGCCATTAAGAGACAATATTATATTTAGCTCTGAGGTTAAATCAGTACGAGCAAAACCAGAGTTAGGATTGCAAGTTTTATACTGTTTTTCCTTTCAGAACACACATTTTGCAGCAATTTGGCCAGCATCTAAATTCCCAACAGTTTATCTATGTGTGATCCCTACATGTTGCCTTTAAGTCCATTCCCCCGTTCACACAGTAGACGTATGTGATGATACTATTTAATCAAGAATAAGAAAAACTGCTTTGTTTTGTATTCTGTTTATCAGTTGGGTTTTATTCCCAGACCACTTAAAAGATGAAAAACCCAACATTTTAATAGCCTGAGATATCAATCGGATTCTACAAAGCTATTTGAAAGTGCTAAACTTTTATCTGGCACACTCTAATATATCTGGAACAAGGTTTTGGCGTGGCGTGTAAAGCAGACTCCCCCAAACACGTCCGTGGAAGTTCTCCTACTTTTAACTGAAATGAATATCACGCACATCCTCAGAGAAATTTCACCTCTTAGTTCAGAAAAATATTTTTCTCCCTTTTGCTGCCTAATGAAGTGCTTTGTTCATCACTACTGCAACCCTGATGGGCACGATGTGTATCACAATCTCCCCATCTGCAGTACTCGCATTCCTAACCGTGCAATTGCAGCCAGATGTCTGACTTATCTCCAAGGCACTGACTTTGGTCAGCTGGTTTTTATTTAAATGAATCACAAAACCAACAGAAAGCCCATATCTACTATCTATCACAACGGCAGATAGTAACTCCAAATGAATTTATCTTGGACTTCTTTATCGTTACGCTTGCCCACACAGACACTTCTGTGGATGAATCATCTCAAAGACAACAACAAAAACTCAAATGAAAGGGCAGGCAGGATATTAAGCACAGTACCTCACTGGAGATGAAGTGTGCAGATTGCACTACAAAAAGATGAGAAACATGTGGCCCTTCATAATACAGAGACACCAAAGCAACACAGTTTCTAGGGACATCAAGCACCAGCAGCATCGGTGCTCAGCAGTAATAAATGTGCATATACCTGAGCACAGCACCTACCCTCTTCTCCTCACACACAGAGCTTGTGGCTTCTACTGGGAACTCAAGTGCAATTTTCTGCAAAGTTCAAAAAAAAAAGCTTTTCCTTGAGGGGAAAAAAAAATGTACACCTCCATTTAGAAACATGCAATTATTACATGTTTTTCTCTGACTAGGATTTCTGGAGCTTTCCATGTTGCTAATTATTGCTAGTAGTAGTAATAACAGGTTTTTACTTCTGTGATGTTACAGTACGAGTGCTGCTAACAGAAACCAAGTTCAACATAAAGAGACATCCAAGAAAACTGATAGTTTCTTCCTTAGATTTCCCAGACTTCCTACCTACATAATTCCTTACATTTGCTATCAAATGAACACAACTGCCACAGAAGAAACACATGGTTATAAACACAATACGAGCACCAAAGTGTTCCCAGCATGGACCACAATCCCACATCTTTATGCAAACCCTCATCAAAACCATGATCCAGTGAATTTCCAAGCTAAGGAAGGATGCAGAAGGCAGCTCCATTTGGCTAGGACAGAGCTTCCTGCAGAAGCCCGTGGCGAGTGTGGGAGAATCAACAGTAACGTGTCCTGTGTTATAAATATCCATGATCTCCTGTGAAATATCTCAGATCCATCTCAAATTCAGCCCATTTACAAAAAAATGAGGAATTTTGCCCCCAAAACATCTGAAGGAGCTTGCTTCATTGCCTGCAGTGCACCTCCTGATGTGGCAGGATGGGGAGGATGTAGGAAAGCACCGTGGCAGGTATGCTCATGCAGGACATCCCCAGTGCCCCCATGCACCATATGGGATGTGCACCCAGTCCCTGCACTCTCCCTGGCCAGCCTGAGCCAGCCTTTTGCACCCTCTGAAGGAGGTCCAAGGTTCCCTGCGTGGCTGGGACCCTTGGACCACGCTGGTTTGCAAAGCAGGCTGATGCTGCAACACTTGAACTTCGCTGTATTTTTTGGACCTCCCGGGAAACTGGGACAGAAGTAGAGCTAGGCAAAAAAAAAAAAAAAAAAAAAAAAAAAAAAAAAAACACCCAAACAAAAAAAAACCCAGACTGTGATCATATAATTAAAGGCTGTTTGTTAACAGAAATAGGCGTTGGGTGCAAATTATGCAGGCATGCGGTTAACACTGGCATTTCTTAATTTGTAAGTGCTAAACCTTTGGCATATTTGTAAGGCCACTCTTGTACATAAGAGCGACCTTGTATTAATCACAGCTACCAATATGCCAAATTCCCTCTAACACTCCCTGAAACTGTCACAGAGATGACATTTGTCTCCCTGTATTTTTCCAGCTGATGTCCAACTCCTGTTTCATTCCTGGCATGACCTCATGGATGCTGTCCTACATAAGGTGCAGCCAGACTATTATAGAGTTACACCAGGTTCTGCATCAACAACTTGATGTCCATTTGCCTCCCCGAGGTGCCGATGAGCTGCAGGTGCAGTCCCATAGCTATGGGGTGCCTCATTGCTTGGTAGTGCCGGTGGGAGTCCAAGACAAGAAAAGGGGGAAGTTTTGGGGCCGACCTAAATCAAACTCCATGATTCTTTCGAGTTCATCCTTAGAGATGTGAGCTCCCCACTCTTCACCTTCTCTCCACAGCCTGTTCATAATGGGATGAGGTGCAGGTGACCCACCTCACATGCACCTCATCCCATTTCAGGTGAGCATTGCAGGTGACCCCCAAAGCAGTTTTTGCACCCACACCAGGGTCCTTACTGAGCTGGAAACCCCTCCTGGAGGGGACAGGTCAGGGTGCCCATGTTTGGCATGGGCTCCATTCTGCCAGATGCTCCACTGACAGCTCAGGACAGTCGTTACCCACATTCATTACCTAGTAGCCTATGTCCTGCCTGGCACACAGCTCAAACATCTCCATTTTAATTAATTCAATTCACAGTCAACACTCAGGACCATGCAGACTCTACTCAAAGACTTCTCAAAGAAGTCCACTTTGATGTCCCAGTGAAATCGCTACCGGCCTCATTGCAAAGCAATGATGTAGTTGAGAGAACATCCGAGCTCTTATAAAAATGATGAATTCCTTTTCCACAAAAAAAAAAAAAAAAAAAAAAAAAAAAAAAAAAAAAAAAAAAAAAAAAAAAAAAAAAAAAAAAAAAAAAGCCCAGTGAGTTTTATGCTGCTACCTTCAAAAATGCCAGCACCACTATTTCTGGCTAGGATTTAGCTGTTGCATTTTGACAGCTATGGCAGAGAACAGCAAAATGGTCAAGACTGCTCCTGTTGGGGCTGGGCAGTGAATTTCATGCTCCGCTCCATCCACAAAAGAAATGTTTGTCATCTGTTGCCAAAAACTGCAGCGCCCTGGTGCTTCCTTGGGCTTGCTTTCCATTTCTACAGCCACCAAGGAGGCTGTTACCCTCGGGAAGTCTCATTTAGAATAAACAGTTCTTTATATTCATTATCATAATTCCCAGAGAAAGGGCTGGAACCGGCTAATTAGCAATTAAGCATGACAGACCAGGCAGCCAGAAAGCACCGGTCTCAACCCAGCCTATCTGTGGGGGCATCTTTGGGGCTCAGCGCTGCCGTGAACCTCGTAACTGTTCCCCTGGCCTCGAGGACACTCGGGCTACGAGCTGGGTAATTTTTTTTCTTTTTTTTTTTTAATAAATATTTCACTGTGGGGGGCAACCCAACACCAGTGCTGCTGCAGGAAACGACCGATTTTAATGAAAGAAAAAAAAAAAAGCCCTGAGAGCCAAAGTGCTTCAGTTCCTTTTTCAGGAGTTACAAAATTGGAACTGATCCGACTGCTTTTTGCAGGCAAAAAGGAGACTCTGTACCCTCAAGCAAAGGTGTTTCAGGGCAGACCTAAATCGAACCCTGCGATTCTTTCCAGTTCAGCCTTAGAAATGTGAGCTCCCCACTCCGCACCTTCCCTCCACAGCCTGCTGGGCGCACTGGGGTGAGGTGCAGGTGGTCGGATAAGTGACCCCCAAAGCAGATCTGGTTTAAATACAAGCAAGACTAGCCGTTTTGCCAGTTAGGAAATTGCTCATGGGTTTTCAAGCAGCTAAGATATTTTGGTTCAGGTTAAAGTCTTGACCCTCAGCAAGACCCTTTAGCTCAACTCCTAATAATAGGGGTTAATCCCCTCTTGTCAGCATCGGTTGTTAAAAGATCACAGTAGTCCCTCGATGGGTTTAAAATCTGCAAGTTGAAAATACACTAACATAATTAAAGTAATGGCAGGCAATGAGAAATGTTACTTCTGCTCTGGAACTGGAAAGCCGGGCTTTGTTCTGCTCATTGTGCTACCTAAAATAGCTGTTTGCTAAGCTACAACTTGCCTGCTGTCTGATGTGTGGTAACACACACAGATATTGTCTCACTTTTGAAATTTCTAAAATTTCCAAGTCCCACAAAGAGGGTCTTCCAATTCCCACTGTCCTGCAAGGAAATGCTTGTAACCCATAAGATGGAATTGAATCATGACTTTTTTTTTTTTTTTTTTAATCAAATCTTGTTCATGTTACTTTTTTCCATCACAAAAGTTCTCCTCAAATCCTTATTTATTTATACATTCTTTGCTACCTAGAAACACGGAAGGAGAGCACAAGCCCACCAGGCAGCAATGCACTGAGGATCAAATTTGGACACACGCACGGCTTCTCACTCAGCAAACATCTCGATGGAGGCACAACTAGCTCAGAGCTGGCAACGCAGCGACTGCCAAACCCTTTCTATAACAAAAGGACCAGCAATGCGTGTGGTTAGAAGCAAAATAGTCATGGTTGGGCTGGACTGCTCTGTGTATGTGGCACCCTGGAGACAGCCTTACTTTGGACAGAGCAGTCAAATCCTCATTTTTAAATGTGATTCAATGAGGAACCACATCCAGACCTGGCTGCTGTAGCAGAGGGTGCTGCTCTGGTTGTGCTGGGGTGTGCACGCACGGTGAGCTCCTTATCTGCCTGTCCTGCCCTGGCACATGGAGGTCTGTCCCTCCAGGGCAGTCAGTGGTGAGGAGGAAGGTGAGAAGAGGAGGAAGGGCTGAGATGACGTGAGGGTTGAGCACAGCGCCAGCGCTGCAGCCTGCCGCACAGGCCCCCATGGACACATCAGTCCTGGGGGCACTAACCTGCTTCCTTGTCTTTAGCTTTTCCAAAGGGCCTAGAAATCCTTCGCAAGAACAGCTTTTTACTGGCTTGCAGTAAACCTGAAGCAATAGCCACGGGGGATGCATGGGAGGCTGCCCACGTGCCTCTCATCTGCCCGAGACAGCAAAGCAGAGAGCTGATCCCTTCTGCACCCGGGCCAAATGCTGCCTATGGAGTGCTCAGCATCGCCTCACATCCAAGGCTCTGGCAGCCTCCCACTCCTGTCAGGAATTGCCATTATCTTGTCAGCTGAAGTTTAATGCCACTAATTTGTGAGCAGGTAACAGCACCTCCCAGACCCTGCAAAAATCTCTAAAGGGTGTGTAAAGGGAATCCCAACCCCAGGACCCTAAAAAAAAAAAAAAAAAAAGTTACTGTCAAAAAGTAAAAGGTTGAGGGAAAAGTCAACAAGACGTTTCAAAGTATGGAACCTCACCATAAGGGAAACATGTAAATAAGATCTGGGCTCTTCAGTGACAAAAACAAATAGAGACAACAAAAGGGATCTGAAACACGAGAGTGGTGGGGAGCAGGTGAATAAGGAGGAATTATGTGCTATTTCTCACAGAGTGAATATTAGGGAAGGCCCAAGGAAATGACTGGGCAGCACACCTGGAAAGAAAACCCAAATAACAAGTACATTCTCATGCAATGCATTATTAAGATATTAAACTGGAATAAGGTAGAGATAAGAGAAGCAAGGGATTTTCCCCAGAGATTCTGACAAATCCACAAGGAATAGCTCTGGATGGATATTGGACTCAAAAGCTTGGCCATACAGGCCCTGAAAGGCTGCTGCTGTGACAAGGAGAGTGAAAGGACTCCCAGCACTACTCTTGTGCTGCTATCTGCATGAGTTTTCTCTAAGCTTGCAGCAAGTTACCCACCACCGCACTGTCTTAGCCCCTTATAAACTAATACCAACTGCATGCTGGTGGCCCCAGGCTATAGTCTGCTTTGATTTACTTGTTAGAGGTTGTTACTGCAAGCAGGAATCCAAAGCCAGAGCAGCTCGCTCTCTGCTACCTGAGCGAGTTGGAGGCAAGATAAAGCAGCCCTCCGAGTGTTATGACAAGGAGCCTTTTAGCAAAAATGAAACAGAGAGACTCTGTTTACAAGAGCGGCTTGTAAATGGAAACCAAAACTCGGATTTGAAAGGAAAACCACATGGCCATAATCTCTCTCCCATGAAAGCAGCAATAATTCGGATGTCGTACAGCAAGCTAAATGGTCTCCTCCAGCTAAACGAGGATTACAGTTACATTCTTGGATCATACCTGACCTGGAGAGTGCTCTCAAGTGCAAGGAGTAAAGGAGACCTCCCCCCTTCACTGTGCTATGTTTCCCTGGCACAGCCTGAGGAAAGGTTATGGAACAACTCAAGTTAGTTTACAGGACAACCCAAATGATTTTTCTGGAATGAAAGGTTGACGTGGATGTTTCCAGTGTGGATGGATACCAGCCTGCTTCCTTTGCCTCGCTGTCAACAACAAACGTGTGAAGTAAGTGAGGGATTCGCATCTTAATGCTGTATTTCTTAATACAACTAGTAAATGGAAAGTAAAGGGGGATTTAGGAGTCTTTCTAAAATTTATTTTGCCAGAAGGTGTCCCAGGCAAAGGCTGCGCTGTGGCTGCTTCACCCTAGCTGAATGAGAAGCTAGGAAACACTCCAAACAACTGCATCAGATGAGGTCAATAGTGGGCTAGAATACACCCCTGCGTGTACATATGGCAACTTATATAGATAGATACGTGATAGATAACCTCCATGTAGCTGCTGTGCCAAGAAGCCCAGTCACTGCATGCAGTTTCCTCCAACTGGAAATCCCAAGCATGCCGAGTTGGCAAAGCCTCCGTGTGACTCATCATCAACAGGTGAGAAGGGCAATCCAAAGGAACTTGCTACCTGCTCTTCTGCACTTCTAGTGCCTCGCAGCTGCAACATAGACATTTCCCCTCTGAATTTCTGAGCACTGCAATGGGAGGAAACTCTGGCGCTGACCTTCCCCAAGCCCCCTCTTCTCATAGTGTCACAGCAGTGATGAAGACCCAGGCCTGGCAGAAAGTCTAGAGAGCACACGGTGGTGGCCGTGATGGTGAAACGTACAGGCTGTACGTTGGCTTTGATGCCAACATCACTGCCATGATGTTAAACACGGAGTAAGAGATGGTATTAAAACCCCAAACGTAAAACTCACATCCTGGTTGGAAGGTCTTTCACAAGGAGGGATCAATGGACAACACTAAGGCACTAGCGTAGGTAGATGAATAAGAAAACAGGCAAGTCCTGCATCACTTTGAGAAAGCTCAGGAGATAGGGATGCTCTTGCCCTCACAGCTAGGCACTTTACAGCGCAGCCCTGCAATGTGACCTCACAGGTTTTATCCCATCAAGAAGTGGGCATGACTGAAAGACTCACGGCGAAGAAATCAATCCCACCGGCAGCAACATCCTGCTGTGCAACAAGGGCAGTGACAGCAGTGCCTGCAATGCACAGAGCACTCGCTGAGCAGCTTTGCAGGTCAAATGCTCATTTTAAGGTGCCTGAAGGACCTCTGAACTCACTCAACTCCAAAACCCAGGCCGCTCATCTCTCCGAGCTACTAGTGTTTTTTTCCCAACCAATTTCCAAAACGCAGCTCACACTTGAGCCTGTAAAAGACAATAGGCTGCAAATTCCAAGAAAACAGCTGGTATTTTTAGCAGCGTCACATTCAGAAACCAAAGAATAATCCTTAAATCGTGACCGAAGAGCAAATCACTCGAACACAGAGGAGCTGACGCTCCTACGAAACCTCTTTGCAGCTGAGCAGCGGTTGCGCCCGAGACACTTCTGCTGAGAATTAAGTGCAGGCACGTGGCAAGCTCTTCCCTATCATAAAGGCAGCAGTCATTTTTCAAGAACTGACATTTCAGCAGTGCCTGTCAGTCCCAGACTGACTTCTTGCAAAAGGGAGTTGTTTATATAGTCAGTTATTCCTGAAGACGTGCTTTAAATGATGGGGTAGAAATCTCTACGGGCTTCCCTTGAGCACACTCTGCCCCACATAAATATGAGTGGCAGAGAACCATTTCAAAAAGAGTTAGACCCGAAAGACCAGCAGGGCTGGATCGTGGGAGAGCACTGGCAAGAAACGCAGCTCCACCATGGCAAGGCAGCCAAAGAAAACAGGGCCACTCAGGGGCTGTCCTCTCTGCAGATATAAAAACACAGATTAAAAACTGTTTACCCCGCAGGTAGCAGCCATTGCATGAGCCGCACATCTCTAATGCCAAGTGGGCTTTATTATGAGCTCTGCTTTCAAGAGCTTAGAGCATCTTTAGCTCTTCCAGCAGCTTGTAAAGAGCTGGGAGAGACATGGTGGTATTTGCGCCACAACGCGCTGTGCAATGCGAGAGTCGTGCCTGCACGTGGGAAGGAGAACGGCTGCTTTTTTCTGGAATTAAAAACATCTTGCAGGGTTGTGTTGTCTGCTCCGCAAGATGAAAGTGGGACGTGGGCAGGACAAAAAAAATAGGATTTACTTGCAGGAGGTCGGAGACCGCACCGGTGGTCACTGCTGGGTGCTCGGGCTGGCAGATAGTTCACTGCTCTGCACCGGCGATGAAAATGGTTTGGCAAGGAATAACCCTGCCCAGGACAGGGAACAGATGAAAAATGACTAAAAAAAAAAAAGTGGAAGTGATCTTAACAACAAGCTAAGAAAACACTGCTAGAAAACACATGTCAGTTAAGGGTAGATTCATGTGCAGCACGTCCTTATCTGTGACATGGAGGTCTCCGAAAATATTAGGGCCAGGAGAGATAAAGAAAATTTACTAAAGTACATATATTTCCAGTAATGTGTCTACAGACAGCATTTTACAATGACTCAGATCAGAAAGTGGCAGCCGAAGCCAGGAGGAAAGATTACAGAATTAAAAACCCCAGACTGAGCCATGGAAGAAGCAAGATGACTATTTAATCAGAATAAGGATTTTACTAGCAGGAAAGGAGAGGAAAGAAACGTCCAAGGATATTTCTTCTCCTATGCATAACTCTCTGGGCACATGTGCCTTGAGATGTACACAGAGATTTGGACTTCCTAGGAGTTTAGTGGATAGTTTCCTCCTTTCCATGCCAGGATGGAAGCTAAATCACAAGAAGATTAAGATAAAAGGTCCACTTCATACTGCGGAGCTTGATGACCGTGAGCCTGCACTTTGCAAGCGCTTGGGGAGGTTTTACAACCCCGCTCTGTGTTTGCCCAAGGCCTGGCTCCCTGAAGCTGGGTGCAAGGTCCCCAGTGGGTTACTGGGCACAGGGCACCAGCAGCGCCACAGCGATGGGCACGTAACCTGCCCTGCAGGTAGGCTGCGGTGGAAAATAAAATAAAATAAAATAAAATAAAATAAAATAAAATAAAATAAAATAAAATAAAATAAAATAAAATAAAATAAAATAAAATAAAATAAAATAAAATATGTGATCTTTTACACAGAGGATTGATTGCAATTACACAGGCATCTACCTTCTGGCCTCAGAGCAGGTTGCTGTTCTGACACTAGCACTTTGTCCTTCTCAGCTCCTCTCCCTGCTCACAGTCTCTTGCTCCAGTCACCTCTCAAGTCCCCACCTCCTTTTTTAGTTTTTCCCGATACCTCTCTTTGCTATTTCTTCACCAACCTCCTCTTCTCATGAATCTTCTCATCAGAGTTTCCTGTTGCACCTGCTCCAGCTGCCCATCTGCATCCTTGCAGGCGCCGGGCAGGAGGGAGGAGAAGGGGGGCATCTCCCATCTCCTTTCCTTTATGCTTTAGGAAATAGAGGAGCGTTAAACCACAGGACATAAGTATTCTGTCAGGCAACTGCTGACTACATTTTCCATTTTTGCTTTGAAAGCTCAATAAAACAACCACTGTGCCAAAATGAATTTAAATAAGATCCTACTTTGAAGCCTGGATTACTCTGCACTGCAGTGTTATTAATTTCATACTTTCGAACATTTGACAGTTCTGCAATCAAATTCCTCCCTAGATTTCTTTTTAAACATACTGCCACAACGCTGAGCGAGTCCAGGCATCCCGATGAACTCCGTTTCAAATGCAAACCATGTTTTGCAGCGCCCAAGCATCAGCTGGGCTGCCAGAGACTGCTAAAATAACTCGCATGAATTCTCTGCTATTTTCTACAGGCGAAGGTCAAGCCGGGGAGAGGAGCCGGCGCTCCGAAATTACCGACTGCCTCCATCTGTTGCACATAAAGCTCTGCTTAGGCAGCATTTGGCGGGGGGAATGGGTTGGTGTCTGTGTTTGCCAGCTACTAGGTGCCGTGAGCGGAGGGGACCCGCTGGAGCAGCGCCAGGACGTGCTGGTGCTCGGCACCCTCCCGAAGCCTTTGCTGGGAAAAGCCGGAGCTGGGAAAGGGCTTGCAGGGCTGCCCTCCACTCCCGGGGCTGTGCGTCGCAGCTGCACCTCGTCTGCAGACAGCCGTGGCGCGGGAATTGTGTTTTCCATAGCGGAGCGGGAGAAGCCCCCGTATCCGCAAGGACACGGGAAAGGCACCGGCAAAGCGGCTGCCTCCCGCATTCCTCCCGGCGGAGAGGGCGAGCGGCAGCCCTGCCCAGCGCGACCCGACGGCTGCTGTGCCGTGGAGGAGGCCCCGGAGCAGCTTTTCCATGGATGCAGTCCCCGGAGCCGGGGAGCCAGGGCATCGCCCTCTCCTCGCACAATTGCCATGGAAATGCCAGGTGCGTTTATGCTCCATTTCCATCTTACTTCCTCACCCAAACGAGCTTCCTTTTAGCTGTGAGTTTTATTCTCAAGTTAGGCTTTACTGATTAAAGACAAAATATCGGTATATATATCCCAGGAATGCTCCAAGTGCCAGGAAAGACAAGGGTACCAGCAGCAGAACGGAGGTGAAGATCCCCCTTGTAACACACTGGTCAGTCCGGAAAACCACCATGGATGCTGGAGGACACTGCTGTGATGCCAGGGCAGGTAGCCCAGCGTTCTGCCAAGGCCAGGCTCAGAGAGCAAGCAAGCAACGACCAAAACCACAATTTTAGGCCCAGGAAAACGAACAAGGTTTTTGCATCCTGGCATGATGTTTATGGTAAAGGGAAAACCTTTGCACCGAGCACGAAAGTCCATCGGAGGGGAGGAGGAGGAGGAGGGCTGTTAAAACGGAGCCCAGATCTGAACTCCTCCTCCAGCTGAATTCTTTGTGGTGAATAATAAGCTTTTACCAGGGGGAGAACAGAAAGCCTGTTCACTAGCTGGGCTTCTTCCAGAACCCGCACGACGTCTAAAATCCTACAAGCTCTCTTATCCCTATGAAAAATAATTATTCTGAGGGATATTCCTCAATGAACCCTTAGGGAACAAATGACGATGCTGCTCTGAAAACACTCTGTTCTTTTCCCCTCACAAAAAAACAAACCGCTCTCGAGCTTGTTTCCAGGAGGTAGGAGCAAGCGAGCAGCCCGTGCAGGGGCTCCCTGCTAAGCCAGGGGCACCCATCATCACGGGTTCACTTCCTTTCCACAAAATCCATTAAATTCAACCCTAAGTCCCCAAAAGCAGCATCCCAGTGGAAAATACAGGGAAAGGGGCTTTAATGTCCAAGCCGGAGCACGGTGGTCACAGCCCCGCATCCGTGTTTGCCGGCGCTCCTCCATACAAGTCTTCCTGCAAGCACCGAGGAGCACTGGCAAGCAAATTCAGTTGTCAGTGTCCAGGAAATACGGCCTGTGCGCAATAAAACAACTATTTTAAACAGGATGCAATCAGCTTTTCATGTAGGATATTTATGTTGCTGTGATGTTTTATAAATAACAGAGTCAAAATAGTAAATAAAAGCGGATCGGATTCCTGGGGAACAGAGACAGATTTTTTCAATCATGCTGGAGGTTGCCAAAATTGCTACTTTCTCACCCTGCGGTAGCTGCCAGCTCTCCAGTGTTTCATATTCACCTTCAAGATCAAGAACTATGATATAAGCCCACAACACTGTGCCTCAGCTTCACTTTTAAAGACAGTAGGGTGCATTTTTAATATTTCTCCCTATCTGATCTGAAAAATTCTTGACATTGGCTTCAGAGCTTCACCAGCTTTCAAAAAGGGATTTCTTACCACCAAATATATTAGGAAAGTGAACCTATCACCCCCAGCAGCCACTCGAGCTTCCCAACCCAAGCTGGAACCCAAGGCAAGGACTTAGTGCCTTGGTTCCCATGCAACAGTTAAAACAAAAAGTTAGATTCCTCTGTTAACCCTGATGCAATTCCATTATTATTACTGGAATTACAGCAGGGAAGGGTTTACCCCTAATGCCTCCATATTATTAAGACCAGATTTTACTTGACTGTGCAGTGTGGACTACAGAAGTGACTGAGTCAGGCCACGCAGAGGGGAAAAAAGCAAAACAGAATATTTTGAAAGCCAGCATTCCACAGACCGAGTGTTTTTAAATAGCTACAATAGGAGATATTTTATTGACTTTTCCTTTCATTATGTGGAACAATGGTATGTCACCAGCCTCCCAGGGAAATTATTAATAGTATATGGTTGATGCTGAAATTGTGGAATACGGGGCAGGCCAGGGGCATCCGCAGGCACAGACGTGGCCCCTGCCCCAAACGCCTTGCAGTGACGTTGGCCAATTTTTTTAAATCCCAAGTTACCCTCATGTACTAGCTTGCACAGTCTGCCTTCACCATCCAAATCATGTGGTGCTTGATCAAAATGCAGCGATTTCCATTCTGTGACTGATGCACATGCACTCACGTCATGGGAGAGCTCAAGTGCAATAATGGAGGGGATAAGGAGTTCTCCAAATATTTACTGCAACTTTGTCCCACAAAGCAGGGAGACTTTATGTTGTGCTTTACTGTTAAAAAAAAAAATTAACTCTTAAAGTAACTTGTTTAAATATATATATAAAAATATGTGTCTATGTATGTAAATATATGTACGCATATAATGTATGAAAACATGCAAGTTGAAATATGTAAGCTATGAAATTCAGAAATCTGAACTTTTCAACTGCCTCTCATGGACTCACTGCAAACTAGCTTGTCCCTAAATTGTCTGCTAAAAACCTCCTGAAAGCCATCTGGTACTGGAAAGTTCTGATTAATCATAATTCACACATTTTCTATGACTAGGTTGATTTTTATGACATTTTCAATAGAAAGATTTCCAAATAATTTGAAAAGCATTCCATATTCTCTTGAATTTTTTTTTTTGCAAATGCTAAACATCAAAATATTTTGAAAGTCATGTTTTCTGCCTTCATATAGGAGTAAACATACCCAAAACATTGTCATTTCCCATTTTTTGGACACATCTGTTTGCAAACTTTTTGTATAATTAGTTTCTGCTCCTGACATTTTGGTACACGAGTAATCCCAAATTGCTTGGTTTTGCTCCCAGATAGGATAAACTACAATCTTATTTTCCAAAGCAAAAGAAATATGCAGCTTCAGCTGCAAGTCTTGTGGCATTCAGCATTCCCAAATGTCTCGGATAGTTTTGGTGACATTGGTTAAGACAAGCATTTATGCTTGATGCCATTTTCCTCCATTTAGATCTGCATATATTTCATTCTATTTTCCAAGAAGTATCTTAAAAAAAGAAAGTAGGAAATTAGAGAAATCAATTAGAGAAATTATCCGTGTGCATTATTCATCAGAGAAATTATCCTTGTGCATTTTGGAACCAATCTGGTCAGTCTGTTACAACTGACTTTCACATACAATGTAATTTATGTTTTCTTTCCATGGGTTATTTTCACCATATTGATGATTCATTTACACTCTTTACAACTTCATTTACATCATCCATATCTCTTTCTCTTCCTGCTTCTTACTGGATTTTCAAACAGGGGAGAACAGCAAGAGAGAATCACCAGAAAAATGCTACCTATTACAGGCATGGACTAGACAAATTTGTACCATCAGAAACATGCCTCAGGCTTCCCACTCGTGCATATGAAAAGACAATATAATTTTGCTAAATTCATGTGGATTTAGGCCACCAGATGGATTCAGGCCACCTCAGGCTTTTTTTTTTTTTTTTTTTTTTTTTTTTTTTTTTTTTTTTTTTTTTTTTAATGGAAAAGGATATGGTAATATGGAAAGATACCATGTGTTCAAGCTAAGACCTGAAATTGAGTTTCGTGAACATGTTTTCATTAAAACCACGCTCAACAGCTCAGTGCTACCAGCTGTTCACAGAGCTCAGCCGTTAACCAGGCCATCATCTCCATGCCATGAACCATGCCCAATTTCAAGGGTACCCCAGGGGCGTGCACGTTTGCTCTCTGAGCTGAGGGCCGTCACTCATCCTGGGAATAAAGCAATAAATCCCAAGGTGAACTAGTGCAAAACCTGAACATGAGAAAGGAGGCCGTGCGACTGAAAAACGAATAAGGCAATATGGCAATAGCAGCTGAGATCTTGTTATAACAGCAGTTAAAACAGCAGTTTAATTCTCCAGCTCCTGGCCAGCCCAGCCAGTGGTTTGATCAGATGCAGGGTGCTCTTTTTGCTGAATAAACAGTGCCAACCTACCCAGGCATTAACCACATAATATGGGGAGGCAGGGGATGTTTGTCTACCTGCTCTCTTTTTAATTTCAGTCAAAATACTCCTAAAATCACTCTAAATGCTGTGAAATTCTGCAACAAGCCATGTGTCCACCTCTAGGAAAGAACAGGTTGTGTGGCCTACATTCAGTGTCACTATATTGGTTTGTTAGCAATAAATCTCAGTCTCCGATCTGCATGGCAACCTTTTTGGCAAAACTTGCTATTTGCAAGAGGGGCATCTGCTTCCCAAAAGCTTTCACTTTTCACCAGTTATTGTTCATAAAAGCAATGCTGTAGCCAGGAAAGAAGGGAAATCTCCTTGCTCAAGATGCCCAGTAGCCCAAGATGGACTTTTCTTCCCTGAGTTAGATGTTCTTTTGAAGTCATGTTAACTTCAGCATCCATATTTTCCTGTGACAAAGAATTCCACATTTAGCTGGGTGTTGTAAGCCTGCTGCCTGATAATTTTTCAGACATCTCCTTGCACAGCTCTCTAGAGACTGTGGTCTCAACCCAGTATTTGCTGCTATCAGAAAACTAGTTGAAAGTTTGGCAAATTCCTGGTTCCTTCTATGCCCATGTATAGAAAAAGTGTTCAGCCCCTGTGTTCCTAGGGCAAAGACCAAATAAAACCAGAGGGCAGAATGATGAATTTGCTGGGTTCCTAGGAACACCTCCAACCTGAGGAGAGTTACAGCTCACCCCCTGGTCCTCTACAGCACTGTGTGCATCCCTGAGAGCCACAGCAGTCCTGGACTTCATTGAGAGGGTCCTGCTCATCTCTGCAGGAGCATTGGGCCATGCCTGGGGCGAGGAGGTCTCCTACAAGGACATCAGGATGTAGCCACACAGGGATAAAGCTAATTTACCTTCTGCAAGACAGTACAGAAAAGACACTTTTACTATCTCAATTGTTTTGTTTCAAGTTCTTTCTTTGCGCCCAACTAAACTGACCATAAGTTTACAATCTCTCTTTACATTAAGACTACACCTTGACTTGACTGCACCCGTTCTTCATGAAGTCCCCTTCAGTTTCACTTACCGTGTCGCAGTGAACAAATAATAATGTGCTTAGTACCAAAGTAAACGACTGAAAGCCTAAGTCATGGACCAGGTCCCTTGTGGGGGAAATGGAGGTAAAGGGAAATCCTGGAGGGTAAACCAAGGCACATGCCATTGCCAGCTCTCCTCTAAGCTTCAAACTCACTTTATGTTAGTCCAGAAAGCTCCCATGTAACTGCTCCATTCCAGCAATGCAGCCAAAGGCAATGAGATTTAAAAGCAGTATGTGAGAAAGTCTGTCCTAAGTGCTTGCTTGAAGCTAGGTTCACCTCACCAAGCAGCATCAGCAGCCCAGAGGCTGCCATTCTGCTAGAGCACCTGAGCTTAGTCTCTACCCTTCAAGGTTTACAAAGAGCAGCTTGAGTCCATTGCCCAAAGACCTGGTCACACCTCATATCTGACCCCACTTTAATTAAGCATGAGCTCGACTAGAGTTATCATGACATCCCTTCTAATCAGAACTATCCTATGATCTGCTTTTTCCTACCCTAGCTAGTATCTTACTTCTATCAGTAGCACTGTTAAAATTTTTAAAAGTGCATCTTCAGATGCATTTAGAAGTGCAAGGAAGGAGAATCTCGCCTTGTGACTCCAGGTAGATGCAGCACAGACAGCCTGCTGATGCTCTTATGCTCTCCTCTACTTATCCACCGGATATTAAACAAAGGAAGAGATAAAGTAGACATCTGCCTTGGATCTGGAAGGCTGTGCAGCCAATGCTTGCCTTTCAATCCAGAGGCCGCAAGGCATGTGGCAAGATCTATGGAATTTAAGTTAGAATGGAGATAAAAAGATGAAATTCATCTTTGCCTTACAGTTATGCTTGTGGGGTAGCTGA
Organism: Nothoprocta pentlandii; assembly: GCA_013398315.1. Classification (NCBI taxonomy): domain Eukaryota; kingdom Metazoa; phylum Chordata; class Aves; order Tinamiformes; family Tinamidae; genus Nothoprocta; species Nothoprocta pentlandii. The sequence goes on from VZSG01000998.1 coordinate 127,732, forward strand.
GTATCAGGGCCGTGTCTGTGTGCACACCCATGGCACTTAGTCATTAATTCCCTGGGTGGTCCAGAAACTCCCCCGCTCCTCCCTGCAGATGTGACACACGCTTGAGACAAGCGGATTGACTGATCTCCTAGCTGGAATGCTGGCCTAGAGATGAGCATTCAACTATTTGCTGGTATCCAGGAGCAATTTTGGACAGCCTGGGCATTCCCCTGGGCAGTCCTGCTGTGCAGAAGCCAATAGATAGGCCCTATCCATGTGCTTCAATGCACTGGTTAACACCACAAGTCGAGGGTCTGGCCATCCCAGAGACTCCCTCACCTGGATCCTCCTGCAGAATGGATCAAGCTGTACATAGAAAAGATGCTTGGGAATAGCCCTACCTTCATTACCTTCTACCAAGATCCCAATAAATTATTTTTTTTTATAAACAGACACTCATACCTGTGCAATAGTTAGAAAAAGAGACTGAAGGAGAGGGATAAAATACAAGTTAAAGCAAAGTGGTCAGAAAGTAAAAGGCAAGGACCATAAAGAGAAAATAGAAAGTCAAAATCCAGAGCACACTCATTAGCAAGGCAGAAAACCTCTATAGCCACAGTCATTAGGACAGCCCCCTGGTCAAGACACATGTGACAATGCTGGGCCTGTTCTATTATGAAGGAGAAACATCAAGCAAAACAAAGGAGTTAGAGAAACGACTTCTGTCATATGGACTAAAGAGACCATGAACAAGGTGTGATACAGATGAGACCTCCTCATCCCTATATGCCCATCTCTACCATATATGCTTCCTATATGCTACTCCTCCTATATGTTTTTCACCCATGCATCTCCAGGGTGCCATTCTTTTTGTCTGCACCCCAAACCACAAACACATCAGCACATGGGCTCTCGTTCTGGTCTGTGCAGTAACTAATACAACAGCAGCCAGGGATGCAGGGGCTGAGGTAACACAAACAGCAACAAGCCACATCTCATGCTCCCCCTCGCTCGCTTTTATCACCTTGGCTTTCATAAACCCAGGCGTGCACAGGCCAAGGAAGGAACTAAGAGCTCCTTGCACATAGACCTGGATGTTTTCCTATCTTTTCTGACCTCTGCATTCATAACCAAAAAGTAACAGAGTTTCACAGCAAACCAACAAGCCCTTTCTGTTGCTTTTTTGATTTACAGCATTAAATCTGAGTCATGATCAGAACATTGCTGCGTACAATTCAGCTGAGGTACTATTATTGTAGCTGTCAAGAATTACACAGGTTTTAGAAGCTGGAACCAATTGCCTGTTACAATGAAAGAGGAACCTCTACATGAATGGCTCAGGATTTCCTGTTATTGCAGATTGATTTTTGTGATGCAAGGCAAGATTCATTTTTTTTCCCCCAATAATTAAACACATGTGAAGTAGCATTCTTTCCAGTCCACAACAATGACTTTCCTGGAGATTGTTTTGATAGTGTTTTCAACTGAAATATTTTTCATTAATATAAATAATTTTATTTCTCAAAGTCATGACTCCATAGTGATATCACAGTGCACTGATTCAGGTTTTGAGGGGAAAAAAAATGTTGTTTTAACAATGGTCACAACACAACTCCTTGAAAATGCATTTCCTAATCCATTGCATTTACTTTAAATTGTTTGGACTTGCTGACAAGTAGCCAGGCTGCTGCAAAATGCTTCAGTTTTAAAAAAAGTATTTTGTAACATAACCTACAAAAGTATATTACTGTTTTATATAACAAAATTTAAACTCGACTTTGATTCAAATCCAGTGTTGTCCTTCCTGTATGACATTACAAAGGTATATGCCTGCTTAGCTAGTGAAATACTGTGAAATGATTGTTTTTGATAGGAAAAAATGTGCAGTGTTTATTACTGCCTGGAAGAGGATTGTGGCCCCAGTCCAAAGTCTATTGAAGTTAGTGGGGATTCTTCCACAAACTTTAATATCTAAGTTAGCAGGAAATGCGCTGTCAAGAAACTTGTTTTTCTAAATACCATGACCTGACCACGAGAGATAACACAATGGTTTCAAACGAGAGTTGAAAACGCTAACGGAATAAACGAAAAATTAGGACCAGGTTCTATTATTCTTACTCCGGCAGAACAAAAGCTTCCTCTGCACTAGCTCTATCGAGTGCTTTTTGGTGCGAGGCCTATGCTCCTTACAGCCCTGCCAAGCACCCTGCTACTGCTCAAAGCTGTATGTGCTCTGCGTCTCACTGAGCCAAGCCTCCGGCTTATCTTGCCTGCTCCTTCCCATGCACACGCCAGGAGGAAATGCACCCCAGCTTACCCCATCTTCATTGCATGATTGCAAAGACTTTTCCAGAGGTCCATCTGCCCTCTCCCTTCCGGAGAAGGGCATTCCTTCTGCCTCTAGGAATTCCTTCTGCCTCTAGGAATGGCCTAAGTATGAAAACGGGCTGTATTCTGCAGATTTAGCAATTCCACAAACCAGCTAATGGGGAACGGGCTGTATAGGCCACACTTCAAAGGGCCACACGCTTCTCCGGCCTCCTTCCTGGTAGGAATGGCTGGCTGTAATAAACAAGAGGCATCATCGGATAACTGAGGCCCGAAATGAGCCCTGTGCATTTTCACTGTTGCTTTTTATTAAATGTGGGATAACATATCTTTTATTACCTCCGCCGAGGCAATTCATTTGCGTTCACAATAGGCTTTGGGTAAAGTCTCGACTTAGTTTTCACCTTGACTAAGCCTTTGCCCCCTCACCCCCCTCCCTTTCACTGTTGCTTTTTTGTGCCCAGCGAATGAATGCTCACTCAGGCTTCAAAGTACATCGCCCATTAAAAGGACTTGTTTGTTAAGATCTCCCGGGCCGTCTGCTGGGGAATTCCTCACAAAAGCAGATCTCCCCTTAGGGATTATTTCGCTACCTTTGAAGACTGATTGCCAGCGTTGCTGCTCGTTATTTGAAGAGGTATTTCGGAAAGGATGGCATGCATTACGCCTTACAGACAGTTTCCTTAAAATAGCCTTAAAGGTCAAATATCTAAACGTTGATTTGCAAAAATCCAATATTCCCTCCTAGATTTTGCAGCCAGACCCGTGCTTTGCAAAGAGGCCTGAGAGAAGCACCAATAGTCCAGGGATGAGACAAGTTTAAGGCATAAATATGCAAGCCCAGGACCAATCCTGGTGCTCACAACCATGTCACTCACCCTGGGGGTGCCTCATGCCCCTGAGCTGAGACTTCTGCCAGGAACATGTGCCCAAGCATCTTGTTCTGGGTGCCACAGAGTCCTGGTGGATCCCACCCTGAGCACTGATGTGTTCCCAGATTAGGGTTGGAGGCTCCAGCCCTGCTCGGCTGCAGTGAGCATTGCTCCCTGTTTTCCTCATTAAAAAAGTTGTCTGAACTGCCTTAAGCATCCAGCTCCAGGAGAGGGCTCCTAGCAGCAAGGACTGCATGGAGGAATGTGTTAAAATGAATACCTGACAGCTTTTTATGTGCCTTTTTTTTTATATATATATTTCCCTGGATATATCTGGATGGCTGATGCCGGGATCTGGATTTCATTAGGTGACCGGGTGGGTAGAAGGCAGCCACTGTGATACCAAAATCCCTTTGGGTTTAGCCCAAAGCGACATGCCCGTTGACAGCCAGCAGGTCAACACCTAAGCCAAACAAGATCTAATGTCATGTAAGCCAAGCGAGATCTAATGTCTTTGCTTCTCAGTCAAGGACCCAGCCCCGAACCAAATGTCCTTTCCCATGTGCGCAGCCCTGTCTTTAACACAGAAAAACAGATGCATCTCGTCTGGTAAGCACTGAGCACTCACATCTCCTTTGGACCAGGAACTGGGGCTTGAAGGAGCTGAGAAATCACACACGTAATCCAAAGCCTGGATCCTAAAAACTCACAAGCTGATGGTTTTGGGCCAGTCTAGCAAATACAAAACTGAAGAAAGTGTGACAGCAAGAGGCATAACCCCTGGATGCAATCAGTGCAGGTAACTCGTGCCTTCCTTTGCAAAGGTCATTTAGCATTTTAGAGGGGATAAATGATCTCCCTCGCCTCCAAAAAAAGGGGAGAGAGGGGAGATGAGAGAGAGAGACTATAGGGAAAGAACCTACTTTGGGGAGATAAATTTGATTGTAAATGCATGAGCTCAACACTTACTTTTGAAGCTATAAGCTTAAGAATTAATTCTGGACATGTGCAGCAAAACAACATGGGAACTTTTTTTTTTTTAATCCTGTGGCTGGGATAATGAAAGAGCTGCACAAAACAGCTATAACGGCACCCACATTCATTAATCATTTCTCTCAACCATTCCCTAGTCGTCTTAAATTCATTTTTAGAAACTTACCAACACCACCAAAATGTATTTTCTGAGGCCAAACTGGAAAGAATCAAAGGAGTTCTCACATGAGGTAATCTCATAAAGGAGGACGATTTCATCCCCTGCACACAGCTATTACCCAAATATTGCCAAGCTGAAGTTCCAGTACAAATTATTTACGTATGTTCAACTGGAAAAGCGTAGGAGAAACAGTGCCGAGTAGCTGTGCTTGCTATTACTCATGCGGTAGCGTAGATATGCAAGGCCCTTCACAAGACCCATATTCTTCAAAAAGCTACACGTCTAAGCAAAGGGAAGATGCACAAAACAGACCCAGGTGGCCAGCAATGTGCTTATGCCTGCAAGAAATCACAGGCCCTCAAAAAACGAAGCTGAAAGACTAAGGTGCAATAAAAATACCCTCATCTTTGCATGCACTACGTAAAATGTGAAAAATAAGATTCACAATTATTGCAGGGTACTATGCTGTGCAGTGAGAAGTGTGTTCAGAAACAGAGACGTAGACACCTCAAATGAAAAAGTTGGCATTTTCTAACAGGAAAGAAGTGACATGGTGGGACAGAGCCCTGTTTGCACTGGTAACAATGATTAACATTTGTTAATTATCAGGTGGAGCAATGAAGCATAAAGTGGCAAGACCCTTGGATGACAAAGCATGATGTTCACACAAGTTTGCAAGAGACAAGAAAGCCAGCAAATATTCCAACACCATGGGAAATGCTCTGGGAAGAAACGCATTATATCCCAAAAGGAGCTTATACACATGCATAAATTCTAATTGAATGCAAAGCATCCAGGAAAGAGACCTCAGAGATGCAAAGAATCCAGTGAAAACATCTGTTCATTGCACAGGGTTATATAGCCAAGAAAATATTAAACTGCCTCGAGAAAGATAAACTAGCAGCATTACAATCCCAGCAATAGACTTGAATCTCTAGGAATAACAAAAGCTAACCTTATTTAGGGCAAGACAGCAGCTGAGCTCTTCTGCGCATCTGAACTCAGATGTGTGTGCTGAGACCTGCCCCTGAACCTCTCTCTCTCAAAAAAAAACCATTCTCCAGAGGGATATTTATCCTTGGTAATCAAAAGAGCAGATGGCCACGTGAGAGAGAGTTTGTTCACATTTGGGGACCTCTCTAAGGCTTATTCTGCAGATCACTGTAGGAGCACCAGCCTGTGTCCATGGCACATCTGGGAATAGAGGGATCAGGGATAACCACACGCTAGCCAGATCAATACTAGCACCCAATATTACTTAAAAGATGCTGTCAAGAGCTAAAATAAAAAAGGCACTAAAAGCAACCCCATGGTTTCAAATAATCCTAAACCAGCAAGAGACGCTGTAACATTGGAACTGGTTTAAATCTGAAAAGGAAAAAAGAAGAAGAGTATGAAGGATCACCAGACGGTAGGTATCCATCATCTTTAAAATATCCAACCTGGCAACATAGCATCCGTGTTGACAGTGGGGAAATAACATAGCTCAGAGCAGCTGCTGGACTCATTAACCTCCAGCTTGTGTCTCCTCTCCCTGCCACCCGACGACATCCTGGGAAGCACAGAAATGAGCATGTTTCTCACCGTCCACATCCCCCTCCCACATGCCAATCCGAGGTTACAAATACTCAAGCTTAAGTTTATATCTGAAGAGTCGTTTGCAGGCAGTTTGGTTAAAAAGCACACAGTTGCTTAACACACCTCGGAGGCTTTTCCTTGGCTACTCAGGAAGGGACTTGCTGTGGTAATGTGGTGAAAACTAGAATTTATATCTTTATTGGGCTGTATGCCACACCATGCTAAGATAAGAGGCTTGCATTTCACCCGTTTTCACTTTTTCTGTAGGTTTTATCAGTAAATCCCCTGATCCCTGTTCTATATAAATAAGTTACCTAAGCAAAAATCCCATTTCAAAGTCCACATCTCCGTGGACAGGCCATGACATTCCTGGGCTTACTTCTCTCTCTGATTCCATGTGCATCCTCACCATTAGGTTCATTGTGAGCCCCTCAACCCCTTGGCTCCTGTCCTGGGGTAAGAACAGCTCTGCACCTATCTGGCACCACACACAGCCAAACCACTATGGATAAAAGCACCTATCCTCAATCTATTTCCTACTTTTGTGAGGAGAAAAAAGGTTTCTCTAGCCAGCCAGCTTTGCTTATAGCTTCGAGCAATTGGCTCTAAAGACTTTGCAGACAAGTTCATAGAAAATACTTTTCCCTTTTACCTATACACACATTTTATTTCATTGCATTCTTCAAGCTTGTTGACGACACACAGATCCTCTGAGCACATCACACCCCCAGGAAGGCTCTCTGGGAAGCTCGGAAGGGTCATCCATCCCTCTTTCCCAGTTCACCCCCAGCATATCCATACCCCAGCAAAAGGAGCATTAATAACACGCTGCTCCGTGACACCAGCACCTTTGGGGCCGTCAGCAGGGAGGAGATGCAGATAACCTGTGCATCTGCAGGCTCCACTCCGAGCCAGTCAGGAGGGAAAAGTCATTTGTACAGGTCACATTAGGGATGATTGCACTGGATGGAATCGTTCAGTTTGGGAAAGCTGGAGGCAAGCAAGTACAAGCGATGTGGGAGAGTGGTGACACAGCCTGTTTGCTCCCTGGGTCCAGCAGGGCCAAGAGATATTTGTGTTGGGGACTCAGCCATGGACTGGCTCAGAGCCAGGGCTTTCCCATGTCCATTCAAAGCATGTGAGACACTTCTAGAGATGAGGGATAGCTCCATTTCTGCATAAAAACATCCTGAGACGTTGGAGAGCTAGCTGTAGGAAAGAAGTATGCCATCTCCACGGTGCAAGGCAGCCAGAGAGGGCCCGAAAATCTGCCGCAAACCCATAAGAAGACCATACCAGGCACCTAAGGGATTTCAGAGAGCCACAGCAGGGCTCAGGCTGCTCGAGAGCCATGGCTGTGCTGACAGAAACGCTCCCCAAGCTCCGCGGGGACGGAGCTGCCCAGGCAAAACCAGGCCGCAGCTCCTGCCTGCCTTATAAACAGGTCCTGAATAAAAGTGCACCTCTTAGTAATTTGCTGCTAATTAGTTACAAATGACAATTGTTTGACTTAATGGAAAATGCATTTTAAGAGCTGTTTATCTCATAAATCAGATTTAAACAACACAAGGGATTAGAAATGGAGACTTTATAGAAGGAAGTTTTGTACTGGAGTATTTTTTTACCTGATAAACATTTGCAATATATCACAGAGACTGCCAAGCTGACAAAGCCCTAAATGCTCTACCAGGCAATATCACATAGCTGGCACATTAAAAGAACCAGAGAACACCACAAGCTGCTAATAAAGATGAGATTCAAAGCAAATCAAGCCAGGGTGACACCCACACTGGGGATGTTCAAGCTTTGGATCTCCTTGTCAAGGAGGGAGGGAGTTTTCATCTGTTGATAGGGAGACCGGGCAAATTCACAGAAGAGAAACTCAATGATGTTATGAAATGCACAGAAAATATGTCCTGCTCTGTGAGTCCCTGAGTTGAAAATGGTTAAAGACTGGGAAAATAATCAGAAGAGCCTCTTCAGCTGCTCTTGAAGATGCACCGGGGGACAGATGGGTTTTCAGCATGGTCCTGCAGGTGGCTCAGGTGGATTTAGGTGGCCAAAGAGAGGCTGTTGTGACATTGCTGCTTGGTGCACAGGAGGTGCCAAGTAAATAAATAGCAGCCCTGCACAGGGCTCTGAAGGGCAGCTGCTGAACTGCATCACCTGCATATTCACTAGTAAGAGAGGTATACATATACGTGACTTTCAGTTGACACTGGGTCACCTGAAATTGGATTGCCCATCCTTTTATCACTTCCATAGCAATCTGACCAGCATTTTAAATATTTCCCTCATGTGCAATTTTAGGTATCAAGGATCATAATTCTAAGGTTAGGGACACTTGGCAACCAACAAAAAATGTGGTTAGCTAAAAAAGGTTAATGGTATAAAAAGTCACTAAACTATGAAGGATAATTTTTAGCTGCATGTGGGCCAGCTTAATGTTGTTTTAATCTTAAAATAGGAGAGCATTTGAGGACTTGCATTTTTTGCCTGACCGCAGGGTGCACAGGGAGGAGATTCAAGCTGTGAGATAAAGCAAAGGGGATAGGTGACGGAGCAGTGAGGGAAAATCCCAAACTAAGAGCTGCCCTTTCTTCCCCCCCGCCACTAGAACTTGGTATTTTGACAGCTGAATGTGCCTTGCTCTCCCAAGAAGTGCAAAGCTCAGACTGGAAGTCATCCC
>VZSG01000998.1:141668-152964 GCA_013398315.1 Nothoprocta pentlandii
AAAAAAAATGTGTTTCCCAGCATTGGCCCCTGATACTCCAAGGCCCACATACCTCCCTGCAGCAAGGGTTGCACTGGTTTTTCTAGTTGGCTCCATTACCTGTCATCTGTCCCAAGTTATCTACTCGGGATATCAAAGAATAAAAAGGGCATTAAAGCCAGTCGGGCACAACGGACCAGAGGAATCAAGCGTCATAACATCAAGACCTATCTGTGAAGTGTTGCCTGCGACCTGTGCCCGGGGACAGGTTCCCTCGGCTCCCAGGCAGCCCCGTGGCGTAACTGGAACTGCCTGGTTAGGAACACAGTTAGGTCTGAGCCTCCCTGCAAGGAATTTAGCAATTGAAAATCAGGAAATGCTGAACCTTCCACCGGAGAGTTCATCCCCGAACGCATTCGCCATGCCAAGGAAACAACATTCGCACAGCACAGCCAAATATTCAAGATTTGGGGCAAAACATGCTAGCAGCTGGTATTTGTGAGAACACCTTTTATTCTGCATTGCTGTCCAGCAGAAAGCTTTGGAAATTCTGCAAGTTTAAATGGAAAAGAGAAATAACTGTAGCTTAATGAACCTTGACAAATGTTGTTACCCAGGGCTGTTAGATGTGAGCAGATTACATCTCTTCTTGCAGGAAAACACAGAGTTACTATTACACTTCAGAAGGCATCTCCATTAATAACTTCAAGCATTTGGAAAGGCTCGAGCAATCTGGCTTAAATATTGTTAAGGAATTTTTGATTAGCTAAAAGATCTGATTTTTTTCCTGAGCCAAGCATGTACGCTTGGCAGACCAGCACGGATCCAGTATGTTACTGCACATTTGGCGCAAGAAATTACACTGATCGTGGGCAACACTCCCCAAATTCCTGTTAACAACCCTGCTTGGAAAAAAGAGAACATGGCCAGAGAAGACACGCAGTTTTGTTTGGAGGGAAGCAAATAAAAGTTTCCGTGAAGACAGAATAAAACATATGTCTGTCCCTAAGGAGCAGGTCATAGGGCAGCAGGTGGAATGAAAGCCTCCAGCAAGAACCTTTATACCCTGCTTCTTTAGAGGTTTTTTTCCTTGAGACAGGTTTAAATCATGCTGCATTACATGACGCTGGCCTTTGACTTGTGCTATCTCCTGCCCTGGGGCGCGTTACCACACAGGCTTTGAGGCTGGGCTCTGAGATGTCTACAACATGTTGCTGAGCTTAAGGTATGACAACCAGGCTTCACGGCAGGGAAGGCTCGATTAACTGCCTGAAAAGCCCGATTAGCCAAAGATTCAATGCAGATCAATCTTTTCGCAGCAAGGCAAAATAACCATCAAAAATGCAATATAGACTGAGCTATGTGGGAAGAGAATCCCAGAGGATGTATAAGGAACGGAGCTAATTGAGCTTTTAGTGAATTATGATGGATCATATGATTCACGGAGGACTGAAACGCTTGTCAAACGCAGATGGGATTTATTTAATCTTTTGTGATTAAATCCCTCTTATAATTCAAAGCTTTGGAATGGTCCTCTCAGCATCGAATCACAAATTAAACCTTCTAAGTGGACTTTAATTATACTTTGATGGTTGTCTCCACTTCCCCCCCCCCACCCAGATGTTGAGAACCTCTTGGGTGTCAATAACGCTTTGGAATCATAATAAGGGTAAATCTTCTAGTTTTCTGCAAATACTGAATTCCTGATATTTTGATGCTCTTTCTCTTTATTGAGTTGTGAAAATATCAAGCTGCTCAGTGGCACCAGGCTCTGGTCCAGCTCCAAGCACTGCAGTCATTATACCTAACAGTGGGAAAAATGAACAAAATACCTTCTTGATGAACTGGGATCTAGGGATTTAGCACCCTAACTGCTGGGATATAGGACTGTTTTCAGATCCAATTCTGAGATAATTATTCCATCTAAAATATCGCGTTCCAACCTGTGTGTTCAGGCTAACATGGATCCTTGCACTTGGCAGGTGGTGGATTTGATCTCCCTGTGGCAGCAGCTGCTGCCTTCCCTGTAATACCTGTGTCTGGGAAAGGTGTTGTTTTATGCACACATATATGCATGCTGTTTTTTAAAAAATTATTTCTCCCTACATAGATTATAAATGGGATTTTAAGGGAAGACACTAAGGCACACGGAGTTAAGGACTGGGTGGGAGCTGAGAAGGGTTTTTAGGGAGTGTGACTTTGGCCTCAGGTGCATTCCACCAGCCATTCCCTTAGGAAATGATCTCCTGTAACCACAGGATTTCCCTTTTTGCTGTTAAATCCTATGTAAGGGCACTCATTTTAAATATGACTATCAGCCCTGATTACTTCCAGCCCTTTACAATGCAGCAGGGCAAGTACCTCTGTTCTCAGACTTGTTTTTTCTCAACACACCACGTTTCTGTCTGTCTCTTCAGGAAATGCCTGGAGGAGCAGGTACAGACGACTGAGGACCATGCGTGGAATCAACACTGAAGGAAGAGGAGTGCAAAAAAAAGAGCAAATCACATGTATGTTCACCCCAGGTCAACATGCAGCTCCAGGAGTCTTCCTAGGCACGAAGACCTCATATTGGTAGGAGACAGAGGACCCTGCAGGGCAACCAGCAGAACATGGATCAGCATGAACTCACATTTTTTAAATGAACATCCACACAGATATATGGCAAAACAGCAGCTATTACAGAGCTTCACTGAGAAATGCCTCAGCTACTGGTATTTCAAAAGTGTTGTCAGAGCAAAAGCAAAGCCCTACCTGGTTTCAGAGATAATGCTGGTGTATCATGTCCACAAAAGATACAATCTTAAGGTAAATCAATAGTGAAAGAGACTAAACCTATGTTGAAGTCAAGTATACATTGCTGTCCAGCTTGTTCCCACCACAGAGTTGAAAGATCAGTCTGAACTGACTTCATATCTAGTTTTGATCTCAATTTGGTAGTGCAAATGTGTTCTTTTACCTTCAGAGAGACTCACCAAATTACCACAATACTCGTGATATTGGATGTGTCTCTCAAAGTTCTGAGCTTCTTAGAGGTTAGTAACTAAGTTCAAATCTTGTCCTCACTTAAAAAAGACAAAACAACCAAAGTTACTTCTCAATAAGCCACTTAGAATACCAGCATCTGATTTCAAGACTAATAAAAGCAGATACTTTTTACTTTTGATATACATGTGACATCTCTTTTCTACCTGAATTGTCAAAGCTTATGGCAAGTATCAAAAAAAATACCAGAGGAATTAACTCCAAGATGGGCCTCAGGGTACAAATTCATGTAAGAAAATGGTTAATAATAAGCTTGTAGGTAACCCTGCTGGCTTAGAATAAGCTTTGAAAGGGTTGTATTCCTCGCAATATGTGTCATTTTACCAAACGTCAGCAGCACTAGAGGATAAAAACTTCTTTAAAAACATAATCTCAATTTGCATAAGAATTAATATCTGAGAGATCTCTAGTGTATGGGGATTTGTCTCCAGGAGGAAAGAATTAGTAGTCCGTGGAATGGACCTAATCTTCTCCAAAACTGAGCAATACTAATATATTTAAATAAGCAAAATTAAAATAAGTAGCACCTCTGACAGGAGGATCTGTAGTCTTGATTAATTGTGTGGTATTAGCAAGTCCTTTAGGTAACAACATACAAGCAGAAAGTTGCTCTTGCAGCTTCCAGTATGACCAAAGACCTCACAAAAGAGTTTGTCTCCCAGTGCTGGCTAACATTTTCAGTGCAGGGATTCCTCTTCAGATTTTCAGTTTCTATATTGATTTACTCTAAATTTGCAGATGATTATTGCATTGCCCGTGGCTATATTTATAACCATGAAGTTCTTGCTCACATAAAACTCTCCCAAGTAACAAATGGACTGAGTTCTTATATAAATCAGCATCAATAGCTCAGATTCTTGGCTGGTTTCTGTCCTTAGTTATCCATGCTGTTGGTGTTCACCTACCCAAGGAGAAGATGTCCTGCTTGGTCCGGAACACAACTGTATTTCCCATTGCAGATGCCTGCCAGGCAGTCATTGATCACAACAAAACCAAAACCAGGTGGTTTCAAATCAGCTCTAACTCTTGAAACAGCTCTATTTAATATACTATGTGGATCATAAAATACTGGACTTCCACCTTAAAAAAGGATATAATTCCACAGAAAATCTCATTTTCAGCAAAGATTATGTCTATTCTGGGGGAAAAAAAGGTGGCTACATCATTAACAACATGAAATATAATTCATAAGAACTGTGCCAGCTCAGAGTTCTCAGCATTATTTTCTTTATTGCTTGGGCCAGTTCTTGGCTGTGTGGCGTGTCCTGTGGATGAGCACAGTACTTTAACAGGATAGAAACCAATTTTCTTGCCCATTTTGGGGACATAGCAATCCTTGGAAACAGGAAATTGCTCTAAAAATTCCTTCGCTTTAAAACAGTTGCTAGAAAGAAAGTATCTTCAAACCACAATTTCAGAGTTAAGTAGCCCATACTTTCTTATCAGTAGAAAATATTTTCTGCTTGTCCTCTATGAGAAGAGCAGTTAGCTCTAGTAAATTTTAATTCTGTTAATTGTGGCTTGAACAAAATCCATGCCCAATTTTTTTTTTAATCAGAACTTTGTTTTAGTCAGATTTTAAGTGGCTGCTTGGATGCTCATTTGATATCACATTTGTTCCTGATAAGAGTTTATAGCTTGGCAAATCTCTTACCAAGCATAAGACTTGTGAAGAATTATCTTTTTTGCTGGCTGGTTATGTGGAGACCCTAAAAAGATGCTACTCCCTTTAAAAAAGCAGTTTTCTCCCGCCTTGCATATGCTGTTAACACAAAACTTACAATACTGGCTTTGCAGCAGGAGACAAACTGAACAATAATCATAAAATAATTCCCATTTTTAACAGCATGAAGTTGAAATGTCTGCTTTTTTTAACTTAAAAAAAAAAAAAAGTAACTGCTTTTTATCCTTAGGGAGGTTCTCACAAGCATGGAGACATGAGGGAAGTCGAAGAACAACATGGTTATCATTTGTATGCAAACCACACTAGTTCCCCAGAGGAGGCCGAAGTCTCATTAAGCTGGGCAATGGAAAGCAGTATATATGGATGTTTGTGGCTTTCCTAACTGTAGGGCAATTTGCACTGAACTGCAGATGCACAGCTCGACTTTGGGGCATGGAAAAGAGCTTAATGCCATCAACACGTGGGATGCTTTAACACTTCAGCATATGCACTGTTTAAAGATTGTGACACTGTTAAACGCGAGCAGAGCCATGAAACCTGCTCTAGCTCACGGCTTATCTCACATTTACTTGATTAAATGGTCATTAGGATTTCAAAAGCCACCGTGCATGAGCCAAGCTGCTTTCATGACTCTATAGGCCATTTACGAGCAATGCACATTAGGCCATTTTGAGGAATAAATCATAAATTAAGCAGAGAAAATGTGAGTCATGGATTTTACTGAGAAAACAACTGCCTTTTTACGTCCGAGCTTGGACACATCGTTGGTAGAAAAAGAGATGGCTGGTTTTAACTCAGTCCCTAGCGAGCCAGATGCCATGCTGCAAATCCCTGTGAAGGCAGCAATTTGACACAAGGAGCAGAAGCTGAAGAGCACAAAGGCTAAATTACCACTCTCCGCTAAAAAAGAGGGTGGTCCCACCAGGTCACCACCCAGGTCACCACACTGGCAATTTAGGGAGGCACGCAGCTGCCTGCGTGCTGGGCGCAGACAAGGTGTCTGACTCCTCCTTACCTAGAGCTGGAGGAAAAAGTCACCCAAATTGTAAGCGACACCGACAGCCAGATCTGAAGCTCACTGAAGAGATGCAAAAGGCCCCCTTCACTTGCAAGCTTCGGATCACACCAGGAACATTTCCATTGGTATTTTTGCAAACTGGGATATTTCCCTTTCCAAAATCTATACGTGACTATTCCTAGATTATAATTGAGTCATATGGCATACAGTATGTTTAAAAACCAGCAATGATACCTGCATTAAAGTTGCTAAAAAATATTACTCCCCCAACATATATTTTTAAACGGTGCACGCTGCTTTATTTACTGAGTGTTTACTGAAACTAGTGACGTGAATGAAGTGTAAGGTCCCGGGCACAGCGCGCTCCCGGGGCCGGGGGAACGAAGCAGAGCAAAGTCAGCCAAAAGGAAAAACCGAACGAAACCAATAAAAACAGCGTTCCCAACCCCTCGGCAATTTCTGTCTGCACGCAAACAAAGAGCTGGATAAATCTGTCTCGAAGCTGCCCTCTGGACACACACCTTCTAGCTTAGCTCAGCTCAGCTTCGCCTCGGCACTGGGCTGAGCCCGATCTCCAAACTGGACAATGATCTGCCCCAAACTGGACTATGGCATCGTATCTTCTGGTGAAAATCTTGGATTTCAGTCTGGCACAGAGGTTGTTCTCTAAGGAAAACTAGGAGGGGAGGTGTGTCCCTAAAGGAGGGTGTCTAGTCCATTAGAACAGGATAAGGTCTAGTCCTTACTCTACTCCCAGTAGAGGAGAATCTAGTCCCATTTTTAAGTCTTGGTTTCAAGAGACCTCTGCTCAATGACCAATTCTTTCTCAAAGGCTGCATGTGATATTGGACACCTCCCTTACAGCAGGTTTATTGCCTCCAGAAATACTTGCATGAGGCCCAGTAGACATCTTCGTATTGTCTGCATCAGCACAAGCACAAATGGAGGAGGGAGACTGAGAAACAAGCCATCGCATGTGAAATGTTCACACAGGAGGGCAATAGGGATAATCACCACCAATCAGCCATCTTTTCCAGAGTATCCTTTTCCAGATTTGCTCTATTAAGAAGGAATATTTTAAATGCATGTTATGCTTTAAGAATACTACATAAACAGAAGGGGGTAAAATGGCACAAGCCAAGTTAGTTTAAAAAAATAAAGAAACTTTAACATTTTTTGCTATCTACAATTTTCAGCAGTAATTACACTTTTAGTTTTTCCTCTTTACCCTAATGTTTTCTCCAGGAGCACACAGATTGAAATGCATCGAACTGAGAAAAATCCTTAACTTCAACGCTAGTCAAAAAACAAAATACAAAATCTTTCTGAAAGGAAGCTCAGAAAAATAATTTCATGTTCTCTCTTGAGTCAACAAAGATGTAAAAATAAGATATAATTTAGAATGCAGAAATCATTATATTTCATCTCCAATCAAATTGGACTTCCAGACTAGCACTACATCTGCCACGCAAGACATGCCAATTTCTACTATAAACATTAAAATCAGATTTAAAAAATAACTTTCAAAATGCTGAAGGCTTCAGACTGTAACCTTATTTAAAGAAACCATTGCTTCACACAAATAAGTGCTATAAAATGGTGCCTTAGGGCAGGATACAGGAGATTACTACATATATATAATGTCTAAAGTAAAACTTGGTTTGATTTGGAGAATTTTGCTAAAACAAAACCCTCTCCGAAGTAATCCACACTACAGGTTATCATACCTGAATGGCTAAAATCTCCCTAAATAGAGTGTTGATATCAATATTCCTGGTAGGTTCCAATAAACTATCTTTTCCCAGAACTTTATGTGGACAAGCAAACCTGAATGATGGTTAAGTCTATTAAAAAAATCCTCTAATCATTCTCTCTATGTAGGATCTAAAATCACATCTTATTTATGGTTTCAGGAGTATTTTTAATTTTTATTCCCTTGACGCACTACATTGACCATTCAGATTTGTTCAGCTGTTTACAATTCGCAAGCATGCTGATCACACAAGTGCTAAATGCTATCACTTGGGAATTTTGCATTTTCAATCAACTCTCAATAATTCTTACAATTACAAGCATTAGCTCATCGTCTCAGATCCCATAGTCTCAGATGCCTGTCTTTAAGGAGACAATATATGCTGGAAAGTCATTTTCCTTGTGTGGTCTGAGCTCTAAAACACCATTGGCAAAGAGTCAGCAAAAATGCAAGCTATTTCGGGTTTTATCCCACACTAAATATCACTCTTCCACTTTGTTCCTCAAAACAAATCACTACTAAGGCTTTGTGGCCACTTAATATGACTTCCTACCCATATCTTCCCCGCTCAATAAGCTTCAGTGCCAGCTGATGCAAGATGGATAGCGGCAGGATTTGGCTCCTGTACCTGATCCCAACTGATAGCTCCACAAATCACCTCCTCAGAGCTGATACATGTCTTGCAAATACAAGGAAAAATGGTTCTGGGGATGAAGAGCAGATCCTGCACATCTCCAGACTAGGAATTAAATGGATGAAGGTTCAAGAAAGTTTTCCTCAGACAGAGAGTCATTTGGGTCACAGACCGTCTGATGGGACTTAGGACACCTCCACCACACAAGAAAAGACGTTCCCCTTGGAATACACAACTCGCCAACTGGTGGCCTTTGCCTAATGTTCTCCCTCTAACAGTAAAGCTGGGAACAGCAGAGCAGACTTTGGATTTCATAGGTTTTTGTTCATTCCAGGTCCTAAGCCTATTTTAAAACTAGAAAACAGCACTTTGCTAACTTGTTATCTTGAAGACCAAGAACTTTGGCCTCAAAATGTGCTTATGAAAATAAAGAACACCAAAACACCTCCTCAGGCATTTCAATGAATGACCCTTAATCTTTTTAGTGGCTTGATAAATATTTGAAGGTTAACTCTGTCAATCAGAAAATAAACCAACAACAAGGAAGTTTCTTCTGACCACATAGAAGAAACCACTACCAGTACTGAGCTGTGTACTTGAAGCTTTGCAATGCCCAAAACAGCACATCTGGGACCACCAGCTAGCGCTCAGTGAGGGTCATGCTGAGCCACAGAGCAGGAAGACAGGCATTTTGAAGGACTTATTTTTATTGCCCACCCTTCCCTGCGTTGCTTGAAGATTTGGGAAAATGCACCCAACTTCTGCACGGAGCCCAGAGTTGTCAGTGCCTGTTCCATTCTGAAGCCTGCACTGAGATCACATTCAAAACAAGCGGAATAGAGATCTTAAGCCTCACTAAAATTATATCACTTTCCTCACTTTTTGTTTTCTTTAAGGTAACAGCAAGCTTACAGCTGTCATGGCTTAAAATACTGTTTCACATTTCACTGTAATCCAGGTATAAATTATGCATATTAGGAATTGCCAGATTCTATAAAATGCTTCCCAGTGCTAATTTTACATTTTGGATTTTCATCTCAATTGACAGATATGAGAGATCATATATTGCCTGAGAGAACCTTACTTGTGACACATCTCAGGAGATTAGAAATAATTTGTGTTCTGCCTTTCTTTCCCATAATACTTGGCCATTTCAGACTCTTCCAAGAAAGTTAATGTTTCTTGAGGTCTCCACCCATTTTTACTAAATTAGACCCCCTCTGGACACCATTGCCAAAATAACAGCATGAGATACAGTTATTGGCTTTAAGACTGGAACTCTGTTTTCAAACCCTGAACTAGATACAGTAACTGCTCTTAACCCACAATAAGTAATTGTAGCCATAATATGAGATTTGGTTTATTTTTATTTGGTGGATGCCACAGCAAAATTCATATTCGTATCTCTCTTCATATTAGGAAAGAGAATGCAAAATAAAAAAGTAAAACTGAACCTGCTTTTGGCAGGAGGACCACGTAGGCTACAACTGTGGAAAATGTTCCCAGCCACCTGATCTATCCAAAAAGATGGGCTGGCTCCTTAGGGAACCTGAGCACATCAGCTGCTGCTGGCTCACAGCCCATGAGCTATAGATTAACACTTCTGAACATGAGGCCTTTAAGAAAAGGAATTTTCATATGGGATCTGTTTTAGGCTAAAAAATTGCAGTTTGGAATACATTGACCCATAACAAGGGACTTCATCTTGTCAGCATCTTAGTTTTCTGTAAAAATAAACATTCAAACACAAAAATGCAAACACACTCAAACTAACCAAAGAATGTTTCACCTAGTTCATTTTACCAAAACTTCAATCATGTCAGATTGCTTAAATGACACAGAACATTATGTCTCACTTGGCAATCCCATCAAGATTCAGAAAAAAATATATATTGGTATGGTCAAATTTTATGCTTTATATTCCATACATGTGTAAAATTACAAAACCATCCCCATGTGGCACATGCTTAGACTAAGTCTCTATGTGACTGCATTATGCTGCAATGGTCGTTCTGTACCCTGAGCCCTCCTCACACTTAGTCACCAGCTCTTGCAGTAACTACCCCTAAGGAGCCGTTAGTGACCGTATCTAGCTCTAAATGTGTCAGTAAATCTCAGATATTTGGCAAGCTTGGACTTCTTTCCACCGAGCAATCAGAAAGTCTTTGGGGAGCGTCTGCCACCATGACTCACGATTCAGCTGTCCTTCATTCGAGACCCAGTCAGCTAAAAAATAATAATAATTTAAAAAGCAGAATCTGACCCAAGCCCTCTGGTATTTGTGGTAATAGTGCTTACATACAGAAGGTCAGAAGAAAACAGCTCTAAATGTTAAGCTGGATGTTAAGGGGATGCTGAGACTCATTTGCCTTGACTTCACCCTGTAAATCTAGTTCCTCATTCCATAGTAAGATCCTACTCATGATAAAAATCATCAAGATTAAGCAATTTCTACACAGAGCAAAAACAATAGCCTTCACCTCTCTGGCCACTGAGTGGCTTCAAACTTTCTGCAAAGTATTTTTTCAAAGACTCTTCTGTTCTTCTTGGCTGAGAAACACATGGAGAGGTTCCCTACAGCAGAGAGCTCATTCTCATAATGCTAATTATCCTTTTTTAGGATTTCTGTTTACAGTAGTATAGAAGGGATGTGTTTTGTCTTCATGTGCCCTTAAGCAAACCCCGTGCCTGACCTTGCTGCCTCTGGAACACAGTCACGTCTGTTTGGGAGATAATATCGCTCACGTCGCTCCTGTATCAGCTTTCTGCTGGCATCAGTTCAGTTCTTCCTACGAGCAACAATCTCCTTTTCCTCAACCTCCAGCTCTTTCGAAGCTTTTATTGGAATAACTGCTGCTTTCTCGGTTATTCCAACTTCAAGGGTCACTGGAGAATCAACCTGCAGGTCAATTCTTTGCCCTCTAACTACTTGGTAATGAGCATCTGTGAAAGTCACCTAAACTCACAGAGCCAGACAGCCCGATTCTGCACTCTCCTAGTGAACGGAAATAAAGTCAAAATACTCCATCATGTATACTGCAACCTCTGGAGATTGGATTTGATCAGGCAGCACACAGATAAAAGGCTCCTTTTCTTTTCTTTTCTTTTCTTTTCTTTTCTTTTCTTTTCTTTTCTTTTCTTTTCTTTTCTTTTCTTTTCTTTTCTTTTCTTTTCTTTTCTTTT
>VZSG01000998.1:153044-168969 GCA_013398315.1 Nothoprocta pentlandii
CTTTTCTTTTCTTTTCTTTTCTTTTCTTTTCTTTTCTTTTCTTTTCTTTTCTTTTCTTTTCTTTTCTTTTCTTTTCTTTTCTTTTCTTTTCTTTTCTTTCTCGTTTTTACATATGACCTGAGTCATCTGGTCCCAAAGCTGCCAATTTTAACAACTTAATAGAGAGTAAAGTTCTGTTCTTTGAGCAACGTCATCAGCTATTCCTGCAAATCACGTCCCCCATGATACTAACCTGCTTATATATGATAAATGCACAGATCTGAGGATTATGTACTGATAAGAATGTACTCAAACACTTTTATTCCACCCTCAAATTCACTAAACTAAAATTATGATGACTATTTAAAAAATATAATTTCAAGAATTCTTACATGTGATGCAGGAACTTGATGATGTTAAGGCTCTGACTCCAGTTTAGCTTTTAAATCATTCCATACAAAGGACCACGATTTAGGACCATGGCAGAGACTCTGACATACAATAATAACAATAATAATTACTCTTCTAGTATTCAAAACTAAAAATCACCTTTGCCCAGGGCTAGACAAAGTATGCCCTACTCTTAAGTGTGTATTAATAAGCTCCTTGGGAAGATCTTCAATTGAAATACAATTCTGTTTTATAGCAAATCTTGTCTATATTTCCGTGTTTTGTTTGTTTCCAGGGATATTTGTTCTATGTTAACAATGACAAGGGGGAGATTCCTAAAGAGACAGAACCATCGCAGGATGTTGAGCACAGCTATGGAAGTCATTCAGGCAAGAGATAAGATTTCCCACGTTCACCACTTTCAATAACAAACCTAGAGTCCCAGAGAAGAGGCCAGGGAGGAAGGAGGACTAGATATTAAGGCATTAGTTCATGATTTGTGAGGCTGCTGCTTTTGAGTTTGCAGAGGAATTCAGTGGTAAAGCCACAGGCACAAAGCGTGGAGCTGCTGTCCTTACCAGCCCACTCAGCTGACCCCAAAAGCCTTGAGGCTGGAGGAAGCCAAGCCGCAGACTGGGACGGCTGGTTTGTTAGGGGTGAGGGTGACACCACCACTTCCCACGTGAGCTGGCTCAACACAGTCAACCAGACACTCGGTTTAAGTAACACATAGAAGAAAGAAAATGACTCTGCACGGCTTTACAAGCTATTGCAAGAATCCGAGCTATGCAGCGGAGGGAAGACAAGTTCTCCAAGTCAGGTGCATGAAAACCCTCACCTGACTATTCCCAGGCTATGCTGTACAGACCATCCCGAATCCAGAAGCCATAGGGCCACATGAATAGGGTGCTCTGCCTTCACCCATGCCTTTAAGTATGTCTTTCTGGCTATGAACTGCTTCCCTCTCCCCATCACAGAAGTTATCCTCATCTAAAAGCTCTAGCAGCCCCGCTCTGCACCTGCCCCATGTCTCATTTCTCATCGTGAGAGTTAATGGTCAGAACTGCACAGGCAAGTTCTCAGTAGGGCTTTGCACAGAAACAGATATTTCCCCACCACTACCAAGTAGACCTCACCACATGCTCTGCATCGTCACACTTGCCTTTCAAGAGTTGACTTTCAAGAGATGACTCATATCTCACCTATATCTCAAGGTCTTCCCGTAGCT
This sequence comes from Nothoprocta pentlandii, assembly GCA_013398315.1. Classification (NCBI taxonomy): domain Eukaryota; kingdom Metazoa; phylum Chordata; class Aves; order Tinamiformes; family Tinamidae; genus Nothoprocta; species Nothoprocta pentlandii. Next base: position 154,642 of record VZSG01000998.1, read on the forward strand.
AAACTCATGAAATCAAACTTTTCCTCCTCTGTCCTTCTTCACTGATGAGCCTCTAACTTCCAGTTTTGTATCCAGATCAAGACAATTACCCCAAAATCCCAATGAGGCAGATAAATTTACCTTACCTACAACAAGCTGTCTCTTTAACAGATACATGGAGCAGCAAATGGTTTAGGTAATCTCAACTGGGGATCAACTCCTGCCAAGTTTTGACCAGTATTTATTTTTTCTCATTTCCAAATATTTAAGTATTAGAGGTGATGATCCACCATGCAAAAGTGTTGGAAAAGCATAAACATTCCAGAGATTGCATATATTCCTCTAGGAAAATGCTGCAGAAAGGCTGACTGAGGTGTCATTGCTAGGGAAGAGAGAAAACGTGTAGTTTTCCCTCTGCAGATGCACACCCCTTGGTTCTTCTCAGAAGACTGAACAAGGGGCATTTCAGCCTCCTCATGACTCAGGATGCCCTAGGGGAAACTCTGTCTCAGTTCCTCTTTGAATTCCTTGAATAAACCCAGAGTTTAAAAAAAAAAAAAAAGGCTTTGCCTTATTTATTCAAGCTAACTGGCCTTGCCACTACGCTTTTCAGGCTGGGGGACTCATGGAGACTCACTCTGCTTCTTCACATTTCCAGCTCTGCATTCCCCAACACAGAAATCATCTTCCAAGTCTAGCATTTCCACAGCCCTCTCCCTAATTGCTAGGTTGCCCGGCTATTTTTTTGCAGGAGCCTCGGTCAAGATGACTTGGTGCCCCCTTTTGAGTCACATCACTTCTGTGATGACCCCATTAATCCTTCTCCAGCAGGTCTTCCCATCCCCAACATCTGTCAACATCTGTCTGCCCACTGATAGATCCTCCATCTCTGCTTCTAAACCTAATCTCAGTACTGTTAAAGATAAAATGTATGTGAACAAATCATTTTTTTCCAACTCGGTAAGATGTGAAGTGTTACTCCTCATAGAAGCTCCTTTCTAGTCCTATGTACTACATACCCTCAACTTAAGCATGGTTGCTCAGATGATGAGCCTTTAACTCGCTCTGAAATCAGAGCAGGAAAGCATCTAAACCACTCTGATGATCTGTGCCCATCACAGGGCTGGGACTAAATTTACACTGATCTCAAAAACACAAGCCTATAAAAACAAAGGGCTGCTTACAATTTGTAGTGAAGATGCACCAGTCCATCGAAGGTTTCCAACATCTTGTAAAATCTCATATTTATAAACAGTCCAGAACTGCTGACTATCCAAACATACTATGCAAGAATCAAGCTGTTTTTTAAAATCTTGCATTACCACAACCAAAAGTCATTTTAAAAATCTATGTTGAAGAAAAAAGTGCTAAAAAAACCCAGAACTTAAATTGTCCATACATGACCACTGCTGAGTTAGAGCATTCCTTCGAATTGCTACATCCTGAAGGGAACTGGGAGCCATTTCACAAAAGTTGAATTCTGGGAGTTAAATCTCATTTTCACTATTCATTTAAAACAGCATAAATCTATAAGCTCAAGCAGCAAGCAAAACAGATCTTGACTCTCACTAGCTTCTTAGCTCACTAGTACTAGAAAATAAGCAAGAGGTGTTCTTGCTCTCTTGGCTAAGGCAATAATTTGTTTGGCATTTTTATGTGTGTAGGCTGTCATATCACCATCCAAACTTCCATTAAGGGAATCCATGTTTTGCCCCTACAGACAGCGCAGACAGTGCCAGAGCTTTCCCAACTTCCACAGTCAAGATCATAAGTTTATAAATAATTTTCTTTTGTTAGGATTTTCAGCTCTATGCTGTAAGAGGAAGAAAAAAGGGTTGTAGGGCTAATCCTTTGTCTAAACATTGGCCTTGCAATAGGACTGACTCGTCATCCAACTGTACTCTATGAACTAGCATTTAAGTGAACAGTACATTAAGGAAAATTTACTTTTAAGAAGGAAATTTCAAAAAAAAAAAAGATTCTACAAACAAAAATAATAAAAGCTTACTATAAATGATAAAAAAAAAAAAGAGAGAGCTGCAGGTGTTTGGGTCTCAAAGTCTTTTAGAGATAGCGGATCTAATCTGAGTAAAGCAGGCAAATGAGCTGCCATGCTCTGTGTGCCTGCTGCTACTTTTACAGCTGCTACCAATAATGAAAAATTGTGTCACTTTTGCTTTCTAAAGCTCATGCTTCAGTAAAAAGGAATGTCAAAAGAAAGCCCCAAGACACCAATCATTATGCTTTGCAAGGATACCATGAAAGGTTTGAGAGAAAATAAATATGAATACCTTCCATTTGAGAGAGAAAACATGTAAAGGTGTCTTCAGAGACAATTATCTGTAGTCTGTATCTAGTAACAAGAAAAAAAAAAGGAGTAAAAGAGCAAAGTAGCTTTTCCTTCATTTTTTTGATATTCAGCAACAGCAAAGCCATTTTCACACTTGACTTGCTGTTCCAGACCCACATTCTGGAAGACTTTGCTTCTCTTCGTCATAATTACGGAGCATCTTGGGATGACTAAGGATTTATGTTCCTGTTCTTATACACGTCAACCCCGGTGAGAAAGCAGGGATGAAGCTCTTGATTAGGACCGCTTTCGAAACTCATGTTCCTCAGGCATTTCCCGCAAATACCAATCGTGTATCTCATGAGCACGACACTCTACAGACTTTTCCATTTCTTTAACGCTGGCTTGCAACTTCTTCCAATATATATCCATTTTAACAGGCAGGATATTGAATCATTTAAGATGGCTAATCCTCGCAACTGAGACAAGATTCCAGTAATAAACACTTGGGGTAGTTTTTCATTCACTGGACCATTGTAATTCCAAGAGTTAAGGTCAAGATGGCATTCCATGGAAGGGCTGCTACAGTTGTTTTGATTCCTTATTCCAAAAAGAGAAGCCCCAAAGAGCAAAGCACCAGATCCTACAATATGGAGTATAGCCAGGGTCTTCAGTCTTAATATGCAATTAAGAGGAATGTGAACACAGGAAAATTCCCTCTTTATTTCCATCCTGAATATATATTTGTCAAGTGCTAAGTCTTTGTTAAGTCCTTAAGGAGAATTTCTTGGAACAAATTTCTTTTCATTGGAACAGCTTATAAGTGTAATGACTCTAAGGTCACTGGAAATGTTTGAAGTCGATTTTTCCTGGTACTTAAAAATACTCAGCAGTACATATTGCAAATGAGGATGTGTAAATAAATATATGTGTACGTGTTAGCCATTCTTTCTCCTGACTACTTGTTTTCAGCTTCTTTTTCTTCACTCCACCACAACTATTTTCATTGGAGTTTTTCCAGTGATGTACCATTAACTTATTCCCACTGTGGAAATACTCTGGATATTTTTGCAACATAAGAAAACATCACAGAAATCTAATTTGTTTCTCGGTGGAGATGAAAAACCATGCTTAAAAAAGGAAGCATTTTTTCTTCTTATCTCAAACAGTAGCAGTTTGTTGAACTGGTGTGACAGTAAATCACCATAAGTAAACCAAGCCTACCAAGTTATTTGAAGATTCAATTTACAGGGACATGGTTTGCTATAACAGGAACATTGGATCTTCAGGGTAAGTTATCAGTTTATTTTTTCTGTGAGGCAACAGCATTTTTTGTCTTCATTTTATAGGTGAGGATCTAGCCTATACCATTGTTGGATAGCAAATCTTAGCAAGGAACCGCAGAAGACATGGCTTATTGAAAGCCATGAAATTTAGACCCAAAACTGAAACTACATCTTAGCTCTTTCCAGTCCATCCTACAGTTAAACAGTATTGGTCACCGTGGTGCCTCCACTGATGTAGATCTGGAAGGGCACCAGAGGGACAACCCCTTCCAGACGTGCTTAACAAAACAGCTACTTAAATATGGGTCAGTGTGAGGACAAGAGGACAAGCAACAGCACAGAGAAGACACTGCTTCACTTTTCAAGCTGAGTTTGTTGGCCACAGAACTTGCTGCATTGGTAAGACACATTCAATTTGCTTTAACCAATTTTTTGTGCTCTTCTTTTCATGGAATGTTAAGAAAATATACGGAGGAATTCCAGAACTGAAGCAATTTGGCCTAAATCCAAATTAAGTGAGTACAGCTAGGGAGTAGTGCAGACCCCTGCCATTCTTTTCTCATGGCATCTTAAGTGATACTCAAGAGACCAAAAAATGCAATCCTTTAACACAGGTGAGCTTCTAAGAAAAATCAGAAAGAGGCCAGTCCTACAAACATATTTTAAATATATTCATGCATTTTTTCTTTAGAAAAGAACTTGGTGAGGACAGACTCCTTATTAAAGATGTATCCCAGAGAAATTCTGCTTTCTCCACAAGAAGTTTTAAAACTAAGAGGAAAGAGTAAGTGTTAACTTGGCCTAAAAGATCTCATTCCCTCTCTCCCCTAACGACATAGACAGCTCGTAAAGCCTGGATCCTTAAAAAATAGATCCCAACCTCCTTCCCTCCACCATCACAGATATTTTGGTTTTGGTCCAGAAGAAGGAAAGGTGAGAGCGAGCAGGGAAACCTTTCAGAAGCAACACTTCAAGTATCTTCTAGCTGTTTTGCTATTGCACAAACTGGAAGTCTAGCAGGATTTAAAAACTGTACCATATTCACTTTTTTTAATGTATATTCCATTTTTAAATTTTTCCTATCATAAATTCAAAAGAGATTGAATTTATACTTTTTTTATGAAAACCTCTAAAAGAGAAAAACACTCATTTTTTATAACCTTCCACATTTATCAATTTTGAAATTTAAATAGTTTCACCAACTGTTCTCTGGATACACATTTTCTGGCCTTTGAGGAGTAAAAACTCTAGTGGAATCTAGAAGTATATCTGCTTCAGAATAAGAAAAAAAAAAGCATTTTTATCAAGATATATTGTTCATCAAAACAGCAATGTTTCTGCATCTACCTAAGCATTCTGCACCATTTTCCATACAACACACATATCATGAGACAACATGTAGACAACAAGTGCTATGTCTAACCCATTGTGCCTTTCTTCTGCCTTCAGAATTCACATTTAAAAGCATGTATCCCCTGGTAGGGTCAAGTATTTACAAAAAGGTAGCATTACTGATGCTTGGTTTCAGTCTAAGATCTGAATCTTAGACTAAGATCACTAAGATCTACCAAAGACCCTCATCCTAATTCTCATCCATATTCTCCTTGTCCCAGAAATACTATATATTATAAAGATAAAATAATTTTCCTTTGAGCTATTTTTGTTTGAATTACAATTCATGTCAACTCTCAGAGGCCATAAGCTCCGAACTGAGGGCTTTATCAGAATTCCAGAGCATCATATTTAAGAAACAATACTGCTTTCTTTGCCACAGCTATGATAATAAACTCTATAATGAAAACTGGGCATGATAATAACATCTTGTTGAATAGGCAAGATGTCAGATTTACAATATATTAAGTGTGTTGAATGCGATCATAAAGATACTAACATTCCACTGAGACACCAGAGCTCTGAGCAGGAAGTTTGCAATGAAATAATGCAGCCAATAATGTCACTCTCTCGTGAAAAGAATTTTGAGCATACTCAGATTTTAGGGGTACCTTCCCAAATGTTTTAGTTGTGAGCTTTTGCCCATTATTTAGAAAATATTCCTGGAGCACTTAATGCATTTCTTCAGCTGTTTTGAAGAGTCGTCCATCCAACTTTCTGAACTTATGGGCCTTGTTGCAGAGAATTAGGTTGTCAGCCTTCACCCTGGAGGGGAGGGAAGAGCCGACACAAACGCTGCAGTTTCACACTGGTAGCAAAGCACCACCAGCTTCTCCATAGAAAGGCTATTGTTCTTTATACACTTGCTAGGCCACAGGAATATTGTCCTACACGACTTCAAGCTCTCTCCCTAATGTAACTTGCCTTTGACTTATAATAAGGCTATTCATTCTCTAAGAACAACCCCTTTAAAAATTCAGAATATTGCTTTGATTTTGCCTTTCTTGCCCACTTAAAGCATTGTGTATGCACTGCATTTAACTCACAGCCTGTTTGACAAGGGAAGAGGAACAATTCCCATTGACGTGCATTCACTACGGAATGGCTGCTAATATTAACACAGAGATATATAGTCAACATGCATTTCACTTTAATTAAATTCTGTTCAGAATCATCAATTAAATTGGATGTGACTGGAATTTAAATTTAACAATAAGAACAACAACAGCGAAAAAAAAAAAGAATCCTAAAGTACATGTTTTTAATAACTGAATGCAATCTAAATACCTTATGAGCTTGAACTTCATTTTTTTGAACCAGAATCAGCAATGCAAGTTGATGGAAAACACTCTTTAGGCAAGAAGGATTTTCCAAACACAACTAAGCTCTGAGATTACTGTCTGCAACTAAAATTGTTTTTCCCTTCAATTGTTAACCAGAACTGCCCTTGAGGAGATTCAGATGAGCTGCTTTCTTTTCCCATGCCAAGGAGGAACACAGTGCGCCCTGTATGGATTCTGCTCTCCATTGTTTTTGCTTATAATTGGAACAGCCCAGAAGAAAAGCCAAAATACAGCAACAGAATGACATTTGCTACTGTTAGTTTATAAAACAAGCCACCATTAGTTTGCAAACTGAAACCAAGGAACAGAAAATGGACAACAGAGGGGAAAAAATAGTTCTGAGCACAGCGCTGGGGGAAGTTTTATTGTAAATTAAAAGTTCAACTCCATCTCCGTGGGCTGCAGGCCCAGTGCTTAGGAGTGTGAATTTTAAAGCTGGAACACTGGGGTGACCCCTGAGCTGTCTGTAAGAGACATAAGCAACATGAGTGCACATCAGCAGAGCCGACCTTGCCCTGCCATGGGCTGAATGAGCTCAGTGCGGTCCTCTGACCCCCGACAGCGCCAGCCGGAATGACGCTGCCGTTGGAGCACCCGGCAGTGATTCACATCTTCAGAGAAAAGTCCCCTCAGGACTCGGTGCTGGAGCCAAAACCAAAGCAAGACCAAACCTCAAGGCTGTGAGTATCCGGCACAGTTGCAGTGGAAAAAAAAAAAAAATACAGCAGTAAATGCAGCCTGGAATCAGGTGAAGTGCCTCTGCACATCCGTAAAGCAATGGACTAGGGCAAGCCCTGCACATCTGCTCGGGGGGATCTGGTTGCACACGCACAGCAAGTGCTCCACCAGCACAGCAAAAGTCTTGGAAAGCCTGTCCTCCTCATGCTATTCCTACTGGACAACAGCCTGCATAGCAGCGTATGGGCAATCCTGGGTCAGCCGGGATTTCTAGAAAACCTCATCTGTTTTTCCAAGTGCAGGTCAAGTATTTCACCTAAAATTACTTTTCAACAAGTTTGTGGTATCACCATGGGTGAAGGCCAGCAGAACTGGGCAAAGACTGAGCGGAAAATTAAATCCCATCGTATGTCCTCCCTACCCTCACATCCCTTTCACTTAACTGACGGGAAGAGCAATTTTCCAACCCGAGGAAAGGGAGGCCACCGAGGGCAGACATGGCAGCTCCCGCAGCCCAGCTCAGAGCCCGGGTGGGAGAACAGGCTCCTTTCCTGGGGTGAGTTTGTTTGTTTATTTGTGCTTGGCTCATGTTTTGTTTGTCAGGGTTCTGCTTAAATAGGCAAAGCTGGAAACACTTAAATTACAGTTGTTCGGGAAGTCATTACCACCCTTTTATCACTGGCTCTATTTAGGTGAAAGCACTAGTTAGATGATTTTTTTTTTCTTTTCCTGTGTCTTTGGTAGTCGTCTGCCTATTCTAGCCCCTTGTTCCTGCCCTTTTCTTCCTTCTTGCTGCATATCTTTACCTTTCCATCCCTCGCTTTTCTGTTTTGTCCATGTGACTGCAGTTGGTACAACGCGCTCCAGTCAGTGCCGCTCTGTCACGATGGCAGCAGGAACACGACCATCAATAATGTCATACTGTTAGCAAGAGGGACGGCAATCACTTTTTTAAGGACAAAGCACCCAGCCTTAGGGAGCATATACAACACTTAGCATAATTACAAAAGTCATGTTCCCTTTGGCAGCCTATTTTTATTGCGTATTTTGTATCAACCACAGGAGGCCCTGGGGCTACTATTTTGTTTGTCTGGAGTCTCTGCATTAGACAAAACGCCCTGGAAAGTCAGTTCATATTTAACCCTATATTTTGTAGATGGAAACCATAATGTAATGCACCTGGATTCCATTATCGATTAACCCACTGAGGAGGGCACTTCTCATAGAGCTCACGGCTGCCAATTTTAAAAGTCTCCAAACTGCTTTGATGCAAACATCAAAAACTTCCAGACTGCATGAACAACTATTTGCCAGACCTCATCGTTTAATTGCAGTAATTCGAACTCAGTTTTATTATGCAACTGCCTGAAAGATCATTAATTACGCTGGTTCATTTGGGGGCAAACAGTCTGTGCTGCGCACAACCTTCACAGCTCTGCTGCGCTTTGCTGCATGAGGCTATTCCCAAGACACTAAAATCTATATTTTAATCCATACTATACCTATACGTATCTATACTATATCTATATACAATCTCAGCTGAGCTAGGTGTCCCTAACCTCACTAAAATTTAATAGATCCTGCACTATTACTCATGGTTATGCGTTACTACAGAGTTTAATACCTCACAGGACAAATAGGATAGTAAAAGAAGCTCTAACACTCCTTATTTTTAGTCTAATCACTGAGTAACAGAGCTCCTTTCAGTGGCATGAGCAGACACATGGGCATGTTTGAGGTGCTGATGCTACTCCAAAGGATCCATGGGTTCGTGGTACTTCACTATTCAATCACATGCAAAGGAAGAATTATTAGTGTGCAGAAACATAAAGAAACTCTCTTGGCAGCTGTGAAATTACAGCTGTTGTATATGTTTACTTTTCTAAAAGCAAAACAGAATACAAAATCTTATCCGCTCTTAAATTTTCAGCAAACCCCAGCATGCAGTGTATTTCTCAGCAAGATAACTGGAGTTTAAGATCCCCTTTGCTCTAATCAGATAAATTTTGTGTTTATAACTGTTACATTATGATGTCAGTCAGAGTTATTTCAATTCTATTAAAAATAAAACCATCAGCAAAACTTTGGATAGGAAAGACAACAGCATCAATAAAAGAAATCTCTAAAACAAAAAGTCCGGAGATGACATTGTGTCATCTTTTCTTAAGCCAGCTGAAAACTCCAAAATTGTATATAATATCTTTTTTTTCTTCTTCTTTTTTTTTTTCAGTTGGAAAGCCCTGCAACACGCTCTTTGAGTATCTGGGAACCGAGAACTGAGCGTGGTCCCCAAGGGCATATTAGTGAAAGTGCTGCCCTTTGTGAAACGGCTGCACTCAAACTTGCAATTACTTTTATCTTTTCAGAATGTGCAAAATGATACAGTCTATAAAAACAATGGTCTCCACCAGTAATATCAGCATTCAATAGAGTAAAAAGAAAACCTTTTTGAGGCAAGTGATCTCTGGTTAGCATCAGAATTAAGTAGGGTACAAGTGTACATATACTATCTTCTGTGATGCATTTGAATTGTCTTTTTGATATGAAGTGTAATGTAAACTTTGATGGCAAAATTAAAAACCTGAAGCGTAGGGAGCCAAGTTTTGAACCCTAGAACAGAGCTTTCATTTGCAGATGCAATATCTTGTCTTTAGAAAAACATAGTCACAATAAAGGACGGTTCTGCCAAAAAATCACCACCGAACAACACTAAAACACCTGGAAAGGTACTGTTTAGGTAACTCAACAGTATTTGGAAATTGAGAAGGAGTTAGGCTAACAGTCTAGGTCAAAGAAAAGAATCCTTTTTGCTAACTAAGACAGTAGCCAGAGTATTCACCCGCAATGCATAGATCCAGATTCAAAGGTCCATCCACCCAATTCAGTGCAAGGTATGGGCCATTATCCTTTTCTGCATGCTGCTTTTATTCATTTAGCCCTTTACTCTTGTCCAAAAATCCTCAAAAAGAGCAAAACTATTTATTTGAAATCACCTTACAACAATATTTATCTAGCGTGCAAAAGATCTACATACAGTGTGGACACAAACGCCCTCATTTTCACATCTGCTTCATGCTCGAATCTCCCTATGGCTTGTGTTTGACAAACAGAAACACGTTTACCTTAATTCATATCTGATCTGTCATTGATTTCTCATTTATCCCTCCTGATAAATGCCAGGGTTATTTTAAAAAATGGGCAAAGCCAGGGTTATTTTAAAAAATGGGCATCCCCAAAAATTAAATTTGTGGCTGCTTCATGACTTAATTATACCAGATTATGTCACAGACTGGGTCTCCTACCCCTGGAAGTGACACAACCCCTGGCACAGGCTGACAGACCAGGGGCTGCCTATGGCCACTGCCTCGCATGGAGCACCCATGGTCACCACCAAGCAGCCAGATCGACCCACGTGGGGTCATCCTATATCACTCTCTACACATTGCAAAAACAGTGTCCTTTAGTACTGTCTCCCTTTATACCGTAAATTAATGAAGCACCAATCTGTAACGCAATAGGACTATCACTAAGATGTACAAAAGTCATTAAATACAAGCCGCGTAACACACATGGAAGCACTGAAGAAAACGTCAACAAATGTGTCTAAGATGCCAACAAACTGTTTAAAAGTCCATTTGAAGGAGTTAAGCAGGTTAACATGACTTTCAAACAGCTGAGAGGGCAGAAACACATAATTGGGGCCTCATGCTCCCTTGCACGCGGCCCAGATTTCATCTGTTTCAGCTGGAATTTTGCATGCAGTGAGAATTCAAAATCCAACAACACTGTTATACAGTCTTAAATCACCAGGACTCATTCCCCATACCTACACACACTCTTAAATATAAGAGTTTAATAAGATTTGCACTGAAAAGACACTGTACAAGCTCCAACTTCTTTTTGCATGTGTTCCTCTGTACTCTTATGAAAATAAATAGAGAGGACATCTAAAAAAATACGAATCAAACGAAGCCAAGGGCCAGACTGCACACATTCAAAAAGGAAAAATACATCTAATTATGTACAAGGTTGCTATGACCACAGGGAAAAAAGCCAATATATTTTCAGTGCTTGGCCCTGCTCTTGGCTTGGCCCTGCTTTTGGCTCATCTTTATTTATGAGTAAATCTTCTAAAAAAAATAATTTTCAAGAAATATTTTTTTTGTTACAAAGAGATGCTATTTTTATTGAAGCATTCTGCAAACATGCTGATTTTCAGCAGGAGGGGAAGAAAAGGATGAATTAGTCTCCAAACAAGAATTTATGTTTTGGAAAAACTGTTTAGATCAGAAATTTTGATATCAGTGATTAAATGTATTCCTTTTTCATCTGCATATTTGCACAGCGTATCAGTAGCAGCAGCGCGTATTGCCCTATGCCTGGGGCACGTTACAACATCATATAAAGACTGTGTCAAATCATTTCCCTTCTACACAAAAAGGCACTTTGGCCTAAAAGTAAGCTAGAAGCGTGTGCTAGGATGAAATAGCAGCTGATATTAGCTGTCTTATACAACTAGCCCTAACAATTGATTTCAAGTACTATTTTTGTATTATTACCAACATCTTGAAATAGTGCAAAAGCAGACTAGTAAAATAAATGAAAAAAATTTAAGAGTAATTAGTAGAGCTCTGAAATTAAATTCTCAGGAATGTAAAGTGAAAATTTTCTACATTTCTAAAATTTTCCAAATTTTCTAAAATTTTCTAAGAGTTTAAGTTCTTTGAGTTTCCACCTGAGGTTTTCAAAACATTTGCCATCATTCCAAAGTTGAAAATTGGACCCCAAAGTGTCTGAGCATCCTACGAAGCACAGCCCGCCTCGAGACACCGCAGGCTTGGCCAGTAACCACATGTACTTTATGACACCGTGCTCAACACCAGCCTAGAAACATCCCTGGCACAAAGCAGATGTGTCCTGCAGGGGTTAGGCTCCCATATCTGCCGGAGGGACACCAGGCCACCAGTGGGAATGCTGGTCACCATCAGCTTTGTCACAACAGGTTCCTGCAGTAGGTCCCTGACAGAGCATCACGGGTCTCAGAGGGCAACTTTGCAGCACAGACACCTTCTCTGCACAGAGTCAGTGCCCGGAGAGCTTGGAGAGCTGCATCCCATCCTTGCTGAGCTGCAGCCCATGACAGTGATGCTCCTCACCCCAACCTTAGCCACCGGCTCTTGAAATGGCACCACAAGTCTCGTGCATCCCTAACCCTTAATATCATGCTAGTATGACGAAATGGGTTTTGTCATTTTAAATCAAGTCCTAGCAGTCACAATTATAAGCAGCCTTTCAAAACCTCACCCCAAAAACCCAGACTGAGAGGGAAGCCCCCTGGTTTAGAGACCCTAACTTGCACACTGCTATGGTTAATGCTGCTTGGAAGCAGGGAGCAGGGAGAGCCAGGGAGGAGGAGAAGCCCAGCGGATGCAGAGCCCGAAGGCCAGCAGTGCCTCTGAGAGGATGAAAGAAGGTGCAGGGGGGACTTGGCAGCTGCACAGACTCCTTCCTGCTTTGCACGGTGGCCCCCAGCAGCAGCAGAGCCTGCAGAGTTCATTGCACACAGAGCACAAGCACTTTGCTAGGACAGACCCAGGGAGACACAGCAGTAAGGATGAAGCTCACCAAGAGGCCACACGTGCCCCATCTTTGTGCAGCTCCTTCCACTCCTGCCCTTCTCCTTTGGCAACTCTCTGCTTTCTCTCAGAGCAGCCTTGTCCACCCCCTTTCCCTGCTCCCAAACCAGTGCCTGCATGGGGGGTCCCCCAAGAGCATCCCCTTCTCTCCAAGCCTTACACACTGCCTCCCTCCAAAGCATGCCAAGTACTCCTGCATGAGACAGAACTGCCCAAAACCTGTCCACCTTTGCAGGAAAGCAGAGGGAGAGCAAGACTTAGCAAGCGGGAAGGTCCTTTGCCTCCAAGTGTCCTTTGCAGGGCACGTGAGGATGCTCCCCCTGCTGAGACCCAGGTGGCTCATTTGGCACTGCCCAGGTGCCGGGGATGAGGCAGCGCCCTGCTGCACCGAGTCTCCAGACTGCTCAAATGTTCATGCCAGGCAAAAAGCACAGTGGAGAGAGACAAAATTTCCATGGTGGAAGCTGGAGGTGAAGAGAGAGGGTAGAAGAAGAGGAGAAAAGGACCAGCATTTAAGTGTCTCTCAGTTAAAACCAGCTTTTAAATGACTCTCATTTGTTGATTTCTGCAATGCTTTCCGTGACTGCCCATCTGCTTTATCGCATTTTTTGATATATGCAGCAGCTCCACGCACGTGCCTGCCTGCATACGCACCCAGAGCACAGCTGCTTCCACAAGGTAACCTCTCCCGAGGAGCAACCACCATCAACTAAACACACCTATTGGGGATGGGAATAATCAGAGCTCATCAGTAAAGTGATACACGTGTGCTTGTTCTTTTGCACGTTTCGCAAAAAGCACATCTCCTGTCAAGTGTTCTAGGGCATTTGTCACCATTAAAAGAGCTTTAAAATTCTTCCCAAAAACAGATGATATTTCTCAAGTACGCAGCTGAAAAATGAAAACTCAGGACTGGATTCATCTGTCTTAGTTTGAGAGGCCTATGCTGAAGTCTTCCTCCGAGCTAGCAGCTGAAGCAGTTACTCACTCTGTGCATACGATTCAGCCCCCCAAAAGTGAACGTCTCCCCGGCAGGATGAACACAGCGGGTTTCACCCATTACGCTGTAACCGCAGCACCCTCAGCCCTGAAGCGCTCCTGGACGTGCCCGTCCAGCTCAGGGACCGCAGCTGTAAGGGACAGCCCAAACGAAGCAAGCACAAACACACACGTCCTCCCCAGCAATGCCTTTGTCGAGGTGACACTTGCAACCTGGTCACTAAAACCTCGCACTTCAGCGAAAGCCGCTGCAAAGGGCAGCCCTCCCTGGGCGCAGACACGGCCCCAGAGCCCGCTGCAAACTCCTGCGTTGCCCAAGTGCCCAGCCCGGCTGCGGGAACAGGAGTGTCCCCCCCGGCCCTCCACGCCGTAGCACTCACCTGAAGCAGGTGGTGAGCTCGCCCGTGGGCTTCAGGCACGGGTACCGGGTGGTGGCGATTTTGTTCTCGGAGCAAACCTCCCTGCGAGAGGGCGAAATGGAGCGGCGGGGCGGGTGAGAAATAAAGAAAAAGAAAGAAAAAGAGATGTTGGCGGGTGACGGGAAGAGCAGGGCAGGGGCGGCGCGGGGGGCACCCACCTGTCGCCGTCCGGGGGCTCGTGCCGGTAGGTCCAGGCGTGCGCCAGCGCCAGGAGCAGCAGGAGCGGGGCCAGGCTGCGGGCCGGCCGCCCCATCGGGCCGCCTGTGCCGCGCCGCTCCGCGCCGCCTCTGCCCGCCCCGGCCGGCG
>VZSG01000998.1:169879-199362 GCA_013398315.1 Nothoprocta pentlandii
TTTTTTTTTTTTTTTTTTTTTTTTTTTTTTTTTTTTTAATGCAGAACTCCACAGACATACAGACAACTAAGCTGTGATTCAGCTGTTAACCCTTGTGGTAGACTGTCCTGCACTCAAGAGAGCACTAATTATAGGCTGTTACTCAGAAAATTGGGGGTTTCTCAGAAGTTTTCCCTGGCTTGCTGAGCCTCTGCTGCCACTATAGTCTGCAGTATGTACTGTGAACTGCCAAATTCAAAGTATTTCTCTGCTCCAGGAGCCACCGCATATCTGTTCTGGTCCAGCTCTGGAGAGCAGATTTTTTTCCTTACTATTCCCTTTGCTATTGAGATGTTCATTTACATATTTATTTCTTCATAGTCATTTATTTTCCTCTACAGAAACAAGGAGTAAGCCAGGACCTGCCTCCTTGGAGGCAGTGAAAGCTGTGGGTGTTTCTCGCAGGGTTAAGCTCCCCCTCTCTCCCACAGACGCTGCTGATTCCAAGATAACCAGGAACAAAAGCAGGACCCGGGCACTCCGATACCTGTGCGGTGGAGACACCTGTCTCCACAAAACTTCTTTACCCACCCCATCGAAGTGGAAAGTATCCAGTAACAGAGTTTAAAATGAAGAGAGGTTTGCACTGCTGTGACCCCTGTGAAATCTGCCTACAGATAACTAAGGATTTAGTTATCTTTAATTTAAGGATTCAATTTCACAGTGTAGACACACGTCCTCCAAAAAGGTGATTTTTGTTTAAGAAGCTGAATCATATCAGAGCACAGAGCTGAAAACCTTTGGATGATTTCCAGTCCAGAACAGTGTCATGATTTGGGAAGGACTCTCATTTTGAAAAGATTACTATAAAGCCTGGGGATACCTTAAAAAGGTATCCATAACTTTGCAATTCATTAAAGACCTGATTCGATACCTGAACTGCTTAGCTCTGCTCTCTGCTTTTTCTTTAATGCCTGCCACCCACATAATACTGTACTATCTACACACTTTACTATCTTTTTAATTAAAAGCCTTGCAGGAGTTTGCATATGGTCTTCATTTAACTCAGGCAAATCATCTTTTTAATTTAAAACAAGGCTACTTGCGGGTAAATCTAATCATATACTCAACTCTTCACTAAAGCAGGCCTTAAAGTTTCATATATGAAAGAATTTAAGTGTGATCAATAACAGATAAAAAAAGAGGTTAAATGCCACCATGCAACAAAATCCATACTTTGCAACCCAGAACCTGCTTAGCACTGAATACATTAAAGTTGAGGGTTTTATCACTTTGCTTCATCGGCTTCACTTCAGCATTAATGACCTTGGAGCCGCAGCCACTGGGGAACAAGGGTGACTTCCTGAAAAGTGTTGCAGGGTGCCAGTGGTTAAGGAAACACTGAAATGTTCCAATTGCCTTAGGGAAGGAATGAGCTGGGGCTCTTCTCACATATAGTGCATGAGCAGAAAGTGATTTCTCGTGCAAGGGGTGCTTCTCATACGGGGTCACGTTGGTTCTGAATTGCCCAACTCAAGCATGTGTAAAGTTGATCGGGCTGTGAATGAAAATCTGGAACACTGTCAAGAAAAAATGAGAAAAAAAGAAAAAATGGATGAGGAATGTAATGCAATAATGGGATTATCAGCAGTTATCTCCATATTGTTTATATAGGAACAGGCATTGTTTCCTACAGCTTTTTAATTCCTGATGATGCTGTTAAATGAACAATACAGATCCAAGGCTTTTCCCCACCTCCTGCCTAGATTTTTCCAGTAACTGGACTATCTTAGAAACAGACTTGAACCACCTTTCCCCCAGAACCGGCTCTTTCAGAGGAGAATTTCCCCATGGGGAAGGCACAGCCTTTGGGAACGGGACGGGACAAGGGGCACAGGGCAACCCTGACTCTTTAGGAAGACACTGAGGTCTTTTATGTATGAAGCAACTCATGAGACCTTGAGCAGTTCAGAGGCATGGGTCAGACCCTTTTGTGCTAGACGCTGCAGAAACACACAAGGGCTTGAAATTTTAACAGTGATTCTGAACAGAGGACATTATTTCTCCCCACTATTTGGGCCCCCTCCTTAAAAATAACAGAGCATCTCATTTTGGGTTTGGCAATTGCTTTTTTAGATGTTTCACAAGAGTCTTCAGAGGTATGGACTGGGCATGTTCTTAATCCATTTATAACAGACATTTTCATGAGGGTATTTTCCATCTGCTTCAGTTCAAAAGCAAGCAAGCAGTTATTGTAAATAGCCTTAATCCCAGCACAGCATTGTGTATGCAGCGAGGGTCCTCACGGCAACTCCACCAGGTCTCCAGCTGTCGGCACTCACACGGTCAGGGAGATCAGAGCAGAACCCAACGCATAAACAAACAGAAAACAGAAGTTCTCAAGAACACCTTGGGCCTAGGGTAGTTTTCTTGCCCGACTTGAAAGGCTTCAAGTTTGGCATTTGTGATGGAGGTTGCCCTTACTACTAAATACCTCATCTGCATCTGTCCAGCTCCAAGCTTGCCATTCCAAGGATTATTCTACACACTAAGCTTAACCATTAAGTACTTACCCCAGCATGCATAAAATGGGAATTTCCCATAACACTTCAAATCCAGGAGGCATCTCAGCTCCGACAAAAGCCAGAACCAGATACTAGAGAGAAAAAAGAAGTTATTTCCTGAGTAATTAGCCCATTAGAAAAGTGAAATTTCTTCCTACCCTAGTTGTGATTTGCTTTGTCAGCAAAGGTCAGGTGAAGCATGGAAAAGAGGCAGAATGAAGACAGAGTGAAAGTAAAAGCTTTATAAGATTTTATGGATTATAAGCAATAATCCATAGGTGGAGACAGGAATTTGGCATCGGGCAAACAGGAAGAGAAGGGATGGAAAGAAAGGAGCAGCAGTAAAGGGGAAACAAGGAAGAGAAAGAACCTGAAGAGGTGTTAGGAAAGCTTCCACCTGGGAGCAAATATAAACAGATTTTACAGGCAGAAAGAGGGTGGTAGGACAGGCAGGAGAGCATATGTTGAAGAAAAGAGGTAAGAAAAGACATTGAAAAGCTCATGGTGCAATCACAGTGCAGATCACAGGAAGATGTTTGGATGGAAAAGAGCAAGGGGCCAGGAGAAGCCAGGCAGAAATACTGGGAGAAGGTGGCTACTTGACTCTTACTTTTATCCATTTTATCTTCCATAACGAAATGATAACAAACTTTGTGAAAGTGAAAACAGCTTATTTATTTTGCTCAATACTACCAGCCTGATGTCATTTCCAGAACCTGACAGAAGTTGCAAAACATGCATTAAAAACAGAGGAAGAGCAAAGATATTTAGTGTCATGAACACTGTTATGGCTTTTAATCCAACTAGGGAAAAATAAAAATTAAAAAAGGCTCTGATTTCTAACAGAGGCATTTTTAGTAAAATCTGCTAATGCTGGATAAAAGATGACCGAGAAAATGTACACTAGACATCATCAGATATTGCCTCTATAAAGCATCACAGGAATCACCCCAGACTGGTCCTCCATTTCGCAAATAATTACAGCACTCATCTTAGATTAACAGTAAAAATAAACAAACTTTGAAAATATCAGCTAAAACAATAGCACTGCTGGCTAGGCAGAGACTAGGTAAACGATAGCTCTAATGCACCAAAAACAAATCCTGATACATACATGGGACAGGACATGACACTAACCAGAGCTGCCTTATTTTCAGTGGGGTTAGGTTTGAATTCCATTTTGTTATAAGAGATTAGAGCTGAAGAATGTGAAATCTTTCACGGCATCCCAGCTATCAGTCACCAACAGCCTCGGAGGTGTGTATGTGCTTCTTGTCAGTCCCAGCTCCTTTGACAAGGCTTTGGCTGTCGTGCTAAATGCACGGACAGCAAGATAAACAGTTGCCTCGTATTTAGACCCTGTGATAATTCAAACGGGGTCCCTGTGCTCTGGGTTGAGTTTTGTGCTTTACAAGCTCTTCCAACCAAAGAGGTGATTTCTCACGTGCTGCTGCTCCCGTAGCAGCACTGTGACCTGTTAGCCCTTGGCAGCAGGGCAAATTACACATGATCAACCAAGCAACTATTTGAAGAAATGCTTATTAAACACTTAAACACAGCATTGCCTGCACAGTTGCCATGTGTGCGTACAAATCAACAGGATAGGTGCAAAACCAGCACCAAAACAAATTAAACTACACTTTGACCACTCATTCTTGTGTTTGCAGACTGGATCATGGTGACAGCACAGAGGAGGGCCTGGGGAATTGTCCTTTTCTTCTCCAAAAATTTAGGCAGTCTTTGGGTTAAGAAGAAAGTACTGTATTATTGTGCAAGATACTCACAAAGAGAAGACAACACTCAAGATTCTTGCAGATCTATGTGATCAAAACCACTCGTGTATGGCCAGATTCTGACACCCACATTTGGCATCCTGATGGGGTATTGATGCCAGCAAGGTGGAGGACACCTCTGCACATGGAGTAGTGCAAGAAACAGACAAGATGTCAGCAAGAAGAGACGTCAGGTAAAGATCCAAAAAGTGCACTGACCCAGACTTTGCAAATTAAGGGGTTTTGGGTTCTTTTTAATTGTATTTGACCAGCGGGTCATGCCTTTACTCAGAATATGGAATAGTGTTCATGGGACAATACAGGCACGGCAGTAAGGCATTAAGCCACGTATGTGGAAGACATCAGAAGGGAATGGATGAAGCCACTGCCAAAAAATGTGCTTTTAAACATGCACACACATGCACGTGTAGTTTCCATGCATATAAGCAAGCAAAATGCGGGAGAACATGCATTCAGTTATTTCCTCTGAGACTACTTAGGAAAATCTCATAGGTTCAGACCCTGCAGTCTAAAGACCTTCATGTGTCTGGGCCTTAATTTTGAAGCTCAGCAGCAAAGTGTCTACAAATGACCTAATCCCTTCTTTCCCACCTGTGGCCAGCTTAATCTATATAGATTCTAAGATATCTGTCTGTGGGGGCAAAATTTTATCCTGCTCAGTGTGGAAATACAACATATACATCCTTAAAAAGGCAAAATACATTTTACTTATAAAAATAGATGCTTCAGCCTATGGAATATGTAATGCCCCAGTTAAAGAGAGCTCAGGTAGAGCTGCGGGTGCCTGGGGAAGGGCCCCTTTTGCGCCCCGAGCCTCGGCATTGCTTTAGCTGCACGCAGGGGTGCGGCGGGCGCTGCCAAGGGCTGCGACGCGCCGGGAACCCAAGGGGCCATCGCACCGTCAGGCTCCCGGCTCGCCTTGGAGCTCGCGCCAAAGAAAACGCAGCCTGGGGCCTTCGTACACGTGCGCCCGCTGTGGCATCGCCACCCAGCTGTGTTTTCCTTGGCTCCGGCTCCCGCGGAGCAACGGGCACGCCGGAGTGACAGGCGTGTTAACAAGGATGCGCCTGGATGCTCCTATCCTGAGGTTTGTCATTCCTCACAGAGTCCTGGTTGGAATATTACGGCCCGGACTTCGTACAGGGAGGCTCCAGAGAAGTACAGACATGGCACAGGCTTGGAAATCTGCCTTTCCTCCCTCCTCTGTCCTCCCTCCCTATCCTGCTTGGAAATATCAGGATGCCTCCGCTTTGACACTCGTCTCTGTATTGCATGATGGAAGAATGTTTTTATTTGTGTATAATATATAAGCAGACAGAACTTACCCAAACATAACCCCACACACACACTTAGAGATAGGGGCAGGTTATATTTACACTTACTAGCAAGCTGGCATGAAAGTGGAAGCAACAGCTTTACACTAAGGGTGCACAGCTTCCACTGTCATGGAAATAGCAGCATATTTTGTGCTTTTCCTTTCCTGCATGCCGTTTTTATCAGTTTATTAACGCTGATACGCTTCTTCCACCCTCAACTTCCTTCTAAGACAGCTTTTACTGAAGTTTTGCTCTGACCCTTAGCACAACACGTGTATCTCATCACAGAAATGGGCTCAATTCAGATCAGTCACCCATTTCATTGAAGTTAATCTGGCAAAACACAAGTGGGAAAAAAAAGAAGAATACGACCTTCACTCTACAGCTTGTGACAGCTCACTCTTTGCTTATTTATTCTGCACTCCTTGCAAAAACACTCCACACATTCAATCAAATCTCAAAGAAAGGGGTCAAAAGGCAAGTGTTTTTAAACTGTCTCAGTTAAAGAGTCCCTTCCCATTAAAGCCATGCTGGCCCTGGCAGAGATAAAAGACTGTTTTCAAGGAGGCTTGACTTCGCTAACAAATCAACTGTAAATTACCCAGAAATAAGGTCTAACTTATTCATTGTGGAAGAACAGATCTCTCCAGGCACTGTCCATGCCCACTAGCGAACACAGCTCATAATTCTGTGGAGTGCATGAAAAGCATAGGGAGTTATACACAGATTTTCACACCTATTCTAAGAGAAATCATATTGCTTCTCATCTGAATTATCTACAGTTGATGGAAAAAAATAGGGAGCTTAAAGCAGTGGCACAGGACACTTGTAAGAAAGGAAAAATCAGTCACAAGAAAAAAAGAAATCTATTCCTTTGAGCCTGCAGAGTGCTGACTGCCCATGCTCAATGATGCAGGTGGGAGACTTCCAGCCTAGTTGAGCAAGAAACAAACAGAACATCTTGGGAAAGATTATTTTCCTGCCAGAAAAGAAGGAAAATCTGCATTCGAGTGTGCATTTGCTGAAGTGTTAATTGTCAAGACAAATATAAAATCTCATTTCAAGGAGGAGTTCTCTCCCTAAAACAAGCAATATCCATCTGCTTTGGCTTCAGGCTGTTGAGACTGACTGGCTACAACATGAAATTATGGGTCCCTTATATCAACATATCTGACACATGATCTTTTTCTTATTTTCCCCTTTGCAGGAGCCCTGTTATTACAGTCAGTCTGGGCTTGATCTCCTGTATTCCTTGCATCTTCCTAGACTAGTTTTCAAAACTCATTACACAATGCAATTCCTTACACACTCAGGCACCAAAGCTGCATTTTGAGGTATGGCTTCTACTCCTGTTATCTTATACAGCAATTTAACAACTTTATCACAGCTTAGATTAAAAGCATGAGAACGGTATTTCTGGAAACAAAATCTTCAATTCTATTCCCACTATAAATATACATGTTTTCAACCCAAAGACACCACAGTAACTAATAGAAGTGGTTGAACTAGCTCAGACCCTATCTAGCCCTTTATTTTGTAACCACAGGTATAAGGCAGTAACAGCCATAAGGTTATTTAGAAGCACAAATAATAAACATATACAACCATCTTCAACTCTGGGGCTTCCTTTGAGTCACAACATTGATGAACTCTGCAATGCTTAATCCACAGTTCGTAGAGAATAATTCTAATTATTATCCTGGTCTCCTAACACTGTAGTACATTTAATTCTATATTTTACTAATTCAGCACAGAAAAGAAACAGAGCAGAGCTTATACCAGGTCACTTCAAGCAGAGATACATATACTAGGCAGAAAAAAATTTGCCCTAAAATGCAAGAGCAATATAATGCATCCACCATTTCTTCTTTCTGGTAAAGTATAAGAGGTGTTCAAAGTTATCAGCAGCCAAGACAGAGCTAAAAAGTTGTAGATAGCTCTCAGCACCTTGGCTGGCTGAGACTGCTGAGTAATAGCTGAGCATTTTCCTCATCACAAATTTAAAGAAAAGGAGTATCAGCTGGAATGATTAACAAGGGCTGCAAGTTGCAACCAATATAACAGGAGCTGTAACATAGGAACAGGTGACTCCTAATGGTGTTAAGGGAAAAATCTTGCAAGGAAGGAAAAAATTTGCATGCAACTCAGGAAGCCAAGACAAAACTCACCCTGAAAACAATGCATTTAACATCCCGAGCTTCCTTAGTCACCTCAATCGGTTTAATCCAAAAGCAAATGCTGTGGATTATAGAGCAAGTAATTCATTAAAAAATACATTTTGGGTAATTGTTGTATCAGCAAAACTGAATGTAAGCATGCAGTTATCCATATGGTCCCAGGAACTAAGACATAAAGGAGGTCCAAGTGCCTGTGAAAGACAGAAAGAAAACAATTACTGAAGTGCTGAACAGTGTCCAGCACCTCCAGCAGAGCTTTGAAAGGACCAAAAGCTCTGGAGCATTCTTTAGGTTACATTATCCTCATAATTCAAATGGTCCTCTGCAGCCAGCAAACCATATTTGTATTTTACTATATAAAGAGGAACAAAAAAAAAAAGTGTAAAAAAAACAGAGAATTAAAAAAGAAAAACAACAAAGAAAAGTTTTTGTCATATCATATTTACTTCCATTTCTCAAGCATGATTTCACGAGTATGATTTGAGCATGATTTCAATACCTTAGAAAATGTTATTTTTTACTATGACCTTCTGTAGCTGTATTCCTGACCAAAATTAGGTTAAACTTTTTTCACCTAAAAGGTAGGGAGAGAGGAAAAAAAGAAAAAAAAAGAAAAAAAGCAAACATTGGAACAATCCTCTTGGCAACATATTTCTTCTGAATAACAAGAAAAATCTCCCGAATAACAAGGAAAACTAGCAGTGCATGCCTTGGCACTTAGCTGAACCAAGCTGCTTTTCCTTATTGACTCTTCCTTCAGGCAACGCATCCAAGTATTTCCTTGGAACATGTTCCGAGTGTGTGCAAGAGCTATTTATAATCTACGACACTTATTTTTGGATTAAGCACATCTAGGTGGCCACTTGCCATGAGAGCAAAGGGGGTTTCAATGAATTACAAAATATGCATGAAATAGTGCGCTCGGGATAAGGCGCTCCCAAGCCGGGTGGCTCGCACAAGCAAGCAGACAGTCGGATGTGGTGGGAGCAGGCAGAGCACGGAAACCAGACGTGCGAGGCATCTGCAGGGCTCGTGGCCATGAAGTCCTCTGCTTATTTTGGTGATGGATCCTTCCAGAGCCTCTTTCAAGCCTCAGGCGGAGACAAGGCAGCCAAGCAGCAGCTCTGTGGAGCTGTGGAGCAATTTGGTTTCTCCACTACCTGCCCTGATCTTAAGTGTGTCCATTGGTTAAATCATTGCTATTACTGGCCAGCTTTCTCCCTGACATGAAAAGAGGCATCAGGAGATGGGCTAGCTGATACCTCTCAAGCTGAGCATTTTGCACAGCAAGGCCCCGGGCCTCTGAGCCATTCAGCCTGCTCCTCCAAGATCTTTCCCACTGCCTTTTCACCAGGACTTTTTACCCATCCAACCTCAAAGTCTCCCTCCTCACCCTTCACTCACTCCAATTGTCATCTCTTCTGACTCTGCCTCACCATCATTTTTCCATCTTATCTAGAGCAGCGCTGGGTTGGAGCCCATCAAAACAAGGCCAGAAAATCATCCCCGCTTCCTAAAGCGGTCTTGGTGCTGCATCCAGCCACTCACACTGGCAAGGCACATGTTCCAGGAGCTGATGGCATCAGTGACTCCTGAACACTGGTGATTCATGTATAATTCCAACAGCACCTTCTCCCATCGGCAACCCAGCCTGAACAAAAAGGGAATGCATTCATCAGCCAGCTGCTAGATATATCAGTTCTGCTATCCTTACCACTGCACAGGGAATCATTAATAGTGTCACAATGTAATAAATTAGTTAATAGCTTATTCTTCAGTCATTCCTGACCTACTGCAGACTTAACTGATCTAACTGAAAGAATTTGGACATACAGCTTGTGTATTGCAATCCCACTTGTATTGACAAAGCCCCTGGTATATCTAACATCCAAATGCTGCCAAAGGTACTTTTTAGCATTTGTAACTGAAATATAAAGTGGCAAAAATGCCTTTCCTGATATTGAGCAATTTTACTTCCAGAATGTGCAGTCTGGTCAAGATGCTGCTATCTAAGCTCCTGGCACAGCTATAGTCACAGCACTGTATGGTTCATGTTATTCTAATCAAGAATTCTACTGAAAAATGTGTTGCTTTCTGCTACAGAGCATTTAAAAAGAAAGTTATGTGCTGGCCTACACACAGTTATAAGAATATCTGGCAAGCAGCGGTAATCAGCACACCAGTGCTCAGACCCTGTAGTCCCATTTCAGGCTGTGTTCATTTTGCAATTGATAGATTTCTTGAAAATTTTCAGAAAGAAATGACATAAGGGGTATGGCTAACCAGGCCTCAATTCTGCCTTTACCAAAAAAAAAGAAAAAAAGGGGGGAAAAAAAAGTCAACACAAAATTCCTGCTTAGACTTCTACCAAAGGATAGTTGGGTCAGCTTTTAACTGTACATGCCACAGGTTGTCAAATCACTGCAAGAGGTATTTTAAAAGATTAAAGAGTGCAAAGTGAGCAGCCATGAGTGCGTTACTCCAAAACAAAAACCTACATTTGAAAAGATATTTTTTCTACTGAGCTGTAATTGCCTGGAGAGTACTACACTGAAAGAGCTCAGACTTGCATGCCTGCAGTTACACAAACCCTGCTGGTACATACATATTTTTCCTCTTATTCTTCCAGTTGTCCGTGTTGTCCGCAGCCATTTGGAGAAGTGAGCACTCAACCTGCACAAAATTAATAATAATTAATTCTCATGACAACCACGTGGAAGTGCACAAGATTTCTTATGCATGGACAGCAAAGTCAGTCAGCTATATCACACAAAGGCAAGCAGCAAAACACAAAACCAGAAAGCCTTGGCAGTGTAAAGTGAAGAGGGACGTCCTTGAGCACTACGTAAGCAAAGCTGCCTTGAAGGCAAGTTCTGCATTACCAAGGAGTAACTTCAATCCCAAGCTACAATCCCGAGCCAGATAGGTCAGAGAAAGGCATAAGGCAATGGAAAAAAATTCCAAGCCATGACTTCAGTATCTATCAATTAGGTACCTGTGTAGACTACACTGCAAGAACACAACCAGGTAAATATTGCAGCAAAACAGTACAGATTTCTAGTGCTAATTTATGAGCTGAATTATAAGCACGTGCAATTTCAGATCTCATCCCAAACCTTCAGAATCATGTTAATGCCTAGATCAAAGCTAAAGAGAGGCATGCAAAGGTTGGGGCAGAGACCCAACATACCTATGCAGGGAATCTCACAGACTTAGAGGGGTACAACTGCATGGGGAGACTGCTCGTTGTATTCCAAAGTCTCTTTTCTCATCCCTGCATCTTAAAAGCTGGAAACATAGACAAAAGCAATGAACTAGGGCTGAGGATGACATGGAAACATTTATTTTTGCTCCACAACTCTGTGAAAATGTCGAGTTAAACAAATGCAATTTTTTATGCATATCCTCCCTGCCCACTCCAGCCCCGTTTCACTACACAGTCTGCCAGCATAAGCAATTACAAAGCCCTCAAACTCCTGCAGTGGGAGAGAGCTCTGCCTTCGCCAGCATTCACAGGGCCTTCGCGTTGGATAAAGGCCGAAACTGAACCAAAAGCTCTGCCAACTTGTTGACCCAACTTGCTTTCTGGCTGCGAGATGTGGCTGGCTTCACTTCAGAAGGGTTCCAGCAACAGACTTGCAAGGTCTTTCCCGCTGCATCTCATTCACACCCAGAGGCGTTTGAGGTTTTACAGAAGTGGGCCTCTTGTTTTTCTATCACTCATACGTCTCTGTTAACCTGCACAGGCCGGTACACTGCTGGGAGGGACCAGCGGCCAGAACCATGCAGCTGGAGACAAAGCCAACAACACAGTTTCATCACACGTGGATTCATCCAGTACTCAACACAGTGCTTCTGCATGCAAATGCAATAGCAAGAGGAAAAAAACAATAGCAAGAGAAAAAAAAGAGAAATAAAAGGGAAAAAGTGAGAAGTGGCTAAGAGCATGTCCAGATCCTGCAGGCACAAACCACTCTGCACAGGTAGTTTGGGTGAGGTGGAAAAAATAGTTGATGAGGAGAAATGAAAGAGATGGCTGACCACATTTCTTTCTAAAAGGAGCACAAATATTAAAATGATGAGCAAAAATACTAGAACAATGAGCTTATTTTTAGACCAAATGGCTGAGGAAAGTTGCTCTCCATGCCAAGAATGCTGAGATCTGTTCTGGAGACACTGACCTTGTAGGCAAGCCACCAATCATCTTTATCCCAGAGGAGAACAGCTTGCACCACAGGAGAACTCCGAAAATTGGCATTGTAAGGTTTACCAGCCACCCAATACCATTGTTAACATTTCTGCATGGGAGTGGGCTAGAAGCAAGCTTATAGAATATGGTTAAAGTTTGCAGCAACTGTGCATCAGTCCAGGAGATGTCGATGATTTCCGAGCATTTCAGGTTATAAGTAGAAGGACTTCTGAGGATTTTGTCTGAAAGGAGATTTTCCTGTGCTCACTTAACACTTCTATTTATTTTTGCCGCCTCAGAATAAGTGCTGCTGGCCTAAGAGCCTTTTCTGCAGCAGCTATCATACAGGCTTGTTGAACAAAAGAGAGTCTTTAAATCAAGACATCAAATTTTTGATTTGATATTTAAAGATATCTAAAATCATTCCTGTTGCTCTAGCTACTACCCAGACAGAAAAGCCCACCCTACCACATCCTCTCTGCGCCATACAAGTTCCTTTGCACAAAATATTGTTCTTTCTCCTAAACTAGCTTACCATCACACTAACTCCCATCACACTATACAAGTTATCTTTTTTGATAAACTTTGAAACACTTGTTTAACTTTGAAGTGTAGCACAAGGCTTATTGTGGTCAGCTCAGAGCTGGGAGGAAGGAAGACCAATCTAAAAGCTATTTAAGATTTCATTGTAAAGTTCAGCTTAGGCCAAACACATTAAATCCTAACTGATAGTCTCTGTTACAAACAACCTATTTAAACTACTTCCTTTGACCTCCTGCTGCCAACTGACTTTTCATTCAAAATGATCAAGGTTACATGAGATTTAACAGAACTCCATCCCAGGCGGAACTTAAGCGTCCAAGTGAAAAATTGAAATTCCCGGTTGAGCATGCGCTGCCTGACACTGGCATAGAGAAATCATTTGGATTTAAGCAAATAAATCATTGTTAGAACAACACTACGACTGCTGGGTATGTAAGGCCTTAGCCAAAGTGACCTTGGGTGCAAATCAATTAAGACTGGAGGTGATCCTAGTCTAGGGTTATCCTACTGCAAGCTTCAAGAAGCTGGAAAGAAAACGAGAAAAAAAAGAAAGTATATGCAATGCACCAGAACCTCCTCCTTTCCTCTTATCCTAAGGCATAGACAAGCAGTCTGCAAGAAAAAAGTTCATCCTGAATAATCTCAGCTCTCACTCCTTACCCAAAACCATGCAAAGACTGAAGAAACTCCAGTGAATAATGTTTGACCCATGCTCCTTTGGTTCCATAGAGGAAAAGCTTCCTTTTCTTGAAGCATAACCTACTTGCATCTTCCCTAGGACAGAGAGAAAAAAAGTCTTTATTGCACATAACTTCCTTATGAGTATTTCCAGAGCAATCCCTCTCCTCTCACCCAGTAGTTACTTCTTCTAAGGCTCTGCTGGGTTTCCCTTCCCTAGAGGGACAAGCCTATGGCACTAATCAGTCTATGCGATTAAGCAGTGACACTCTATTACACACTGCCAGAATGGCTTTCACATCTTTTAAGGCTTTTAGTCATTTAATCCAATTCATTTGCACCCACAGGCATCATGGTTATGCCAAGGTAATATAGTTACAGCATCATTTAAAAAGAGAGACGAATGGAAGTGTTAATTGTTCATGTCAGAGACTTTGAATGCAAATCTAGCCCCTCAAATCCTAAGGGAATTAAGTAATTCGTAGTTACAACTTTTGGCCAGCTGGACTTTTTCAGACATTGCTATTGCTTTAACTACTGCATTCTTATGTGTTCATACCCTTGCCTTTCCTCCCCCTTCAGTTAAGCTTGAGATGTAAAGAGCAACACTTAAGGTACATAATGTTTTCTAAAGCATCTCCAGGTGATGTCCTCTGGATATCAGACACGCACACACGACTGTCATTAAGAGGTGCAAGGAGGAGACATAAACCCTTCCCAATCTTCTTGGTGTCCTAGAGGACTACAAGCCAATTAGGACACTCCATTACAGCACTACACACATAAAGCTCTTGAGTTACAGGCTTCGTATGCACAGGGCTGTGAAAGGATGCGCTAAGAGGGGATTTAACAAATGACAATTGGTACAAAACGATCAGGGAATATTTCTAATATTCCAGGAGCGGAAGGTGCTGAAAACAGGAGGTTGGATGAGACGAATATAGAGCAGGTAAGAGAAATAGGATGTGCAGGGATGTTCAGGGAACGGTGGTGGGAGCAGAGCCAGAAGCAGGGCTGGAGAGACTGCAGAGCAACGAGGAGAGTCATTTTCACACCATCAATCACGTGCCGGCTTCTGCCCAGCAGAAACATTCTCAGGCTTGCTGGCAAGGGTATTGGTTTTCTAGTTTGAAGAAATCACGGCAAAACACATCTAGAAGTGTATTTTGGATGTGTTTCCTAGTGGCAGAGGTCAAAGATGATCTGGATTTAAAAACTCCTCTTTTGAAAGAGTAGCAACAACTTCAATTCAGGCCTGAATTCACTCCCTGTCTCGTATCTCTAGGAGAGAGAGTCAAGTCAAAGTCAAGCCAAAGCCAGAGGAAGACTTCCCAAAATTTAAAGTCAAAAGCTTGCTTATGACCTTCTGTTTTAGGAAAGGTCATTAAGTTTAATGACACAGACTCAAAAATTCTTCAGCTTACGTGACAGTAAAATACAAGTATATTGCTTCAGTGACACTTTTCCCTGACCATAACAAGGATGGGAAGGACTGCCAGACGCCAAACACTCAGAAAGGAACTCTGCACATTATCTTCAGTGGTGTAATTTAAATACAATTTTCCATAATGGAACAGAAAGCCTTTCCATTTCTCTTTCTGAAGCTAACACAAGCCAAGCTATTAGGTTTCCCCTATGGTTAACAGGGCCATTAGATGGCAGTACATCCCAAATTATTCTTAGCGATGCCAATAAAACCCAATTATCACACTGGTGACACAAATAAATGCATTTCATCACGAGTTGACAGTGTAATTGCACATCACAAGCATTTACCATGAAAAATTGTATTGATTTATCTGGCTAACTGGAAATAGAGTGTGAATGAACTAATTATAAGAGACGAGTAGAAGAGAAAGAAAACTAAGTATTACTTCAGAGTAGCAACTTTTATCTGCTGTGATAGGAACCGAATGGCCTTCATTCTGCAATTGGAATGTGCAAGAAAGCCAAGCTTAAAAAAAAAGTCAAGTCAAGCAGAACCAAAAATAGTCCAGTTGTCAGAGATATTTATTAGCATTGCCACAGACTACACGAGCCTCAGTTACAGATGCTGATTGCACCAAGGGCTTTGCAAGCAGCAAAAATAAGCAAACAAGCAAGCAAGCTGCTGCTCCCAGCTGCCTGCACCGTGGCCGGGGTCAGGCACCGCACGGGCACAAGTAGCTCCATATTTCCCATGAGAACGGCCGGGATCATTGCACGGAGCTCATCCGATCGGGGCACATTTCAGTGGCAGATACTTTAACATGAATCATGCCAGTGTTTACAGCACTGCAGAGAAGAACTAGTTGAGTGGTGTGTTTATGCAAGGAAGGAGCATCACGCTATGGTAGCTTGGTGACAATCAAGGCGCAACTTAAGTGCTCTTAAGCTGACCTTGCAGGAATCTACAGCAGCTCTGCTGGTCAGTCACACTGCTAACCTGCTGGAAACAGGGCCACTTCTGCAGGCAGCAGGCTCTGGAAACAACAACAACAATCAAAACAAAACGCTGAGCACGTCAGAAACTTGGTCCAACCTGGGACAAATGCTGATAAGACTCGGGAACATGATATCATCATAGGAGAACTCACAGATGTGGTTTTATTAATTCATAAAACACTATGAGGACTTACTCATCATTATTAGAAATGTCCTCACCCTCCAAGCTGTGGAAAGTCACCACTAAATGGATGTCTGCAAAGGTTTAGGATGCTTGGTCTCCAGGGGAGCAAGGCTCTCACTCTACCCCACTGTGATCAGCACAGGAGCCCATTGCAAAGACAGGCATGTGTAGGAGGGGGAAAGTCCTGGGGAGAAAAAAAAAGAAATGAGTCTTTCTGCTGCTTTCCAACAGGACACCAACAAATATTCCCTTGATGAGCTGCTGGATGACAAAAATTGCAGTTTCATATGCAGTTCATTGCATATGAAGCTACTCCTAAATTTAATCCAGATTTATATTTGACCAAGAGCTATTTGGCAAAACAGGAAGAAAAAAAAAAATATTTGGAGGATCAATGTTGAAAACAACCTGCTGAAATGCACTAAGCCATGGAGAGAAAACTCATCAGTGGGAGACTGGGGTCTCAGGTCTTAAAAAAAATCACCCTTGATTTATAAAAAAAAAAAAAAAAAAAAAAAAAAAAAAAAAAAAAAAAAAAAAAAAAAAAAAAAAAAAAAAAAAAAAAAGCCTTCCTTATCCCAAACCCTGGTTTCAGACAAAGCAGCTGTTCACTTCTGCCTAGTTAATAGAGTATCTAACTGCAGTGCTCTAAAGTGAGACTGCAGAACCTCCTTAAACTCTTACTGCAGCTTGCACACTGATACAAAGCATAAGCTCCATACACACGTACAAACCATCATACTGAACCCTGCACACCTATGCTGTGCAAGTCACAGGGCCTGTATAGTTTTATATTCCACTATTGCTCTAGTTACTGTAAATAGAGTTATGTAGAAAAAGGTGGAAAGTCTTTGCATTTGAGATTGCTGCAATGGAAGAGTTAAAAAGCTAGCAGGCAATGCACCCAGCAACAGCCTCGCCATTACCACCAGCGTTTCTATTGTACTAAGTGTATTACATACTTAATATGTGTTTTTCCTTGCCACCACTTCAGGAAGGATTTGGAAAGTCCATCTGCTCACCATTGCACCAGAACTCACATACAGCACATTCATTCACATTAGCAGGGACTTTATTGCTGTATCTACTTATCCTCCACTTCTTTGTTGCTTTTGGGTAATAAATTTGTTTACAAGATCTCTACAACAAGCAACATTAGATGCAATATAACATAAAAATCAGGAAAGTCTCAGTCATGAAGTAGCTTCCAGGAACAGGCACACTCAAAGCCAGATTTCAGAGAGACAAATCAGAGGGATTACAAAAATTTGATCCTTTCATTCTCTGAACTGGGCCTTGACTTAACTCTCTTAATTAACCTTAGAAATAGTGAAAACTCTTCGGTGTCTCAGTGTTCTGGAAGGGACTCATGCCAGGGCTGTGGAAGGGGTTTGTGGCAAGTCCATGGCATAAAAGAGCACTTTAAAATCATGGGTGATGCTGGGATGAAGAGGTGATACAGGAAGGATTTTAAAACCCTCTGAAATTTCTGAAATTTATTACAAGTCTGAGATAAATATCTCTGAGTATGGGGAGCAGAGCTTTTAGCTTGTTACAACATACACCCTTGCAAACTGTATTTGGGCTCCAGATACACTTTGCAATTACTGTTCAATATGTACAGTTGGGCACCTATTTGTTGACTCTACAGGAAGAAAAACATAATTAGGGAGATCTGGACTTTCCTTTCTCCTTGGATGAAAGGCAAGCCTGCTTAAGCCCACACATCGCACCGCAGTCTCCCGCATTTTGGTGCATCTGCTAGACCCCTGAGCATGGTCCAGTCCTCTGCCTGCTTCTGTTCCACAGCTTTGCTCTCCCCCTCCAAAAGGGTTTCCCATCAGCAGAAGTTTCATCTTGATTTCACATTTCCCCAGAAAAAGTTTGGGTTTAGGCAAATGACCATTTCTGACAACTAAACCTGCCAAGTGTTCTCACTTGCGCTGCCGCAGAGGGGAGGCTGGACCAGCCAGCAAGCAGCACACTGATTTGCAAAGCGGGATTTGCTTTGAGTTGTTCCCTGGAAGGGAACCGGAGTCAGGCCAATGTTCAGGACATGGAGCTCATCGGGAGGTGACCAGATTTCCAATGGAGCCGGCTACTAGTAGCCATCCACCTGCCAGCTCAGAGCAGAGGGCTATACTGCACAGGGAATAAGCCATCCCTGCCGTGGTGTTCATAGCATGCAAACTTATTTGGTAACTCAATCATAGCCAGGACTGAAAATATCACAGAGAAACACTGTGTGACCTGCTAATGTGGAAGCACAGGGGTGAAACTCAGTCTTGTCCACCATTCTCATGAGTGCTGCAAGCCAGGCATATTCCAATACCACACTATACCAGGCCAGCACACAGAAAATTCAGTAATGCAAACACTGTCAGATACCCTCATTTTTCAGTCTTAAGCCATTTCTAAACAAACCGCAATAGCAGGAAGCTGGAGGGATTTACATTTCCCATGAAAGGGCACTGGCTCCCTTGCCTTCATCCAGCACCATATTTCATAAGCGTGGCTGGCAGGACTTAAGAAAATTCCCACCTCCCTAAGGCAGTGCACTGAACAGGAGGAACCCGTGCTTCCTGACAGCCTCCTGGAAAATTCAGTGCAGCTGAAATGCTGCCATTCTCAAAGCTGGAGACCCAGCACATAAAAGCGAAGAGCCAAATATTCTTTTTTTTTCCCCCCGACAGAGGAACATTTCATTTTGAGACCCAAGCATAACCTAGCAGAGCCTTTTGTCACTCCATTGGCTAAAGACTAATTACACTTAAGCCATCGCTGTACACCCCACATGAACAGTGCACGTGCCCTGCCAACACGGTCTTGGAGCAAGAATGATGCCAGGAGCGTGTACTCGTGCTTTGGTTCCTCACAGCTGTTGAGCTGAAGAGCAGAACTACTTGTCAGAGAATACTCAGGTTTCCTTCACTAGGTATCACAGCAAACACCGTCTCCTTGCTCCTACCCTTCTGCAAAAGGCTGTACCCGCACAGCACATGGTCTCTTCCCAGTTCCTGATCCCACACACAGGACACAGCCAGTTGGCTCCTTTTCTTCCTGATGGAGAGGAGGGAGGCCAGAGCTCACGCTGCTGCCAAGATGGCATCTAAGAGCTTCCTGCTGAAAGCAAAGCTGTTAATTCACACCCAGGAGCTCTCTTTGGAAACATGGCACACAGTCTACCTTTTCCTGAAAGTAAATCCTCTGTCTAGCAAGGATTTGTTCAGCAAGAGCAGGTACCATGGGTATACACAGAATGAAACCATGCTCAGGCTCAAGTCTTAATATATATTTGTTAAATACACTATAAATATCTGTTCATTCTGAAAGTCTCATATTTAATATACTTGGCTCAGATTTCCAGCATATTTAACCCCAAAACAGTCATTGCTAAGAGCAGCTTTGACACAGACTCCTTCAATACAAGGAACCCAGTGCTTGCTTATGGTGCAGACACAAGGTGAAGGGGATGTCTTGCTTTAGTTGCTGACAAGCTTATTTTTAGCTTGCTTTATGCTTTCTAAACAAGATGAATCTTGAGGAACTCCTTGCACTAAAAGCAATAGTGTTTGCATGCTCCTGTGTTTATTGCCAGAAAGTAGCTATGTAACAGACACATAGAAGCTATGCACAAAAAAACAAATGCAGCATTAAGAATCTTTGGATTATTACTTGAGGAGGGACAATAGGATATCCAGTCACAACACCTTCCAGCAATAACATAGAGCTGAGGTCAAGCTTTTTGGATCTCAGCTATGCTGGCATTTGTTCCTACAAGGAAGAGTTAGGAGGGGGAAAAAAAAAAAAAAAAAGGAAAAAAAAAGCAAGATTCCCACAGACCTTAAAAAGCAGAAACATCTGTTGCTGCTCTGAACAGCTTGTGTGCTGAGTTCAGCAGCAGAAAGTCCAGCAGCTAGGCCAGGTCTCTGCTTACATGCCTCTGTGCTCAATGGGAAACGATCAGAGACAGTTTCAAGGGACGTATCAATAATTTAGAGCAGCCAACGCAAGCATAAGCAAACAGGAATTAGTGCTCTCTTCCCTCTTCTGCCAGCAAAACTGGGAGATGTTACTGATGCATTAGCTTTCAGTCTCAAACATCGCTGTCAGGACCATCCCCAGCTGACGAGTTGCTCCACATTGCGCATTTGATTTGCTTTCTGAAGAAATAGTTTGAACTGAAACACTGAGCAGAGATTCCACAGATGTAAATTCTGTTCTCAGGGAAGTGATTTTCTGTGTGGCCAGGGAGACATCACGAGTTCTCATTGTCTTGTTTCTTTCTGCTTGAGAAATGAATCCTTGTTTTAGCAACTGTTTTTTTCCACTTGTTTCCCAGTGACTTTTTCTGTGCTTTGGGTATGAGACTTTTAACACAGTATTTAAGATTTCAGATCTCCTAGTGCGAGTTTAAAAAAATGCCAAAGATACTGTCTAGTTATGATATTGATGGTAAGCCCAATCTATAGATCTCTAAATATCTTTTCCAAGCCAAACCTCTCAGTAGACCTGAGAACACTCCCAGTAACTGGGCTGCACAATGATAAGTAATTGCTCTGTAAATGGGTAAAGATTCCCTAAACAACTCTTCATTCTACTTGGAAAGCACCAAGTCACATCAAGCTTGTGGCAACCATGAGTCGAGAGGAAAGACTCTCTGGATAGACTTAGCCTATTGTACCACTTAATCTCTTAAATATTGCATGTGGGTAGTCTCACAGGAATAAAGTCCTGTCAAAGGAAAGAACCTCTTCAGGCCAGATTTTGGGGTAAAAACAGATTCCTTTATTTTGCTTATCGTTTCTTATATAAAAATCATCCCAGTAGTGGGCACAGCTAGCATTGAGGGAAATGAGGTCAAGACCTCTGGACCTGAAGGAGTGAATCTTGGTCCTGCTTTCTCCTCACTTATGTGCTGGCATAAGTCTGGAGTTGCTCTTTCACATCCTCATATCAAGCAGCATGGAGAAAAAAGCTGGCTCAGTTTCTAGGAGGAATCCTCAGATTGAGGAGACTGGAAGAAGGAAGGACTACAGAATCTTCAGAGCTTACATTTATTAATTTAATTATCGCCACTATGGTACAGGGCTGCAGATGAACAAGAACAGGTAACACTTAATGTGAATACCATATATTAAGCAGATATTCCCCACTCCTTATTGACTCTTCCACACATTCCAGTAGACTAGTGCATCCGACTTCCCCCCACACCAGAGCTGTGCCAACTTTTCCCCAAGATTCTTATTTATATCATGTTCCTTGCAGCTCAGCTTTATTACAAGTGACCAATAAAAAGCATTTTCCTTTCATTTGACCCAGAGGAATAGGCTTGTGGTTACCAGTGCTGAAGGTGATGCCTCATTGTCTCCTTATGTTCATGTTGAGAGCCGTATCAGATAGCCTATGCCTGGCTGATGTCTTCCCCTACCCACCAGGGTCTGCTCACCCTTCTCCATAGACCATAGGGCTGTAATAACTATGGCAGTTTGGTCATATTGCTCTTTTACACTGGACTGGTTTAAATAAATATATATATATATGTGTGTGTGTGTATATATATATATATATATATATATATATATATATATATAAAAAAACATCAGGAGTTACTAAAGACAAAGACACCATCTCCAGCTCAGGAAGTTCCTGAGTAGCAAACTACTGGAGCTTAAAGAATACAGCAAAGGGATTTTCACTCTATGCTCACTTTATTAAATTCTATCTGTTATTGACCAACTTTGAAGAAAGAGGAGGCTGGATAGATCTTTACTAGGACTTGTGACAGCATTCTTAGTACATATATTTTGTAAACATAAATCTTCCTTTATAAAAATGTGCCAATTCTGATATAGCTCTGCTCAAGAAATAAGGCTGTCACCTAATGGCCTCAGCCTATATCAATAAGTTTCCCAAGGAAAAAACTCTAGGAAACTACTTCAATCAGAAATCAGAGAGAAAAGCAAAACCCTCCTACCCTTGGCCCAAATTCCACTACACCAAAGACATGCATATTCCAAAATTAGCTACACAACATGTCCAGGGTAAACTTAGTCTACTTGATGTAATAGAGACATAGTAAGAGTGCCCTCTTAGGAGAGCTCCTCCACAATCTAATGGATACAGCATCCTCTGCCCTTCCCCTTGCAGGGAAAGAGAGATGCAGACGTGTAAGGTTACTTCTACCTTGTTCCCATCTAACAGGTGGGTAGTAGCCACTTTGATAGGCTGCAGGCTCATTAAGAGGACAAGCAGAGAGAATCTTACCAAAAAGCCAAAAAAAAAAACCACAAACAAACAAAAAAATGAACAAAAAACCCCACAACCACCCCCCCCCCCCCCCCCCCCCAAAAAAAAAAAAAAAAAGCAGAAGCAGCACAATAATTCTTCCAGAGCTGACCCTTTGAAGACAGCAAACTCAAAATAAGGAACTTCTTAGAATGGTCAACTTCCCCATTTTCTTGCCTGTCTTACAAGACTTAGGGTTTCACAAAGGCCCAACTCGTCAAGACAAGTGCTTGAGAGCGGTGGGGGGGAAGATCAATTCCCTAAAGGTTTCCATCTGTTTCCATTTCAGAGGCATGCCAGATATTGTGATCTGAGCAGAACCAGCTGAGAATTTTTCCTAAAAGCCTTTTCTTTGGTTAGGAAATGCTGATATGTTATAATTTAAACCCTTTGTAAGACTGTACAGTTTTGATAGGATTTATCACATTCAGAGTAAGCAACCTGGTCACTAGACAAAAAGGAACCCCCAAAACAAGATGTCTAGAAATTTTGCCTTAGCACAAACACCTGTGGATATTTGATTACAAAAAAAAATAAAGACCAAGACCTGCTAGGATGTGTCATTTACCTGAAGTCTTGAGAAAGACAAAAGCCAATCTCAAATCTGTTTATCATGCTATAATAGGGTTATTTTCTTCTGTCCTACTCTTTCATTAAACATTATAACTTTGTTTTATGGGGGTATTGAACAAGCATGATCTCAAAAAGGCTTTGGCGCACAAAAATTGTTAATTCTTTACTATCTTCAGATCTCTCAACTAATGAAAGTATCCAACTTGGTTTGTAGTTTTCTTGAAAGCCTGAGGATACCAGATACTGTTTGCTTTATTTTCAGACAGTCTAACACACTTGTGACCCTTGAACTCAAGAGTAGAACAATGTAGAGGTGCACATGCTGCTATCTTTATAAGTAGTTTTACATGAAAAACTAGTTATTTCTCTCCTCCTTACTCTGAGATTCTGACATAGGGAAAAATTCTCATTTTTTATAAGCATCAAAACATTTTTCAAGGAAACTTGCTCACATATATTGTGTTCCATTTGGGTGCTTCTGTTTCAGTATAGATGATTCCCAATTGACCTTGGCCTCTTTCTTTAGCTAATTTTGTCCCCTTATGAAACTACATATAATGATCTTATTAACAAAAATAATTGGGAAATAAATTTTAAAAATGAAAGTTCAGAGAAACAATCTGCTTTCTATCATTTCACACACACAGCTCTTCACATTAACAAATAGATTCAATGACAAGTGGCAGAAGAGGAAGAAGGATATTTATTCCTTTTCATAGGCTGTTTTCTAACACCAGTATGACTCAGTTGTCTAATCCTTACTGGTTAGCAGAATTACTCAGAGCATTAGTAATGTAGAAATTCATTGAAATATCATTCTTACAAAATTTTTCATCTGACATTTTGGGAAAGAAACACGTCTTTCTAAAGTAGAAATGAGAATTAAGCCTTCCATTTCTGTACAGACTGATCATTATGGAGGTGGTTGGTGTCTGGGCTAGAAGAGTCTTTTTTGTAAATACATCCCCATACTTTCTGCTAAGTCCCAGCTTGTCAAAAAAGCCCTCTGCCAAAACCAAGAGCACATCTGTATACAGCACTGGGAATATATGGACTAACACTGAGGTTGTCAGCAACAGTCAGCACTCACCTCCAAGCCATTTAAAGGATGCAAGAGGTTTAACATTGAATTAAATGGCACCAACATTATGTTTCACTAGAGCAGTGCTTTAAAAACCCATGTATATAGCATGAGGTAATGGTCAGAACACAGGCAGAAAATTTAAATTTTGGCAGGCAGTCAAAAACTAAGAAAATACATTTTACACCTTTTTGCACTGAAAGGATCAGGGAAAAGAACTGGTTCTCATGAGTTCAGCAGCTTTTCGGTGTAGAGTCATGCCTTTTGGCCAACTGGAGTAATTAGCAGAGCCATATATGTGCTAAACAGCCAAGAAATAACCCTCAGAGAACGCAGAGTGCTGGTTTGAAGCACTCAAGCAGCTACAAGAAGGAATATTTGGATAAAGCAAGATCTGTGGTAGTATTTAAGGGTGTGGGAAAGGAGGAGTCAGAAGAGAGTAGATCTGCCCTACTAGCTTTACGGTATCAGTATAGAAAGTGCTCATCTCATCTCCTACCACCACAAAAAAAGTGAAATTTCTTGCACAAAACCTTTACTCAAACCCTCTACACTAGCAGGCTTCAAGCACACACATATAGCTTCAAGCCCAGAATCAATTGAGGGTTTAAAATTCAAAACACCTACCAAAAAACTCTAGCCTTCAAAACAAGCTGAGTTACTATCTTATAATCGAGTGCCTTATGGGCACACATCTACCAGGAATGTCTTTTCTTCTAAATGGGGTGGACTAGGAG
The DNA here is from genome assembly GCA_013398315.1 of Nothoprocta pentlandii. Lineage (NCBI taxonomy): Eukaryota > Metazoa > Chordata > Aves > Tinamiformes > Tinamidae > Nothoprocta > Nothoprocta pentlandii. Next base: position 194,406 of record VZSG01000998.1, read on the forward strand.
ATGCTTTTCAAGCAAGACTCGTCTAATTTCACTCTTGTGCACTTGATTTTTTTTAAATGAAAATAGCACTTTACAGACATCTAGAAATCTCACAGATTTTAAATAACTCAGATCATGCATAATTTGGATTAAAACTTTGTATAACATAGACACATTCGGCAATGTTTCCCAATGAACAGGGCCTGACTATATATGAAAATTAGAGAAAAATGTTATTGCAGATCATCTCACCACATAGATGCTTAACATTAGAATTAAAGAAGTAACTTTTATGCTAGAATTACCACTCTTCAAGGGGAAGTGGTATAAAGGCTATATTTCCCCCCCTCTCCTTTGATGTCTGGAAGTCTTTGATTAATCACAGACACTTTTTGGAAACCAAGTAACACCCACTCCTGTAAGAGACATGAGTTACCTGCAGCTTTCAACACCTACATCCAGCTCTGCAGCACCTGGGGCTGTCATTTCTTGCAGGTCACCCCAGTAATCATAATGAAGGTCTAAGTAGTGAGTAGTTATTTCCATGACGGGGGCTTGTTCTCCCACCCATTTTAGGTGAATCTGAGATTTGAGGGAAACTGGGGCCAGCCACCTGATCCTCAGGCCCCTCCAAATTATACAGATGTGTTGCGAGGCTAGATGTATGAGGACACAAGAACTCTGAGATGTAATAGTGGCAACAATAGCAAAATCAGGGAGTAAAGAGAATTACAAAAAGTCAGACCCACATCCAACCTACTAAACAAGTTCAAATAATTATGCAGGAACCAATCAATTCCTCAATTTTCTGAATTTAAGAGACAGTTCATTTATACTGTTATGCTGTAACCATAACCTTGGTCTGCATAGGCTCTCCCTTTTTACAGCTGCATGCAATCACTGCAGGAACTCTATCAGCAGTTGCCTGTGATTGAAATGACCATCAGTTCAACATCTGTGTGCTCAGTGATTGCAGGTCAGCCCCTGATTATCTGTAAATGGAAGTTATTATGAAAAGAAGGTACTGGGGAGGAACAGCAAAGGAACAGCTCCATGAAAAGCAGACCAAATATTTACATGGATTTTGCCCCCGTAGAATTCAATCACCTCCTTATGCAACATGTATAATTTATCATCACATAATTTGATGAGGTAGGAGATTGTTGGTGTTCTCCCTGGAGGTGAAAACTCAGACAATGCAACTGAATTTGAAAAATACTATAGAAAGATTCTGCCGCAAAGCCAGGTATTAAACATAGAAACATTTATGTTAAAAAACCAAAAATCTTAACCGTTATGTTAAGAAACCAAAAATGATCTTATAGTAAAATGCTCTGGACTGAGAATGAAGTGCTCTCCAGTCTCCAGGAAAAGACACTACAGTCTCAAAATACTTCACAGATTTTAGAGAGCCTTTCCACATTAAAAAGAGGAGGAAAAAAGTGTCCAAAATACTCTTTGCAGGAAAGAGGTTCCACATCAATATATATAAGATATTTCTACTCTTCCACGTTTTCCAAAAGTAGTTTAACATAGTTTTTCATTGACAACAAAAAAAATAACGACAAAGCAAACACTTTTTGATACAAGTTCTATTGAACAGGGTTGAAAGTGCCACATTATGTGAAGGCAATAACCCCATGACCCACCTTAACAGGTTTCCTCTTTTTTCCTATAGTTTTTTCCACCTTATTTCAGATGCAAATTAAGTCAATTTCTTTAACTTCTTTATCTTTTCAGTGAAAAAATAATCAAAATAACATATTCTTGCTTTAACTGTAAAACGATGAAAAGCCTTGTGAAAACAGAGTGGAATCCCTAGAGCTCTCACAGCTCCACATGACTCAGGGGACTTGTATCTCAAGTTTACATCTGACTGCCGACCAGGGTTCAGGGTAGTCTCGAGTTCAGGGTGTACCCACAGTGTTCTCCCAGGCCAAGGTTCACTTTCAGTCAAACCAATTTGTAGAGGAGAATGAGCCTCTTCACATGATAAACAGACTAGTCCACAAACACAAGCAACCAGAGACTATAAATCCATTACAAACCCTCTAGAATGACACTCAAATATCCCTCAGAGCTATTCTGGTGGATATTCAGAGCATCCTGCAAGTAAATGGGAGAGACTACTAGCCTCTACCTTGCTCTTGGCAAAGAAGTTTGAAGAACTTTGATTCAGGAAAGACAGATGAACAGATGGGAATCTTATTGTCCCTACCACACTGAGGCAAAAGAGCTCTCCTGTGCTCTTTCCAGGTGAACAACCCTATTTCATGCCAGCCTGCAGAACTAATGTTATCTTCAAGATTAGGACATACGTTTTTGCAGTGGTTGACATCCAATGTGTCCTGTTCCTAGACCTGAGGCAGTAGAATACTACCTGAAAGTATTAAGTGCTTTCTGAACCATTGTCCAATTTTGGTGCTTTCTGAACCATTGTCCAATTTTGGTGCTTTGTCACCAAGGCCTGAAATACAGAAAGCAGCTTATATGATGGCTTGTACCTGTTTCTAGCTTGTAAGCAGAAGTACCTGCAAGGTGCTGGACAACCTAAAGGTCAATGCATCTGTGTTCCACATTTACATTTGGAGGCAGAGAAAAAAAACAAAGAAATCAACTTGCTAGCCCAGCTTCTGCAAGTGTTTGGTACAGACATTTTTAGAAGCTGTTCCTTTATACTTGTGAAAGCATGAAAAGAGAGTGTAGGAAACATCCCCCCCAAAAAATCAGATTTATTACTCTTAAAAATGGGAGGATATCAAGTTGTATCCTCCAGAATACTCTTAAAATACTACTAAGACCTCCTATGCACAAGAAGAACTACAGAAAGAACCCAGACTGCTTTCTTTTGATGCCGCAGCCTTTTTGCGTGACCATAAATACATACCAATCCAATTCCCATCATGATTTACTCAAAAGGATTATAGTAGCACCAAGTAAAGAGCACGGGTCATTTAATTCTGCAGTTCTGTACTTAAACCACAAGACTTTCTTACTCTACAGAGGACAGCCTCAGACACAGACTAAGCTTGTCCTCTGTGAACCACACACGATTCTTTTTGTCCTAACCAACAACCCTCTACACAATAAAGAGCAAATCAGAACCAGATGTTAAAAGAGAAATAAAGAAAGAAAAGGAGACTACAACAGACACTCCTATCGTTCATCTACTAGTTCAACCGATGACCCAAGTTCAACCTCCTGTAAGAGCCATACAACAGAATATGAAGTGCTCCCCATGCCAGAAATGAAAACATGCAGTGAAAGAGTCATTAAACCTGAATAAACTGACCCGGAGTTCAATAAACAAGCTTTAAGACACTAATGATAAGAAGATGAAACATCCAGTACAAACAAGAATATCGTTGCACAGCAAGAACTCATGGAAGCTGTTTAAGACGCAAAGAGGCCTATCAACTTCGCCTCAAAATACTTGCTGTTTATTTCCACTTATCTTTTCTGCAGGTACAACACATGTCTTTTGCAGGGACAGGCTGACACATACCTTTACTGTATGGTACGGTTCAGATGGCAATGATTTTCGTTACAGACCTACTCTGCCACACTCCTGTGTCTCTGATTAACTTTTGTTAGCATTGATCAGAGCTGTGCGTCCCAGGCAGAGAGAAAATACAGCACCTTACCAGTCCTTACCTCCCAAAGGGCACAAAAGTTCATATGACAGCTGCTTTCCAGGAGGTCTAAAGGTTAGGAATATACAAGCACTAAGCACTGGATGGACACAGCTCCACGTGAGGCCTACAGCTCACAAGAGGCACGGAACACAAGCTAAGAGCGTTACAGGGAGACCCAGCTACTGGTGAGAGTGTTCAAGCTCTAGATTTTGCCTTTTTATCCTTTAAATTTCACTGTTCTCTCTCTCCAGTTTTTTTTAAATGCATTGCATTCCCTAGACTTATTTTTCTTTTATTTGAGAGGGAAAGAGGTACTGTAGGATGAACAGAGCAAGAGGGCAAGCACATGACAAGCTTAAGGGATAGTTCTGTTCAGAAACACACCAAAGAGTTTAACAATATGCTGGGTACTTGCACTTGCCAATAATCCACAAGCACAAAAATAAAACACAGGTCTATCTCAAAATTCATCAAATTCCTGAAATCAAATTTAATAACTACACGGTCATGGTCCTCCAGTCACACTGGTGGTAGCAGCCACAGAGGAGAAACTCAAGTTCAGGCCCCCTGTCAGGTTTTTACAGTGGAGGCTGTGCTTGTGACCTAGCTGAGCAAGGAGGATGAGGATGGCCATTGGGTCCCCAACGCCTCAAGTGGTCATCACAGCACCTCAAGTTGAGACAGTGATGGTGAGAGGGCTTGCTACTGTCGTGCCTCTTGGAATGATTTATGACTGCTGCTCATCAAAAGCCAGTATTGGTCAGTTTGCCTTGATGTTTGGAATCACTCCTGAGAAACCTCTCCAATGCTGCATTTGGAATCTCTTGTTTTTCCAAATCTCACTGTCCCAACAGTGAATTCCACTGGAGAGAATTCCAGTCCCGAAGGACAGGATTCAGCGCACAAACATCTGCTAAGCTGGGCATCAAGAGTGAGGTATTTCCATAAACCTAAAGGGTTGGACACGTATCTCCTTCCTACCAGGAGGAGAGAGCTGGGGAAGAGAGATCTCTTACCTAATCCAGGTATGCAACACCTAAAAATTAGTGTGCTAGTCTAAAAGCAGCAATTCTCTCAGTCTGAACACCTCAGCGTTTCAGTCAATATGTCTTTGTTGAGGCCATCTTAGGAGCATTACACCAAGATTGATCACAAACCCAAGGAAAAGTGTTATACGTGTTATCTCAGCAAGTAGAAAAGTGCACAGTCCTCCTGCCACTCACCTCTTTGCGAAGGATCCCCACATTTTTTCCACTGTTCTTCCTTTTAATTTTGGAGGCCCTTCAAACATCTACTATCTTATTTTTGTCTTACGTAAGAGCTGACTTCTGATCTATTCTAAT
>VZSG01000998.1:199488-214306 GCA_013398315.1 Nothoprocta pentlandii
ATTCTAGAGAGCATATGAGTAGCTTTTTACTATTTGGATGAGCTCTGCCCACAAACACCAGCTGTCAAGCAGATTAAGAAGCCCCCCAGCACTGCATTACCAGAGAAGTGACGACCACCCCAGCGCACCCTCGTCATAGGGGATCTCAAAAACCGGGGCAGAGTTTGGAAGCACTTCCCCTGTCTCCTCTTTCTGTGCAGTAACAGCACCACCTTTTGGCTCCATGCACAATGCAGCGAGTTGCAAGGAGCTGACATTTCCAAGAGCACGCTGCTCCAAAAAAAGCTCTTCAGGTGGCTTAATGGTGCTCACTCCATCTACAAGTCTTGTCTGAAGAAAAGGGGATCTCATGAGCTCATGAGTCAAGGAGTCATTCAGTCACCCAACAGCCTGTCACCTGAGTGCCTTTTTCCCCTAACCCAATGACTTTCCAGATAAGATAACTGGTTAGCAATTAATTCCACCTCCACCCAGCTCTTCATCCCAAGCCCAGCCAAGTGAGTCCTAGCACTGCTTAGAGCACATGGTCAGTTTAAGCCCTGAGCACCCATAAACATGCCAATCCGTTGACCCGTCTCTAAGAGGGCCTAGTAGCACAAGGCCACCCAACACAGGAACAGCAGGCACAAGCACAGCTTCCTAGAAACAAGCAGGAGTGAACAGTGCGTCTGAAGCTGGGTGTGCAGCTTGCAGGGACACAAAATCAGGGGAGGGTTTTGAGCTGAGGCAGTAAGAACCTGAGATACGAGAAAAGAGATTACAACTCACACTTAAACCCTCACCTTAAAACTGCTTAAGCCAAGGGCTGAAGCGTTGCATGATTGTCTTCTTAATTGTCTTCTTTTGCAGATGGTTCCAGTCCTACATATACATATATATATATATATACACATATATATATATATAAAGCACAACTTAGAGTAACTACTACAGTACAAACCACAGTTATGGAGCAGTTCCCTCCCTTCCTCCACCCCCAGCTCTGATAAAAACTTCTTATTTCATCAGTCAAATTCACCTCAGCTGAGTTCTGACCCTCCTGCCTGCCTAAGAGGCTCTTCTAATCAGAGGTCAGGTAGAAAAGATGCCCTCCTTTAATGGGGGTAAATGTAATTCAATTCATTTCCAGTAAGGCAACTGTTTTGTTCAGAACTCAGTAGAATTCACTTTATTTTGGGGGTAAATCTTTCACTTATAACCCCTAGTAAAACACTGTGCACAGTGTTTATGACATCAGAACCAAACCACTTTTAAAAATCATTAAGCAAAGGTAACCGCTGTTAGAGGATTAATTAGAAGATGCAGAGCAGGTGATCTTAGAAGCCTAAGATTACATCAGTTACAGGCTGACTCATATTCCTCTGGATTACACGTGTATGTCTTGATGTTTACAGTGGTAGAAAGCAAAGTAGCCAGGTTATTCATAGATACCTACCTTATGATTTGGAATGTATTCCAGTAACCACAAATTAAAACCATTCTATCCAGTCAAATTAATAGTCATTTGAAATCTCTTTCAAAATCTAAGAATAATCATGCAACAGCTTTCCTCCACTCCTTTTGATTGGGCTGTAAATGACTCCAATTACTATTGTTTTACTCTTCCAAAGCCCAGCAGCCTTATTCCACTGTGCAATGTAAACACTAGCGTACACAAACAACACCATAAACTGCAGAGTCGATGTCATGATCTCATCCACACACGTGTTGGCAATCTCTAGAAAGCTAACGCAGAAGTAGGCAAAATGCTTGGTGTGTTTTTGTCTCTCCCAGTTCAGTTCCTGCAAGAGCTTGACTCAAAGTAGCTCTTTGTATTTTTTAGAGTCATATTTTGGCTAATCAACAGCTATCTCTGGAATGAAAACTTGGCTGAAATGGGCCTATTAGCCTTCCTGTCACAGTATCTAATCTGGTTCAAGTGAAAAACAAATACGCAAAGACTAGAACAATGTTTGCCTGTTAAAACCACCTAGATGAAACCAGCATAGGAAGGAAGGAGCAAAGAGCTCAGGTATTTTTACATGGTAGAGTTGAACACAGGTCTTACCAAAGCCACACAGTTCCACACACTGAACTTAAGAATGGATGCACTTGTTCGGGGTCAGGGGAAGTGCTTAGTAAGTCTTAAGTTTATTACAGCATGGCCTGGAAGTATCTGGGATGCCTTAGACAGAAAGACCCAAGAGGTACTGAAGATTTTCTGCGGATTCCTGATTCTAGCCAGCAGAGAGGAGTTCAGGCAACCTCTTACACTGATTGACACCTTGGTTGTTCCATCTGAAGCCAGCAAAGACCACCAAGAGACCAGAGCTGCTAGAGAGAATTGCAGAGGGTCATAGAAAGCTATTTGATGTGCTTTGCTGTCTTAACTTAATGAGATCTAAGAAATTAATCATTCTAATTCAACCATAAGATGAGTGCAGATAGCGAAACAACTCTTCTTAACAGCTCTGAGGGTATCTTTGATAAGATAGCTAACTTCCAGTGTGAAGTAATCACAATCATTTCCAAGCTACCACAGTGGCCATGAGAAGTACTGTGCGATATATCAAAGCCAAACAGAAAATCAGTGAGGGAAATAAGGAAAATGGCATAAGAAAGCAAATATATATCTTAATTCTCTCTTATGGGCAGACAACTCCCCTACCAATAAATAGTGCAAATGTTGCACTCATATTAAGTTGTTGTCCTAGCTTGTCCTAGAATAAAACAAACTGGAGGTGCCAGTGTCCTAGTAAGCGGGAGCCTTGGCAGGGCTATGCCGTGGCCTTCCCTTCGTGGCAGACACCCGTGGAGCTGGCTCAGTGCGGGGCCACTGGCAGGAGAACCGCAGAGAGCAAGCAATGAGCCAGCACATTTGGGATGTGATCTTATTCCTTGGAAGCTGACAAATCCTCACCTGTCTCGGCCTCGGGCTCACACACAGCAGAAGGAGCGAAGCCACCGGCAAAGGAGCCGCTTCATGTCCTCGTCTCCAAGAGCTGCAGACTCTTCTCTATCCAAAAGGGCAACCCACATTGCCACTCCACTGCAGCAAGGTCCTCTTATCCAGCCAGGACCCACTGCCTGGCACGTAGTGAATGAAAAGGTTTTACTGTGCTTCACAGGAGCACATATTCACCGCTTCTAAGTGATCTTTGAGAGTCTTTCATTATTGGGAATGTTTTTCAAGGATTTTTTTTCCTACAGTTCACATTTTACCAGCAGGTTTCATTTTATTTTGGGGGGATTTAAGTCATGATGTTTTACATTGCTGAAGTGGCAATCAGCTCTTTTCCTTTCTGTGCTCATTCTCATCCAACCCCAGGTTCCCATTACCTGCCAACTAGCCTTGCCTGTACACGGGTTCCACCACTATCAAAGTCAGACCCATCCTGGCACCACACCAGCCCTCCCTCCTGAGAATAGAATTTCACACATAAAAGCAAAATTACCATCTACAACATCCTCTTCTTTGCTTGCACTCTCCCCAGAATGGGAAGAAGATGAAAACACAACTTCCTCCATGAGCCAATGGCACTTGTAGGGCACAACAGTTTTGAAGCATTCTCCTTATTACCGCTGCTGCGACGACTTATGAGGAACTTCTGAATGTCTTGTGACATAAACTTGACAAGAAAATGGAAGACTAAATTTAACACTGGTAACTGAAAAAATAGACATAGGGGGAAAAAAAAACAGCAGTTAAAAACTCAATGTTTGACTTGCATGGTCTTGCAAATTCAGCTTCAGCTGAATATCCTGTCTTTGACTTAACATCATACTTTATGGAACAGCTAGAGTCACTTCAATAAAACAGCTTCAGTCTAGCAACTTTCTGGAAATTATGAAAATGCAGAAGGCATAATTCTGTTCTCACCATAATTTGCAACATCACTGAAGTCACCACTCAGCAGATGAGCAGGATCCTTCAGATTCCAAGCCTGGGTGAATCTCCCCATCAGGGGATAGGTATGAAGTCTAAAAGAGGACTTCAATCCACGGAGCCACGTGCATTTCTAAAGGCTCACAGATGTACACCTTGCCCTCCCACTCCTGCCAAAATGCTCTGTGTGCTATACCTCACACTTCTCTTTTTGTCCAAGCAATGCCATACACATCTGTAAGAAGGACATCAGCCCAAATATTATTGGGAGGCCACCTTGTGACTTTTTAGTGTAGGCCTCACCATTGGCACTTGTCAAGATTAAAAAAGCACAGCTTAGTTGCTCTAACCCTTCTAATTCAGAGCTGGACATGCATTTGTATAACAAATATTTGTATAACAAATATTTGTATAGCAAATGCATGTTCGGGGCTATCTTCTCTTCTACAGCAGTGAGCAAAAGAATCTGTCTTTTTCCACTTCCTTTTCTTAAATTTTAATCCATGAAAGATAAGGTTTTTTAATCATGCTTCAGCTTTAACATACTGTTCAGGACTAAATATTACAATACTTAGGTAGCAGAAGGAACTAGGGCTTTCACAATTTACAGACAAGGGAACCAAGTCACAGAAATTATGATTTTTTTTTCCAGTTTAGTCTTGCCCTTATGCAGCTTTATTTTGAAAGCACTCTGCTATAAATATAACTATATTGTGTAATCCTGTTAGAAACCAGGAGTATTCAGACACTCAAACCTCAAAAAAGGAGTCAAATAATTGCAGTCATTAGATGCTTTTAAAATATTTTTGATTTTAGAGTCAGAGAAAACTATTGAAAAAGACACCCAAACATGACATATTGGCTGTTGTCCACTAGGTGTCATTTTTGCTCACTGTTACTCTCTTGCTGGAGGTTAATTACAGTAGGGAGAAGACAAGAAGGCCTTTTCCTTGCAAAGAGAGAAACGCGAGAAGAATCATTGCTTTCCAAGGTGACTCATGGTGTTTGGGACAAGAAGCTGTGGCATATGCAGAAATGATGGCTTGGTGTGAAATCTCTCCGCAGAAAATTGGAGCAAAACCCAACAGTTTCTGGACAGACCCAAAGATCTTCACAGGCAGGTCTGGGAAGCTCAAAACCCAATCTGGAGGGTTGATGTGCTGTAGTAAGGTCTCTTCACTGGGGGTACTGTCCTTTCCACCTCTGTATATCCTTGACCATGCCTTGGTGGTGCCCCGTCACCACTCAAGAATCAAAACGAAGTCAGAAGCTCCAACAGGAAAAACCCAGCATGGCCACCTGTGGCAAGGTAAGAAATTATATAAATCACCCACTTGGTCCCTGCTTAGGAAACTACCACCCTCACAGGAGAGGCTGAAGAAAGCCTGTACCCCCCAAAGGCAAAGCCTGGCATGGATCTCTATCAGAAATATTTTAAGCTAAGAGAGGGTGCTTTGAAGTCCACCTGAGCATTTCCTTTTGCCAGGTCAGGAAGCGTGAGGACGGCCCTTGTGAGATGGACCAGGCAAACAGCAGAGCAGGTCTGGGCCTTCCCTTCCACACCGCTGCCCATGCAAGAGGGCTCGCACATCCACAGGAGAAGTTACCCAGCTACGTGCTAGTGGAAACCATGGTGCAAAAGAACTTCTTGCTGGCGGCCCACAAAGCTTGCAGGTGGTGTGAGGTCCAGATATGGAATTGAGTCAGCTCCAAAAACAGAGCTCCAGATGGCTGTTCAAATGCTACTGGAGCTGTACCCGTTTGCTCCACACAACTCCAGGATGGAGGCAGCTGGGAACATCAAAAACACAGGCTATTTCAATTTCTGGTGCTTGAGATATATTTTTTGGTTGGTTGGTTGGTTTCTTTGTATTAGCATCAGTAAGAGATACAAGACTGAACGGACACAAGGCTGAAGTATTTTTATGACTCGGAGCTTAGCTATTAGGTAGACCCTGCACTTTGGGTATTCACATGCTCAATCTCTGGCCTATTAACACAGTGCCCTACCTCTGAACCAGCACATCTACAGAAATCTCAGCCTGATGCTACTCAAAAATCATTTCTATGCATCTTCCTTGCTTTCCATAACTCCAGTGAAGTTGAAAACTTGTATGACTGATCTGCAAACTACAACTGCACATAGAGAATTTCTACTCAAATGCCTTCACTACTTTTGAACAGAGCTCACAGGAGCATCACTTGCATGCAGAACAGACACAATCCTAAGAGACATCTCAGCCTTAACAGATTAGAGCACCAGAAAAAAAATGCATTTGATCTTCCCAATAATGAACATTGTTGTTCATAAGGACTACCGATGTGAAACAAGCTTTGCACTGTGCATCCAGTCCTGCTTTGGTGAGCCGAGCCTACCCAAGCCCTGAGTCCTCCAGACACCAGCCGTGCAAACACCACAGCACAGCTGGGCAGCTTGCAGCACTGTTGCTGCACATCTCATGTTGCTTACTAGAGAAGCAACTAGAGAAGATATCATTTTGATAGACTTGACTGTTTTCTCCATCCCAAGTAGATCATTAGATTCTAAAATATGTTTTTCACTCCAAATAATTTAGAGAATGTTATTGCTTCTTCTCTCTGTTGCATAGATGACTCACAACTGCTTACAGCGATATGATAAGAATTACAGTCATGTGATAAGAATTTCATCAGCTCTAACTATATAATACTGATTCTGTCCCCTAACTTGAGGAATTCATGCAGCTGAGAGTGTGAATTTCAAATACACAATATTAAATTAACCATTGCAAAATATTTCTGTGCATGAGTGAGCTTTGCATGAAGGCCCAACACACTCATGACTGTGTTGACTGGAAGTCATTTTCATTTGAAGAGCTGGCATTTTTTTCCAGAGTGGGATTCACATCCTCCAGTTGTGTTGGCCAAAATTAACGAAGCTCAAAAAGTTCCTGAAGGAACCTGCCACTTGCATATAGCTGAGCCTCAAACCCTTTCTTCCAGAGCACTATTTCTCTAGGTTAAGAGTAGAATCCTAGAATCATAATGATTGTAAAAGACCTTTGAGATCATCAAATCCAACTATAAACACCATACCACTTAAACCACATCCCTAATTGCCTCATCTATACGTCTCTTGAACACCGCCAGGCATGGTGACTCCACCACTGTTCAAATGCTTTATTACTCTTTCTGAGTTGATTTTTTCCCTAATATCTATCCTGGATCTTCCCTGTCACAGCCTGAGTGAAAGTGAATCTGAAGACTATGAGTTAGGAAAGCGGCATCTCACCTTCAGCTTTTACAAGTAAGGACTACAAAGGGATTTCCTTGCTTCTTCAGCCATCCAGCAGCAATAAAGCAAGATAAGAGGCACCTAGTGAAATCTAGGTGAATGCAAATGCTTCTCTTCAACAGCTTGTTCAGGCAGATAAACTCCTGATAGTTACACAGATGAATGGTGTCTCAATCAGACAACATTAACTATTGAACAAACCACATCTTAATGCTGCAAAAGAACTGCTTAGCTCCCTTTGCTCGAGGGGGTGTGTTACCTTAGTTGGATAGAGAAAATGGCATCATTCAGACAGGTCACCATAAAGGATAAGATGAAGAAAAAAATCAGACATCACCAATTATAAAATAATAAAAAAGATACCTACAGTAAGAAAGACATCAAGGAAAGTGTGAGACATTTCACATAGTTTGAAATGGAAAATATTTCTGTTCTGCCTTTTTAATGCTTTTAATATATGTAGATACAAAAGTTTGACACTAGCTTCTGTGTCTACACAATAGTCTACAACTATTGTCATTGATTTCAACATATTTTGCATGCTTTGAAGCAGAGACTTTTTTTTAAATTAAGTCTTTACCTTCGGGGATTGCAACCAGCAAGCAATGTCTAAGAAGCTACATTTTCACAGCATTTAAGAATTTAGATATTTAATTTCCCCTGCCCTAGTAGAGTTTGCTTTACTGTGGTTTCTGAAAGAGTAAATCTTCTTTAATTTTTTCTTTTTTTGAGGAGTGATTTGATATCTGAGATATATGAGATACAACCTGTACAAAGCTGAAGAATGGGAAGGAATTTACAGGGCTGTGAGGATTTCAGGGGTGTCTCACTACTTCACTAGGCTGCTGCTGGACAAAGTGCTGTCTCGTGCAGAGCAACATGTAGGCTTTTCTGTGAGAGTGATACAATAATACTCATTTTGCAGGAGATTTTGAAGTCATCCCCCTATCCCTCCCTGATTATCTCCTGCAAAGCCTTCATTTCCACAGGATTTTATGTATTGCTCAAACACTTAGGTTTGCCTTTTTTCCCCTCCGAAGCAGAAGCTCGCTGTTTCCACATAAATGGCACGAAAACCCCTGTTTTCCAGGAAGCAGCATGAGCAAAGCTTCAATAACAGCTTCCTGCACTGAGCCCGCTGCATCATCCGAGCTCAACAGGCTTTGCTTGGTCTGTGGTGAGGTGATGAGCAACCACTTAGGTTTAGAGGCTTCGCTGCTGATTCCAGGGCAATCTTTCCCCTTCAGATGGAAATAGATAGTTCTTTTGGCCAATGCCTTTATCATCTGTCCCCTACACCCCCCTTCAGGTGTTGACATCTTGCTCTGAAAATCAAGAAGTTCTCAGATTCCTGTTCATTACTTTCTTTCCTTTTTTTTCTTTTTTCAACAGACACTTTTACATAAATATAACTGAGCCTTGATTGCTTTGTCCATGTTAACACAGGGATAGAAAATGGGGAAACAAGATTTGCTACATGGATGGCAGAACACAGTATTTTGAAGGAGTCTTCAAAGCATCCTTTGCACTGGAAGCATAGTTCAAGCTGCCCAACAGAACGCCAACACTTGTAACACTTGTGAGCAGAGGATCCGCTTCAATTAAACATTTCTGCCTTCAATTAATACCTCTCATCAGAGTAATTAGGATGGGGATCTGAGGGCCAAAGGCCAGCAGGTCTGAAGCCAACTCACCTGTTAGGGAACAGTGGCACATGCCATTGGGGACCTATCTCTGGGATGGGCATTAAGGGGAGGGATTATATATGACCGCAACAGGAGTTGTATCAAGTAACTTGGGTTTGCTAAGCTGGAGAAACAGAGTATCTGATCTACAGGAAAACAGAGTGTTTGATCCTCTGATTACTGGCATGGGACCATACAGAAAGAGGAATTTGGTAGGATTGTTTATTTAATGAGTAAGTCCTCTCAGTCTTTGTCCTCTGTGCTTAGAAAAGAGCAACAACTTCCATATAGCATTTGTCCCACAGAAATCAAGTGAAGAAAGGCAAGATAAATTATTACCCAAGAGGATTTCCAACTGTGAGCCTGTGGTTAGGCTAAAACTCTATGACAAAACAGCACAGAGAGAATCAACAACAAGCAGAGTGACCTCCCATCACGCTATCCAGCAACGTAATCATCAGCAGAGCATCTGAGCCCAAAGAAGGAGAAGTAGATGTATCTATAGACTCTGCAGGAAGGAGAGGAGCACAGTTTTGACTCCCATAATGGATACTGGGGAGCTTTGTGACTTTTATTTCCCCGACAAAAAAAAATTTTTTTCCTCTCTTAAGCTTACAACTTTTAAACTTTATTCTTTTACCTTTACACTTTTAAAGGACCCTTTCTTCCCACATGCCTGCCATAGCCACACTGTTAACAATGCCCTAGATATTAACCAAACTGTGGAAAAGTCCATTAAGGCTAAAACAAAGACAGGTAGAGGTAAATGTCAATTGTGCTGGCTATTGCCCGAAGCAAACCTTCAAACATGTAGTTTACTATTTCCTCTATTTCTTTCATTATATATTAGATGTATATAGCTTATGATTTCATGGGCAAGTTTTGACAACTACTTCCTCTTTTGGATGAAAGTTTTTCTTGGTCTTGACGACTACTTCCTCTTTTGGATGAAAGTTTTTCTTGGTTTTGTTCTTAAATAGACTCTCCCATCAGCGGAATTTCTATGTGTACGATCATAAATTAAAAACTGTTATCAGACATACCTCAGAAACCAACAGATTTTCCTAAGTTTATGCCTGCAAATGTGCTTCAGCATTCCTGGATTTATAAAATGAAGTGCTGTTATATAACTCACATTTCTGGCAAATTATCCAAATAAAGAATGAGTCATATAAGCAGGCAGGTGATCAGATGATGATTTAAGACCTATCATAACCAGTCTGTGTATCATCAAATCCTGTACAGAAGTTTAGCTGCACTGACAAGGAATGAGCTAGAAGTCAAAAGCATGAAAGGATTCAGAAGCAGACATATATTTGGGAGATTAATTACAATTCATTATATTTAATATATATGAAATGTATCCTCTGAATCAGAGAATCCTTAATCTTCTGGATTGCCAGAAATTGGTAGAATAAAAAACTGGAAAGACTACTTTGTACTTATTTTGGTTCTGATATTCTAAAGGACCTTTTTTCCATAATGATCACAAGAGGCAACTTTTTCAACTATCTGGTAATGTTTAATGTTTTGTACTGTGTAGATTCTCCCTCATGCCCAAAGCATGGGATGAAATCTTTTAGAAGCACAGGAACAAGTACTCATCCCATTGTCCCAGGGACCACAACAATCTTTCTGTTACTGTTTTGCAGTTGAATGTCACTTCGGCAAGAAGAGATCATATTCCTCTTAGAGGCTCCACTCCTAATTATATTATTGCCACATAACCCTGGGCTCATATTTGGAAATTCCCTAAAATTGCCTTTTATCATTGAGTGTGGCCAACAATCAATACATATGGATCATATATATATATATACATAAATCATGAATTATGTACATATATATCCATATAAATTGATTGTTGGTGGGAAAGGAAGAGCTATATGTATCCAGCTGAAATGACCTTAGATATTAAGAGAACAAGCATGAAAAAATCTCTCTTCGTAGTAGAGTGCACCTGAAATGGTCTGTTACACACTGTAACTGCAAACTCCTGAGTAGTAGTAGAAGTAAAAAATATATATATCTATATGTACCACAGCTGCAACTCCTGGAGATTTTATTCTTATGGAATCTGTCTTTCTCTGTGTTCTATAAACAACACAGAATGTTCTACTCCTCGGGTCAAAAAGAGTCTGTAAACCACTAAGGTTTGTGACCTCACCGGAGGTCACAGATTAACCTCCATTTCCTGACTGCCAACTGCTTGAGTTCTCAATTTGCCACTATTTTATATAGAGAGAGGGAAGTTGAGTTTATGACTTGTTGGATTTTTAAAGTGCTATTCTAATCCTCTCTCTGCTCCTGATCAATGAATCTGGCCAATGTGCTAAAAAAAAAAAAAAAAAAAAAAAAAAAAAAGATAAACTAATACTTTTAGGGGACAAATCTGGTTCTCAAGAAGAGTTTCAGTTTAAATGTTACCTTTCCCATAGTTCTGAGAAAGAGTGTGAATTTCTTTCACATCTCGTGAGTGTGAAGTGAAATATTTTGCTCCTTTTATGTTTACAACCAGTGCTATTTTAAATTATCTAGGCAGATTAATAGTGTAATTTGATCGAACATCAAAAAGTTATTTGTAAAATCAATTCAGTATCATTTGAGACTCTGGTCTCAAATACCTTACAGCCAAGAGTAAACAGGCTTCAAAAACCAAAAACAACAACTAAAATCAAAAAGAGGAATAATGTGGCTGTTTTCTCCCAACCTACTTACATACCAGTGTTTATTTTAAGGATGTAGCTTCTTGGTAGGACAGTATTTGAAAGGGAAGAGACAAACGATTGCACCAAACCCAGTAGCAACACAGAAAAAAATGAAAGAAGTGAAAGCCTGTGACCTGGAAACAAATAAAATCACAAATAGGCACTGCAAAGAACATCTTGCATAGATAAAATAATTATCAAAGTTTCCAATAGCAGATTCAGTGTGTTGTTTGTTTTACATCCTGCAGTTCTTTCTGCTGCTTTGCCTATTGGGAGAGAAAATAATAAATAGGATCCCCTGGAATGACACCTCTATATTCCTGGTGTTTCCCAGAACTGCAGGTTCAATTGCTCTTTTGACTTACTGACAGGTTGTCTCTCATTTTCCATATGTGGTCCCAATTCTCTCTCTTTTTTTTTTTTTTTTTTTTTTAAGCTGAGGTTTCTAAAAAACTGATAAGATTCTACTTATTTTTGTGTGTGCTGACATGTCCTTCTTTTGGGCAACTGCTAAGATACCACGGAAAAGATTTGTTTTGACAGGCACAGCCCTGGGCCAAAACTGAAATTTCCCATTATTTAGTTCTGCCTAAGCCCCAACGTCTGCGGGCTGGCCTGACGTGCGAGTTTAATTAGACTTCAGACCATCTCTGCTGGGAAATTCTCAAGCTGGGGCCCAAGGACACCGAGCCTACCAGTTCCTCCTTGACATCTGCACGACGTGGCCTCCCTGGAGCTGCCAACGGCAGCGGCTGCACTGCCGGCCTTGAGCCTGGTGCCTGCCCAGCTCTCGTGGTCAGGACTGTGGCCAAGGAGCTAGAGAGAGCTGCAGCTGAGGCCTAGGAGGGATCCAATCAGCTCTCACCTGCTGTGGGACAGCTTCTGCCATCCCCACGGTCTGTGACAACCTCCCCCAAGGAAGAGGGTCTTCATTCTTGGCAAGAAGGAGGAGGCAGCAGCAAGTCCAGGTCTCCTGGAGAACTCACATCCCACCAAGTCACCACAGAGACCCTGTGGGATGGCAGCAGGGATACCCAGATGCAGGGTACACATCCCACCAGGGACACCACAAGGAGAACCATGCCAGAAGCTCACATCATACACAGCCATCAATGAACCCCCAAGGGTAGAGGTCACATCCCCTGGTGTCTTCAGAGACCCCCAGAAACTGCAGTCACCAAGGAAGCCCAGCAACCACATTCCCACAAGCTCATCAGGGTCATCTGGGGCAGTGAGTCACCTCCCACTGAGTCACCACAAGACAGCAGTGGGATTTCTCCCTTGTTCACACAAGCCCAGAGGAGCAGGGTTCAGGCACAGAATTACCTTTTACGCTGTGTCAGTGGCCCACCATGCAGCTTTTCTTTTGACCCATGTCATGAGCTCCTCTTTAAACCATGTTATTGAATGGCAGCAACAGCAAACACAGGGACCGTGTGTGTGCCCTTCTGGGCACCACTGCCTGCCAGTGGCCCCAAGGCCTCCAGCCCAGCACCATGCCTGTGTGGATGGCAATAGTCCAAGAGCTGCCACCAAGTGCCCCCTTGACTGCCACGCAGGCTCTGCGTTGGCTGTGGGGCCATCCCTCTGCTGCCATGACCTCAACACACCCAACACCCCAGCCACCAGATCAGTGACAGGTCCTTTCACCACCTATCAGTGAAAGATGAGGAAAAAAGGGAAGACTGATGTCCAGGACCTGCAAATAGACAAAAGGATAGGGACACTCCTGACTAGAGAATGTACCCCACATTCATACCCTTCAAGTATGTACACTTTAAGTATGTGCCCAGGATGCTCACAGAGCTCCTTGGAGATTAACTACTTCACAAGCTTGGCCAGATTTTCTCCTCTGAGCAAAGCATCTGGCACAGGTCCAGATGAGGAGATGATGAAACAGGGAGGGTCGATGCCATCACTGCCACCAAGTGTGATGTGAACCAAAAATATCTGCAGTGCTGACATCAGTCTTATTTCTGCCTGCAAGATACAGCTCACACACTTCCTCATCATAGTCCCCTCCGTTTTCCCCCCTCAGTCCTCTCCATTCCCATCGTCTCTCCACTCTTTTACTCCACTCCTGCACAGGTCAAGTTGGATGGTGACAGGGATGGTGACAGCCTTTCAGAGGGCCATGGCTGGTCCTCCTTCACGGGATCCACTCAGCACCTAGACCTCAGGAAGAGGAGAGCAGGGAAGGGTGCAGATGGTGTTGGGGCCTTCTCACAGATCAGAGAGTTCAAAGAATAGCTCAGAGAATTTGCTGCGAGAAAAAAAAAAAAAAAAGGAGCTGTTACGAAGTGTAAAAGTGTAAAACCCTTTTTCTGTTTCCTCTATTTACTTCTCCTTTGTACCCCTTGGAGATGGCTGATACATCTGCACAGAGGGCTTTGGTGGGGAAGAAGGGTGGTGAGGGGTCAGGGGTGTTTTTTTTTAACTTGCTTGATTTTATTCTTAATACCAAAGGTCACCCCGTGGCTTTCTTTCTCCAACCAATAAGCAGCAACACACACCGGCATGTTCACGGCTGAAGGGAGCTTTGGGGACACTCAGCACATGACTGCAGACACAGGGGGGAAGTTTGTCTCCATAGTTAGAAGCAGTGTGGAAGAAAAAAAAAAAACAAAACAAAAGCAAACAAACAAACAAACAAAAGGCTTTGAATCTGGTGATGCAGGCTGATAGTACCACATGAAGCTTCTGCTCCGTGGCCACATTCCCACTGCAGTCAAGAAGGTCACAGGGAGACAGTGGATGGGAACGGCCTTTAGGTTATGACAGCAATAAGGCAACTTCCGGAGAGGAAAGCACCCTCCCATCAGTGCTCCTCTTTGCTGTGAGCTATCTCATCTCTTCAGTAAACACTAAGAGCCCTAAAAGGAGCTTGCATGGGCAGGAAGGGACGTGCCTGGACTCCCCCTGTGTGACAGCTGCACCACAAGCTTATTGCCTCCACCACCAGTCCCCAGTGTCTGGTGATACTCCTGCCCCCTTCTTGTCTAAGCAGGGGGCTGCCTGGAATCACAAAATCCAGGATGACTGAGGTTGGAAGGGACCTCTACAGATCATCTAGTCCAACCCCCCCTACTCCAACAGGGACACCCAGATCAGGGGGAACAGGGTCATATCCAAATATGGATATTGGAATATCTTCAAAGAAGGCCCCTCCACAACCTCCCTGGACAGCCTGTTCCAGGGCTCTGTCACCTTCACAGTCCTAGTTCACTAGTGACAGTCCTTCATGTAGCTATTTAAATTTACATTAATCTCTTCCCTCACCATAGTG